>JACEII010000041.1:3727994-3823987 GCA_014332785.1 Antheraea mylitta
GATGGATTTAAGAAAGGTTTAGTTTTGCAATTGGAACCGGTAGCTGGCGCTGCGATGGGCTTCCAGGAATTTTTATTATTTTCAGGGCAGGGCAATGACTACCGACTCCGCTAATTTTACATACATTTTAATATTATTTCAATGGTGTAATCAATTGAATATAGTTAATCCAACGATATTCAGATATATTCTTTTTTTCATTTTAATAAAAATGCATAAACAATTACTACAACATGAAGGTTATATAAAATCGTAGTTCAAGTAACGTCCTTAAGACGACGTCAAAGATAATTTGCAATAATGATTTTAATCTATAGTACATTCTGCACAAGGTCACGAGAAGCTCTCGTTTTTTTTTTTTAAATGCACAAAGATTATATATTAACAAGTGTGATAAATAAAATTATCAAAATCTAGCGACATGTTTTTGTTACCTAGTATTAAACGATCGATAGTGATTAATTAGCCCGCATAGAAATATTTTCTTTCGTATTTTTTTAATTATACAGATGTACGTAGCACTAAATGATTTAAAATTTAAAATGCACACAATTACGTTTCCAAATCTGGATATGAGGAAGACAAGATATTTTTAATAGTTGTACCCGCCATTCCGTCCGCGTCGAACCTAATGTAAAAATAAAGTGAATAATAAAATGATGTGAATGTATTAAGTCCATTTACTCATCTACTTTTCTCGTACTTAAATCGCGTCATTATTAACATTACAATAACTTTTGATAGAGTGAACCGATTTTAATGAAACTAAGTTTCTTTTTCTCCATCTGACTACGCTATTGGCCCAGCAAGTACTTAACAGCTTCACCGGGCAACGAAACTAAGAGTTAGGTATTGACGGTCTGAGTAAATATGTGTTCGGCGGGGCGTACAGCCTCCAAGAGTACCGCTCGCACGCCACCTCCGTCATTATGCATCTGTCTGAAACGAACGACGATCGATTTAAGGTAGTCCGGTGAAGCTGTTAAGACCTTGCTGGGTCAATAGCGTAATCAGATCGAAAAAAAAAAACGATCGATTTAAGCGTCCACTCTGTACGATTTTCTTAGAGATGTTTTTTTTATGAACGCAGTACTCTAGATGTGATACGTATTTGAAACAAACAGGCACACAGACAGAGACAGACATTTCTAAAAATGATTGAAATGCATTTTTTACCTTTCCGAAGACGCTTTCTTCACAAGTATCTAAAAAATACAGACACATTAGTTTTACATTTTTATTATATGTATAGAAGATTTGAATACTTTCGAATCACTATTAATTGCTCCAGAAAACACCAATAAATAATCGAACTTTACTCTTTTCACGGTTTCTAGGTTGTAACGTTTAACGAAACGAATGGTAACTTAACCAATCGAATATTAGAAAAATCCCCACTAAATATTAGTACACTCATTTAACATAACATTTTTCCGGTAGTTTTCATAGTTGGTGATTTCATAGATTTCCCTGTGCTCTTTCCGAATTTCAACGTTGCCTACCACCTCGTGTCATTGCCGCTTGCGCCACCATATTGAAAAAATTGCGGCTAATAGAAGTTCTTCGACAATATTTCCTTTCGAATTCGTTTTACGTTAAAAACATTTATATACAAAATTAAACTAGCAGGAATCTCCTACAATTTATGTACTAACAGGTTTAAATTGTAAGTGAAACAAATTTATAATATATATATATTTTTTATTATCCCGATAACTGCGAATTTTGTTAATTATTTAAATATAATCGTAAATTCGTTACTTTTTCTACGAGGAAGCCCATTGAAGGCAATTTAAACTGAATTTACCGACTAGCGCCGACGATGATACAATGTATCTTCGTGTAAGCCTGTGGCTCCCAAAGTAATAATTTCGTTGTGGTCTAGAGATTTGTACGGTGGAATATCAATCTGATGTCCGCAGATTCAAACCCCAACATATAGCAATCGAGTGTTCGGAATTCGTGCACATTTATAATTTAAATTGATGATACTATCGGCTGAGGATGAACAAAGACATCGTAAGAATCCCTGAACCTGAAAAATGTTCTTGTACCGCATGTGGGAAAAGGTACAACTATGGATTCCTCGGAATTTGATATCGCCAAAATGTCGTGGGCTGCCGTGATGATAACATACCTTTCTTCGGGAAGAGATCTATGACCCTACAGTGCGTCTCTTACAGTCTGATTATGATGACGTAATTATTGGTAAAATGCACTTATTATACCTTGTCAGACAATAAACAAAGTTAATGGATATCTGGACTCAAGTATACACGATTCCACGCGCCTAAAGAAGTCTTTACTTCAATAAAAACTTTTTAACAAAAAATTAAACCGCCGAAAAAACTGAAAAGCAAAAAATAATAAACCTTTTACTTTATTCATCTTAATAACTAAGTTCTTAAACTAATGTAAATATACCTAAGTAATTTTAAGCCGGCGCCAATCAAGCAAATTAATTAATTACGTAAAGCGTGATGCGCGGCGGCGGCGCAGCGTGACACACCCCTTGCATGCCGAACGCTTACGAAGCAACCCGAACGGGCACACACGTTACCGCTGGAGATCTCACATTGTGTTTTTAATTTGATTTGGTTATTTTTGTGAATTTAAGTAATCTTTGTTCATTGGTTATTTGGCGCCGACTCAAAATTTCTTAGGTATACTTACATTAGTTTAAGAACTTAGTTATTAAGATGAATAAAGTAAAAGGTTTATTATTTTTTGCTTTTCAGTTTTTTCGGCGGTTTAATTTTTTGTTAAAAAGTTTTTATTTTATAATTTTTTGTGGCTATGATCTTACTAATTACTACCAGCTTAATTTATTTGTAATACACAACTCAGAAGTTGAATTATAAATCATGCCCGGCTTTCTTACCCTTGGGGTTGTTTTTTCATGTTTACATGTATATGGGATCAACTTCTGGGTATACTCTTTCAAATCAAAAGATAATAATTTAATTCAAACTATTCTGTCTAAAGATATGCGCGGTCATAGACATAATCAGTGCGTGAATAATCAATCATTGTCGATTTTCATACTCTTAGGGTTGAAATTTTTTTCCCAAATTTAAATGGGACCAACTTCGGAGTATACCCTTCCCAATAAAAAAAGAATGATTAAAATCTGACTATACTGTAAGTGTAATACACAACTCAGAAGCTGAATTATAAATCATACCCCGTTTTCCTACCCTTGGGGTTGATATTTTCATGTTTACATGTATATGGGACCAACTTCTGGGTATACTCTTTCAAATCAAAGGATAATAATTCAACTCGGACTATTCTGTCTAGAGATATGCGCGGTCATAGACATAATCAGTGCGTGAATAATCAATCATTCTTGATTTTCATACCCTTAGGGTTGAAATTTTTTTCCCAAATTTAAATGGGACCAACTTCGGAGTATACCCTTTCCAATAAAAAAAGAATTTTTAAAATCGGACTATACTGTAAAAAGTTATGCGTGATCATACATAAAAAAAAAAAAAAAATATACGCGACGAATTGAGAACCTCCTCCGTTTTTTTCGTCGGTTAAAAATAAATACGCCTTAATACATCTATCTCGTTTACTGTTTAACAGAATTACACGAGTGCGTGTAGTATCGCCAATTATATACGTAATGATGTCGGTGAACCCCGCGGACAGTCCGACTACTTCTCGAAACGGGAAGATACTCGACAAACTAAGTGACGATCTCGTGTTTGACGTCATAGCCCCTATGGAACCCACTCATTATCAGGAAAACTGTCGCCCGACAGACATAGCTATTTTAAAGAATGTCACGCTTCGGTTACAACTTATTCAAGTCGTACACGAACTTGACTCCGACCATCGCCCGGTAATATTACAGCTAGGTTCAAGTACAGACACCACCCTTCCGCCGGTAAGGGTGGCCGACTACGCTAAACTCGAACGTTATCTCAGAGGTAACTCGTCATCAAACTTGTTAGATAATATTCCGGTCGTGTTAGTGTCAAAAGCTGACGCGGATCTGGCTATCGATTCCCTGGTCAGCTATCTCCAGACCGTCGTCAAAGAGACCTCGAAAGAGGTACAAGCGGTGAATGATCGCTGGTTTATACTCCCAGATGACGTGAGAGCGCTGGTCACGGAAAAGAACGCCACGACTGGAGCTCACGACACGTATGCTAATCGGTTTCTGACTAATCCTAATCCGAAACGCTCAATAGCAATCTTTTTTGATGTCGCGAAGGCTTTCGATAAGGTATGGCATTCAGGGTTCATAAATAAATTGATTCAGTTTCGTATCTCCGATAGGTTACTTCACATATTACGCGACTATCTCACCGATAGGTCCTTCCGCTATAGAGTGGAAGGGGAATTATCCTCATCCCACCCGATACGCTCGGGTGTGCCTCAAGGATCCATTCTAGCACTCACACTCTTTAATCTGCTCGTCAGTGACCTACCTCGTCTTCCGGAAGTAGAGGTAGAGGTAGGTTGTTATGCTGACGATTCAGTCCTCTACGCTTCCGGTTAGCATCCGAAAGTTCTTAAAACACGCATCGAAAAAGCCGTTAGCACACTCGGTGATTGGTTTATTCGATGGCGTATAGAAGTAAATCCCGATAAAAGCGCCGCGATATTTTTCGACCCGATATCCAATAAGCATGAACGCAAACTCGCGCCTATTAGATGGTACGGTACACAGATTCCTTGGACCAATCAGGTTAAATACCTAGCAGTTACGCTGGATAAACGCGTCACGTTTAAACAACACACAGAAATAGTCAGAAACAGGGCCGCTATGGTCATGGGTCGGTTACATTCGACAATTTGTCACAAGAATAAGATGTCCATCAGACATAAGCTTACGTTATATAAGATGTGTATTCGTCCTATTCTAACATATAGTTCACCCGTTTTTCCACACATGTCGCAATATAATTTCGATAGATTACAAGTAATTCAAAACTGATTCTTACGTAAAGCCACCGGTGCCCCACCGTACGTTATGAATGAGGATCTCCACAAATGCCTATCTGGATGCACGTAAAATCATTAACTCCTAGATATTTTGAAAAAGCCGCGAATCATCCCAGTCATTTAGTAGTATCCGCCTCGAATTACGAAACTGTACCAAACGTTACGGACCGCGACATATTTTCACCGATCCTCCCGATAAAATAACGGCAGCGAACGATCAGTACCAGCCTGTCTCTCCAAACAGAGCGTGTTCACGCCCACGCCCGCGTAACCACAGATCACGCCGCCGTGGTCTGGGGGTAAATTTCGCTCCCGCACACCAGATTAGGCCCCCCTCGGCAGCGACTTGAGCCTAGGTCCGTTCCCTCGGCGTGGAGCCCTTGAGTACGCTGCTCGCGCGATACAGTGAGACAAAACCTTACATCACTGCTACAACATTACACATAGCACCTATACGCACGTGCACGCCTACACGCTTACATGCAGTTTATCTTTTTCAGAGAAATAAAATAATATCCTTTATAGTTCAGAGGAATTTATCCGACACAAAATACATATAGGAGTTGTTGAGGCACGCATGCTTGGTACACATGCATGTTTCAATAACTCATATATAACTCATACATCCAGATAGCTTAGCTTAGGTTAGCTCAGATAGGTCGCAATTTTTGCATAAAACAGGCGACAGCCCAAGCCGAGGTGTGCCGTGTACCCTTGAGTTAGTCGCCCAAACATCCCAAATCGGCTGAGTGCCTTCAGCGCTCGCCTCAATAGTTCGGTGAAGCTGTAAAGACCTCTCCAGGTTAACAGCGTTTTCCGTTCGAGAAAAAAAAAGAACCCTGCGGAGTGACACTAGAGCCAAGTACCTAGAATTGTAAAAGATTTTTTTCATTGACATTGTATGTATATAAATTATTCCTTTAGCGTTATTACAAGTAAATAATAAAGTTCATTTACATAAAAAGGATTAGTTCTTTAAATTATTTGTTGTCGAACGGTAAGTAAAGTCTATAGTTTACATACGCGTGACCGCGGTAAAGTCGGGCAATGCCTTTCTGCCTTACCAAACTGGAAGTGCTAAATTACAACTGATCGTTTCCTAGATATTTCATAAGGGTTGTTCTTAAGTTGGGTTTAAATAAGCTCACTTAGAGATCAAATTTTTTTGGTACATTCTTACCAGTAAAGTCTTTTGTAGTAGTCTACCGGTATCCTAGATTATAGATCGTTGGGCATCACTTGGCTTCATTTGACGGGTATTGTGTTTAAAAATTTGACAACCCTATATCTGATTAACAGCGGACCGGTAGCAGTCTACCTACTAGCATCCGCCTCATTGCGTAGTTGCTAACTGACCTCACACATAAACGCCGTTATTTCGACATGGCCGATATAGTAACATATTTGTGACATACAATTTTTCACACATGGAACTTATTTTATTACCCTTAAGAAACTTTCAAACTGTTTTTTTTTTATTTAAATCAAATAGGTTTACCACCTTCTTCAAAATTTTTCAATTCAGAACATAACCTTTTTTGTTTCTTTTCCTTATGTATTTGTAACTGTATTGTAGTATACAATAATACGTTTAATTCAAAAGCTAAGGTTTTTTTTTTATTTGCCGTAGAAATAAGAAATAATAATTTATCTGGCCCAAGGTATGAAATTAAAGACAAGCTTTGACATATTTCCGAGTAACTTTTCCATATATTTGTACGCCTTAACAACTAAATGAAAATTTAAATAATTATATATATTTAATTATTAATTCTCCAATTACAACAAGGCCGCCATTATCAAGTACACATATATTTAGACCACGACCCCGCATGCTACTGCGAAAGCGGAGAGAAGAGATCGGATTAAAAAAACTGACACATGACGGCATTAAGTAAATATTGTCATTTAAATAGCGGGACGGCTTTCTCTTTTGCATTGTGCACAAACTAAGTCTCACGCCACGCCAATATTTTTGGGGCAAAGACGTTCAATTTTATTTGACGGCTGAATAATTATGTGCTTGGATACCGCGTTAGTCCGTCTAATCAGCCTGAATGAGAATGATGAAACGGAGCATAATGATAGGACGTTGTCTAGTACCACCCCGAAGTTGAAAATATGTCACCAAGCGTCTATGTGTCCTTATAGGCATAGGCGTTTGTAGATATACCTTACAAATAATTCAAGAACAAAGTATCCCTTGAGTTTAATACCCATGGAGTGGATAGTAATAAAAATAAAAATTAAACCGCCTCAATATTACGCGATAGTATGTAACTTTACATGAATGATTACACAAACCTTGCAGTTACCGATTGTAATTCAAGAAATTCTACGAAATTCCATACTACGTATTCTACAGTAAACATCATAAACAAAAGAGATAACCTTATACTGTTTTAACAAACGGGTAGGGGACAAAATTATGTCTGCTCTACTACAAATGTTGTTGAAACAAATTGAGAAGCTCAATTTAGAAGCCGCCCAGCAACGCGAACAACCTCCTGCAACCGCTCGGTGACCACAATAAGTAACCCCTACAGTTGGTGACTCCGACGGGACCCGACAAGGAAGAACACTAGAAGCATAGAAATAGAATAAGGAAGCTACACTACAGCTACGAAGGATCCAGCCACGTCTGATCGACTACAACTGTTGTTAAAACAAATTGAGAAGCTCAATTTAGAAGTCGCGCAGCTACGCGAACAACTTCCTCTAACCGCTCGGCGACTACAAGGTAATGACGTGGTACAAGTAATGTTGAAATGCTTAGCAAAATATATATTGATAATTCTTAGATAATTCTGGGTTTCAAATCGATTGAAAGAATTTTATATATTTAACAAATTAAATACTAGTTTCAATAATAAACGCCTTCATTAATTACCATGTGAAGATATCGACATGTTTGAAATAGAATTAATCATTACGAATGTAGTCTATGATACTGCACGCTAACGTTGTTCCCTACATCGTGCAGTCAACAAACAAACGATTCAGGGTCACAAGGGTTAAGTCAATTACGTCTTAACATATATATAGACAAGTACCACATATCTGATCAATAAGTTTATTATGTTTGTCGTTGGATAAGAAAGTCCGCAAAATTGTTGTTATGTTTTAAACCAGAGGTTCCCAAACTTTATTTCTCATAGAGCACTATCAAAATTGATATTCTACCATATTCGTAACTCGACAAAAATTGTGAAAATTAGATCTAACTATGAAAATTTACGTTGCGTACTGAATATGGAATATGCAAAGTTTTACAAATAAATGTCGCTGAGCTTCTTAAATCTGACTACATTGATAGGCCAAGTCATGCCAACATTTTAGTGCATCACTATCGAAAGCAAATAAGTATTCGTGGACCCTAGAGCCTCCACCTGAACCACTTGGGGAACTAAAGTTTTAAACAAACGTTTTAATGGAAAAAATTTGATGCTAATTTTTGCACTGTAAGTAACAATTTTCAAAAATAGTTACTTAGTACTTGCATACATGTTGAGTACATCATACATTACAAATAACATATAACTACATTTTATAATATTAATCATATTTAATTCTAAATCATTTTTTACTTTAATAACACCATATTCCATTACATAACGTACGAGTTTTTCAAACACACATTTTTTACACAATACGTTTCATAAATGAACATGTTTTACTAAACATTCAATATTTAATGTTTCTAATATACGGGTTTCTTTGTAAATATTTCTGTGAAAACGTAACGTTATTATTGAATATAAATCGCTTGAGTTTAACATTTATTTTCATAAAATTTACATACCCGTTAACTTAGATTTAGCAAATTGATCGATTCAAGCTTCTATCTATAGTAATTTTATAAAGAGACAAAGTTTGTGAGTTTGTGACGTTGTAGGGGTAATCTAACGTTCTTGGGATTCCTATACTTGACCTTGGCTTGCTTATTGACTTGGGACTCGTTTTTGCTCATGACTTGGCTTGTTTTTTTTTTCCTCGGACGTTGATTTCTTCCTTGTTTGACTCGACTTGGCTCGCTTTTTGGACTGTGTTCTTGCTGTTTGATTGGTTTTGTCGGACTGTATGCTTGTGCCTCTTGGTCGCTGAGTGACCCTTGGGTTACCAGTGCACCATGAGTGCCACACGGGGAAAAAATCTTCACGTGTGAGGAGTATTAGCGGGAAGGGGAAGATTGTGGACTCCGATACAGAGGTAGAAGATGGGGGGACTCCCAAGCTGAGCTCCTATCGTAGGGGGACCGTTCGGATGCGTGGGAGTGGTCGGGGGGTTATGGGGTAGGCCGACGGGTCATTTGACCCGGCCCTGGCTGGTGGCGTGAACGCTACAAAGTCTATCCCTGGCTCTGCCACTGGTTCCGCAGCTGTCTAAGTTGCCGGCTCTTTACCAGGTTCCCATGTTGAGCCGGAGGGGGCGCATGTAGAAGTAGCGTCATTGACGCCCAGAGGTTGAAGGCGCTCGCTGGCTCGCAGATCACATGTATCTACGAGACAGTGAGAAAGTCGAGAAACCGGGCGGGCCCTTGCAGGGGGGCGTTGAAAGCCGCTGCCAGGACCCTGCAGGAAGTCGTCGAGTCGTTGGTGGAGCGAACTGAGGGGGAGGAAAATAGGTAGTTGCAAAGAGAGGTAAAGAACTCCGCCGACAAGTTGATGACCTAAATGCGGAGGTCTCAGCGTAGCGGAAGGAGGCGAACACTAAGAGGCAGATTCCTCCGCCTCCTCCCCCATGCCGGCACCGGCTGAGCCTGAGTGGCGTCAGGCCCTCACCGAGGCGGTCGACACTCTCCGCACGTCGTTCGGCAATATGCTGAACGCACGTGTGAAGAATCTGGAGAGGTGTCTCCCTCCAGAGTCGTCTCTGGCCGGAGACAAGAAGGGCGAAGGGACTGGCGCGGCAAAGCCGGCCGTGAAGGCACCTCCAGCCCCAACAGTTGCCCGTTGGGCATGGACTGGGCTGAGTTGCCGACCCCGGCGGTGGCGACAGACGGTGCGGCGTGGTCCACAGTTGTGGGCCGCAAGAAAAAGGCCGCCAAGGCCCAGGCTGCGTCAACAAAGGCCCCAACTATGGCCCCTAAGGCCCCGTCTGCCAGGCCGAAATTGCCTCCCGCCCCCCAATCGGCTACGATTATTGTAACTCTACAGGACACCGCAGCCAGCAATGGGTTGGGCTACAGGGAGGTAATGATCAAGGCGCGCGAGTACGTCGCCCTGCCCATATGGGCATCGAAGACGTGCGGGTGAGGCCGACGGCCACGGGGGCCCGCAAAATCGAGCTGCCGGGCCAGAACAAAGAGAAGGCCGCTGAACTGGCCCGGGACCTCGAGGCGGCGCTGGCCGGTGTCGCCACGGTCGCCATCCCCACTAAAAAGGCGGACATCCGAATCGTCGGTCTTGACGGTCTTCGGCGCTCGTGGCAGCAAAGGCCGAATACAAGGCGGACGCCATTAAGGTCGAAGAGGTGAGACGAAATTGGGGGGGGCTTGGTGCAGTTCACATGACGCTCCCCGCGGAGGCGGCCAGGAAGCTTGTAGAGGCCGGCAAGCTCCTGGTTGGGTAGAGCATCGTACGCGTCCGTCTGCTGGAGGAGAGGCCCATGCGTTGTTTTAAGTGTATGGGCTTGGGGCAGACCCGCCCCTTGTGCCCCTCCTCCTCCACAGAAGTGAAGGTTGTTACCGCTGCGGCGCAGTGGGCCACAAAATGGCCGAGTGCAAGGCGGAGGCGGGCCGCTGCGCCATCTGCGTAGATGCTGGGAAGCCTTCGGGGCACGTGATGGGGACCCGCAACTGCAGGCCTCCTACCATGAAGGGTAGGGACTTCCCAGCAGTGGGAACATCGCCCAGGCGTGGGCCATGCCCCTCTCGCAGGATGATGTCGACGCGTCAAAACACCAATCAAAGGTATTTACTACATATCTAGTTAAAAGTTTTATTTAATCACAACCGATTTTTATTATGTAATGTAAACAGAGAATATTTGTCACTCTAAAATATACCTATAATACAATTTTATAGTTTTAATAATAATTATAAAACTAATGGAAAATTCTTTATTAAGTTTGCAATTCTGAATTATAAAAGGGTCACAAATTCAGCTAATGAAAACCAACCTAATTTTTTGCAGCGTGCTCGTTACGCTTGCTCGGCTCATGTTGTGCTCACAGCGTGGGTAAAATCTAACGTGAGAAAAGAATCTTACACGCTTAAATTTATTCTCAATAGTAACGTGAGACACTAGTTACATGTTCCCGCACCATGACTAATCCATTAACGATACCAGTCCATAGAACTACCGCTTTCAAAGGGTCTTTCAAATATGCTGCCACTCGTTGTTGGAACAATATTCCACCACCTTATCGATCCAAAAATAGTAAACTTACCTTTAAACACTCATATAAGCTTTATCTATTGCAATTTCAAACTCAATAATTATACTAACGTAAAATCTATTCACGCAGGTCTATTTATGTTTTGTTTCATTGTGTCATTCATATGTGTGTATTTGTCTTCCGAAAATTATATTAGCTTAGTCTTGATATTTGTAGTTACAGTAGCAATACCTATATCTATTTAACGTGAATATCTGTGACATGTTATGTATGCCTGTGTTACTTGTTATTATGGTACTTATTAGATTTGGTCTTTAATTATTTTTCTAAAATTAATCATAACCGACTGAACGTCCGCTTATCATCACAATGGCTCCCATCGAAAATCAGCGCTGCGGTGCTACTGCTGTACTGCACATATGGCTGAATGGGCTTGCCAATTGTTGGGCTTAATTTTTCTTAATTTTTTAACATGTATTTCACTATATTTTGTCTAATTAGTTTGTTTAATTTAAGTTTTTAAGTTTTTGTATTGTTCCAACAATAAACAATTTCTTTCTTTTTCTCTTTCTAGTATATTATCTAAGTCTTGTATCATTAATTATTATAAAAAATCATTAAACCATTATAGAAAATTATATAATTATACCATTTAATGATATGAAAACTAATAACAACAATATAGTAATGCATTAATATAATCATCCCCACGTAGGAAATACGGCCATAAAGGTCATAGGACCGACAACCATCACAACTCGAGCTGTAAGATAATGAATAATTATCTCTAGAAACAGTCGTTATCACATAGCATAATTATACAATTATAATTGTATATTTTACATTGAAAACAGGAATTCATGATAAGTATATGAAAACATAATATTGATCTGTGAAATATCAGATGCATGCACATACCTAGGGTTTTCAAACTTCGTGTATGTCGTTTCGGAAAATTTGGAACCATAACGCGATACGTGGGTTAAAAAAGAGGATAAAAGCATACATTACTGAGGAAGGTCTTATAGGGAATATTTTACTTAACAAAAGTTGCAACAATCACCATAAACTAATAAGAAATCAAGGTAGTTATGATTTAAAGATGATTACACGGCTTTAGCTTCAAAAAAAAATTGTCTTTTTTCATGGAGGATTTAGAACAGAGTCATTTTTTCAAAGATTCCAAGTACGGACTCCTGGATTTCTTGGAATGATTCGTATAGTATTTCACCACATCAAAATTAATATATAATATTTAAACAATTTATCGTTTCTTTAATTCACTTATCCATTTACGTGCAATTGACAATAAAAAATTTATAGCCAATTTTATGACACCATTAGTGTTGATTCGCTTTGGCGATTTATATAAATTATTATGATTAAGATTATAATATGAATAAGTTTTTACAACATTGTGGATTGAATGAAAGAAATGAGTTTGTTTGGAGATAACAAGGATTTTTTTATTTTTTTATTTATGTTTTTTTTTTTCGAAATGTCTACGCTATTGACCCAGCAAGGTCTTAACAGCTTCACCGGACTACTAAGGCGAGCGCTTAAGGCACTCAGCCGATTTCATTATGGCAACCAGCTCAAGGGTGCACGGCACACCTCGGCTTGGCTGTTGCCTGTTGCATGCAAAATCGCGACCTATCTCAGCTAACCTAGCTAACTATTCATATGTGTATGAGTTGTTGAAACGTATATGTGTACCAAGCATACACGCCTCAACAACTCCATATATTTATTATCGGAAAATTGAGAGTTTTTCAGTTCGATAAGGGAAAAAAGTAAACCCTTCCACTTTCATGTGTAAGCGTGTAGCCGTGCACGTGTGTGGAGGTGATCGTGTAGTGTTGTAGCGATGATGTATATTTGTGTGTCACCGTATTGCGCAAGCAACGCACTCAAGGGCTCCCTGCCGAGGGATCGAACCTAGGCTTGAGCCGCTGCCGTGGGAGGCCTAATCGGGTGGATTTTTTTAAATATAGATGCCCTCTCGGGAAGATTAACAGCCTTATTATATATAAACAATCTGTACATCATACCAATAATAATATAAGCATCGTATAATTATCTACAACGGGAAAAAAAATTGAACGAATTCTGATGGGTCGTCACATCAGTGAAGTCGGAACACTCGGAAATAATACAGAATATTTTATTATAAACTAGCTGACATCCGCGACTTCGTCTACGTTCTCTTTGATCTTAACAATATATTAGGTTCTTACATATGAAATTGGCTTTTTATCAAACTGACCTCTTTCATCGGAAAATCTGTTGTTTAGTTAGGAATTCCAAATTAAAATTTATTTCAAATTTTGGTTTGTGTAATATTTGTGTTGAGAATCGAATGATTCGTTTATTTTTCGCACTAGTAAAAAAAAATTATAACTTCGCGCTATTTACGATTACGAGTTTCACTGTGACGTCAGTGTTGCAGATTGAACTTAATGATGTGGAAGCTAAGCATAAGAAAGCGCGATACTTTTTGCTAGAACAACCTCATCAGGACAGCAGTCCAGGGGTCAATCACAATTCAGTAATTCGGTTAAGGATTGATTAGGAATTCCAACCAGTGGTTTAGCCGGATAAAAACTAATTCTTTTAAAGTTGAAGAATGTAAATAAATTGTTTTCACTCGGGTAAACAACCCAGTTGGTGGAATAAACTGTTTGATCTACTCATAGGTGTTAACCAGGGTGGCTACTCTTCACTATCGTAATATAATTATTCGCATATAATCTCAGGTATTTACGTCATTTGTATGCAGACTGACTATATCACGCAATTCATTTTAAATAAATTAAAAAAGGGTGTGTATGAAAAGAAAAATGTAACATAATATTGAGTTGATAGTCCTGCAATATAATGTAGAAATTAATATATTGCACTGTTGCCATTGATATATAAAAACCTAAGATGCACAGTCAACGTCTCAAACCCGACGGCATAAAATGAGTGCACAATTGAGAATTCGGAGCTCATTTCAAATAGTTACTCGTCACTCGTGTCTTTGGACTTTTTGTACATTGCGTTGTAAAAATGACTTTAAATAATTTGCGTAAGGTTGGATTTGTAAAAACGTAAGTTTATACTAATAGTTACTTAGGTATATCGGTGAGTTGTTTTGGGGACAGTTTTGAGCGTTATTCTTATTCGAGTTCAAGTTATTTTTATCGTGCATTTTCGGTTATTATATATCAATGACAGTTGCCTTTAATCACAAGCTGGTAAATAGTCAAAATGCCACCACTAAATACTTGAACCCCAGACAAATGTTAAGGTTGCATGGCCCGTCTACAACGGGCACTGGTAATGGAGAAATGGTGAGGCAACAACATTCTCAATATTCATATTTCACGGATAATACGGAGAGAAAACATATTAAGAAAAATGGAAATCTTTTCAACAATTACATAATTAGGTATTCAGTCAAGTATAAATTTCTTATTATTGAAATGTATTTTATGGACTTCCGTTGTAATTAAGTCCTTATATTCGTATAAGCAGTTTAGCCTAGTGGGTTACTTCTAAGCTATGCTTGTAAGTGTTAAATTATTAATTCCGTCTAGTGAATTTATATTAAGAATTAAAGTATAAAAACATCGTGAGGAAATGATCTATGCTAATTGAAAACATTATGAAATCATTCATATACGAACAAAAACACTAGCATATTTTAATTTATAAAGTTTATAGTGTTATAGTATAAGTTATAACTCGTCAAAAAAATATATAAAAATATGTGCTGACTTATTAAAACTAGTACGTGTTATTAATTAATATTGTTTTACATTCATGAAATACGTACGTTTTTTAGTAATTTTGAAAGTTACATTTTTGTTGTAATAGATTTACATACTTGTAGAATAACTTATGGAATCCATACTACTATTATATATACTACTATACCATACATATACTTGTATCATGATGAGAAACGTTTATAATGGATAAACGTAAAGAATAATTAACAGATTTTAAAAATTCTTTCATCTATACAAAGCTACATCACAGAATTTATTTTCAAAAAATTCCATCAATACTAACGTAGCTACGTACAGAAGCTAGTAATCAATTAATTTATTAATTAATCCATTCAAAAGCGTACAGAGTGACTCGACATTTGTACCCGTAAATTGGTTGTTCCTCTGCCATTATTTATTTTAGCTCCTTTGACAAACTTTCTCTCAATTTTCTGCGAACGTTTTCGCAATTGGGTGCGTTTTAAAAAACACACTTTTATAAATGTAGCCGGGTATTATTATAGCTCAAAATTCTGAATCAATTCAAACAAAAACAATTAATTTCTTTAATCGTATCACGAAAATGTATTAATGACAATAAACCGCACATTACCCAAATGACAGTAGGAATCATTAAGCTTATCGAAGTATGTCAAAAAATATTTGGTTTAATATTTAGTGGATAATGTAGCCATACTGATTCGTTTACACCAAATAAAAGTTATTAGCATCATTATAATTTGGTATTTGGCATAAGGAAAAACATCATTGAAACCTAAAAGAAAAGAATTACAAAAATAAAACAAAGGACTTACTGCTTTTTCTTCCCTCCTGGACTTTGTAAGTCAAATCTGTGAATGCCAAGTCGACTGGCGGTCTCTTTGGCAGGTGCGTGAGAGTCTTATGCTGCGCAGGTACCATTGTCACTTTGAGACTCCCCTTCCTGTCGGACATGATAGGTTTAGTGTCAACAGGTCCCGCGAGGGACGATTCTTTGTCCACTTTCATTTTATTCTTTTAACAAACGGCACGACACTCAGTTGATCATCACACTACGTCACAAAGAGTTTTTAATGGAGCGTTGATAGTGACACGTGCCGTTCGCTGCACATCTGCCGTTGTACTGCGAGGAGTACCTCGGTATTGACTCGAGCGAGCAATCAGCTATCAACTCGTACATTTTACACTATACACTCAATGTATAGTGAGGTACTTGTCATGCAGTGTGTCATATCAGTCGGAAATTACAATTTTCACGTATCGCATCGCCTAGATTATTATTTAAGATTTTTTTTTATTATCACTTATCGTACCGTTTTCGTAGCAATTTAAAACTTGACAGACACATGCAGCAGGTACTTACGCATACCCGTTGTCAAAAGTACAAAAAGGTTATAGATATCCTATGGTCTTCATTCAAAACAGTACTGTTCCCAAAAGATAGATCAAATCTACATTAACACGAGCAAAACCATAGGCAGAATCTAGTATTATAGTAAATTTATATTATTTGTTAAATTGAGAATATCTTAACATTATTTGTTATCCATATTTATTGTACCAATTGAATACTAATTAATTTTATATACAAGTGCCTTACTATTGATACCAATGTGGTGTTCCACGACCTCGTACTCATACACCGTGGTCTTGGAACAAGTGACGTAGAAGTAAATTATTTCATTTGGTATTTTGTGATCTTTTAAATAAAATAACTGGTTTAGTTTATATGAATAATAACTTATTATATGACGTATCACAATAGAGTTTATGATGTGAAACATCTATAGGCAGAGTGTAAACTTGATTGTTGGCATGGCGACATAGAGACGAACTTTGCACTATTAACGAAATACTCAAAAACATTTGCAACCCTCTCTGTATAAACATAAGATTCAAACTGTTTTGTACGCCACTCGTTCTACTAGTATTAGGCGGCATGCGCCGACGACGTAGCACCCTTTGATAAATGCCGCCAAATACCCCGCGCATGCGCTTTGTTGTTTTTTTGATGAGAAACAACTATAGGCGCGTGTAAACCTGATTGATGGAGTGGCGACGAGGAAACGATGGCATGTGCGAGCATCTGTGCGTAATCTCTCTTGCCACACTGAGCTCGCGTACCTATAATGTTATTTGTAATTATTTTATGGAACAATTTTTTTTCGATCTGACTACGCTATTGATCTAGCGAGGTCTAAACTAAACAGTTTCACCGGACTACTATGGAACAAATTTGTAATGCTTTACCATTTCATTATGCCATAGGTGATTTCTGTCGTAATCTGTTCTTTTATACAAAAGAATTTCGATGTTTCACAACCTCCAGGCGTCTTGTGACACTTCAATTTTTTAATTAAATTAATAATACACATATACTTCACGCTTCAAAGTTCTTAAAAGTCTGCTGTGATAGAGAAATTTTCTGATACTCTAAATTTACTCAATGTTTTTAGATTCCTAACACCAAGGAATTAGGCCTCCCACGGCAGCGGCTCAAGCCTAGGTTCAATTCCTCGGTAAGGAGCCCTTGAGTGCGTTGCTTGCGCGATACGGTGACACACCAATACATCACTGCTACAACACTACACGATCACCCCCATACACGTGCACGCTACACGCTACACATTTTGGTGGAAGGGTTTACTTTTTTTCCCTTATCGAACTGAAAAAACTCTCAATTTTTCGATAAAAAATATATGGAGGAGTTGTTGAGGCGTATATGCTTGGTACACATATACGTTTCAACAACTCAAACATATATGAATAGTTAGCTAGGTTAGCTAAGATAGGTCGCGATTTTGCATGCAACGGGCAACAGCCAAGCCGAGATGTGTCGTGCACCCTTGAGCTGGTTGCCAATATAAAATTGGCTGAGTGCCTTAAGCGCTACGGCTTAGTAGTCCGGTGAAGCCGTAAAGGCCAAAAAATTAAGGTCAATAGCGTAGTCAGTTAGAGAAAAAAGAAAATTCACCCAACACCTTTATATGGGGGGAAACACAGCTAATGATTAGTCTTAATTTAGATAATTGGGCATTGACTCATTTTTCTACTTTTCACAGAATCTATTTAAGACTTTAACTGCTGGCTTATTATAAGACTTTAAAAATTTAACAATAACTTGAAACAATAAAATTGTTATCTTAAGGTGATGATGGCTCATTAGTAGTCTTGAAGAGTACAATAGTGCAAATATATAGTAAATTCTACATAACTTTAATTTTTGTTGAACGAAAACATAGTGACAATCGGAATATTACAGTGAGAGGAATCTTGTATGTAGTGACAATCTGAATATTACTGTGAGAGGAATCTTGTATGTTTATTTAGTCTCATGTTCAAAATCTACTAACACCTATTGGTGTATTTCAGAAAATACTCAAGAAAAAGCTACTGTTGCTTAGCAGTTTCATTATATAGTACATTAAATGACACAATCAGAATCATGATCAACCTGCCTAATCTACACCAAAATATGAAATTCTTCGTAATTCGTAAGATAAATTTAACAGCATTTGATGAAGTTTTTTAATACTTCTCATGATTCCAATGTTTTCTATTACATCCATCCAAACTCACAAACACCAAGGAATTCAATAGAAAAAGAATATCTTACACCGTTAACAATGGATACATCAAAATGATTATAGTATTCTTTACTATTACATGAAATTTAAACAGGAACACTTAGTTTCAACCCTAACTTTACCTTGAATAGTATATATATACTATGCTAGAATATTTAGTTAAACAATATCAAATAAATATTTCTGTTTCCCAGGTATTAATAAATAAATAAATTAGGGGATCTGTATTTACAGAGAAACAAGTTATCAATGCAAAAATGTAACAACACGATGTGTTATTGATAACACATATGATGAAATAAGAGAGCTCTTAAAATAATAAACTAACAGAATTATGAAAACAATTCTTATATATTTAGGAACACATAAAATATACAGTCCCACACATACGTATACATACAAATGAAAACATAATCATACATACATACACCACATTTTTCTTCAATATTTTATACATTACTTTATATTTTATTGTTTTTTTTTTTCTCTTTTCTTACCATCTTACCAATGTCTATTGGATATGAACAGAATAAAATAAACAGTAAAAATCATATCTGATCTGACCTTGTACTTCACCAACTTATGTTGTATTTCAACAGATTGTTATATATACAAACTAAGAGTGCATAAGCCTAGCATAATGAATATTTTTCTTAGCATGCCCTTCTTTTATCATAAGTGCCATGACTTTATCTTCTTGGAATTCTATGCAAAAAAACAGTGATTACTGAAGTTATTTGAATGTATTTTTTTTTTCTAACTGACTAGGCTATTGAACTAGTAAGGTCTTAACAGCTTCACTTTTTTTTTCGAACTGACTATGCTATTAACCCAGCAAGGTCTTAACAGCTTCATCGGACTACTGAGAATTATTTGAATGTATTAAATCCATTTATTTATCTACTTTTTGCTCCTACTTAACTTAAGCCGTCTTCAAATTACAATCTCTTTTGAGAGAATAGAGGGACTCTAATAAAAAAAGACTTTTTATTCTCGAAGATATGCTTTACGATTTTCTTGGTGAGGTTTTATTGTGAACCCAGTACTTAAGCAGTAATGCTGTTCATACAAACAGACAGAGAGACACACATTTCTAACAATTATTGTAAATTCTCATATGTACAGATAGAAACCACACACAACTTTGTCACTGTTTAATTTTATGTAGGAGAGAATATTTTTAAATAATACATATGTTAACATTGACTTTGAAACATTATTTATTTGTGCTCCGCTCTTACCATGATGATATATAGTCTGTATCCTTCTTCAATAAATAAGCTATCTAACACTAAAATAATTCTTCAAATCGAACCCGTAGTTCTTGAGACAACTGATACCCTCAACTTTATGTTCATTTTCCTGTGCATACACACCACACTATTCAATCCACTTCTTTATGACCACAAAATACTCACTACTGAATGTTCAGTAGTTACAAAAATCATAGTTCATTGACACTTCAATAACTGTATATTAACTTAAGTTATCATGATAATAATTACCAGCAGGACAAAGTGTTTGAAAAGTAAAACTAAAAAACTTGGATCCAAATCCAAATATCCAGCAGTTTATGCATGATGAGTACCAATAGCAGACTTCTATCATTTTATTATATAGATTATTGGAAGAGCAATTAATATTATCCATAAAATAACACATACATAAATTTAACTTAAAATTATGAACTGTAGAGGTCCTCTTTTTTAGACAATAATAACTTATTTTGATTTGATAGTGTGTAAATTTTGTTTTGAACTTATTGTTAACAAAATAACTTATGGTGATAAAACTTCTACTTGAATAACTTTATGGTAAACAGTTCAACTATGTAAACAAGGTAACTAGGTAAACAATTTCAAACTATGCAAGGATCGTCACAATATCTATCAAGTTAAAGAAACTATTTGGAAGTATAAAACAATAAAATAATATATTACTTAATTAGGAAGGATATTAGTTATTATTCAAAATTTATGTATCATAGAGATATCAAAAAGTATTTAATCAATGTACAGTCAAAATCTGTTATAACAACATTGAAGCAACTATTAATATTTAATTGTAAAAACCGATACTCATAACAACAATGATGTTGTCGAGATACAGCATTCAGCCAAGGCCTTATTTCTTGGTCAATATAGTATGTAATATCTACAGTCCAATCAGGGATTAGGGCCATTAAATCTCACACAGTTCTAGTATTGTGTATAATATAATTTATTTTAAAAAGTCAGGTCTATAATGTAAAGTACTTATATGACCACAAAAAAAATCATCAGTGATAGATTCTTAAATTTAACCATGCTTTTTTGGACTTTATAGGTGTTATTACAAAAAAGTTAAATACTTGGTTTAAAAAAGGTTTCGTACGAAATGCACCGCGCTCGCCCGAAGCAAGATCGCGTTATCCTTTTTTCGCAAGTGTAACCTAACCTAATCAAAGCGAGACAAAAGAGCAAGACTGCGAACATTCAGGGAGAGATCTTTTTAAAGCTAGCGTTCAAAACTTGTTTAATTTTTTTGTAATAACACCCTATATGTTTTAGTATTTAATCACAGTTTAGTGTGATACTAAATGATGATGAGATCTAAAAGGATAAACATGGTAAACCCTAGAGATTAATTCCCAAGTGAAAATGCAAGAACACACCAACAGGTGCCTGTCGGTAAATTGTCTAATTATTGTAGGTAGCCAGGTGTACTTAAAAAAAGGTGCTACCATCTACATTTGTTGTTTTATGTCCTCTAAATATTTTTCTATAATTAAAATAGTGTTAAGATCAGCATCATCATCAAAATTCATATGTTCGTAGATGATTGTGTAGGTTGGTTTATAGGTGGTAGTGCCACACTGAAGCTATTACTGGTTTCAGCATGAATGGGTCGTCTCACCCAGGGTAGTACCACTATCTCACAGAAAACCGATGTGAAGTAACAGTGCTTACATTGTTGGGTTTCGTCCGATTATTCAGTTCAGCAACACACTTGCGATTCCTTTGATGTTGTTAGTGTCTATGGACAGAGGTGACCACTTAACATCATGTGAACAACCTGTTCGTTTGCCTCCTTTGAGAAAAAAATGTTTATGTAATGTAATAGAATAATAGTAAATATATTGTTTACAACTGGTTATTAAGAAACAATTTGAATTTAAAAAAAAGTACTGACATAGTTTTTCATGTGATATCAATTGATGTTGAAAATAAATAATAAGTAAAAAAGGTGAAGGAGATTTATTTATGAAGAACAAGTATACTTCGGATTAGTATTTATATTACATCATGCTATGAATTCATCACAATGTTTTCTTTCATTGGAAACTCCTACTAAGTTGCAAGGATTAGTAATATAAGACACGGTTTTCTAACACCCTATGAGCTGAGCCATAAGCATTTCACATCTTAAATTTGGTTATATATAGATATGTCACATTTATACAAAATTGATTTTGTACTTGTATTATTTTAAATTGCAATTTGACTTATAACATTACAGTATAACATTACAGACATATAACATTTCAGTGTGTCTTTATACTTTGTCAATTTTACGGAAATAACAGAAAAGAAGTAATCAACTTTTAAGACGAACGACATAAGTAATTAAATAAAAACAAAAGAAGTAGGCTAACAAAAAAGTTACAACGTAGGTACCTATAAGAATAGTGTGACCCCTAATAAACTTTACTCGCGGTACGAGAACATACATAAAAAAAAATTATAAAAGTAGCATCAAATTCTAATAAGCAGAAGAAGCAATCTAATCCACAATAAAAGATATACTTATAACACCTAATATAGGAGATTCAACAAGTAGTGTAGCATCGCAACTTTCTCGAAAAGTAAACATGTTTTAAAGTTCTCTTACCCTAAATTATTGAGTATATATAAGTTATCCATTTTGATCACTAATTGGACATAACTATCACTCAAGTCGTATAAAAATATAGCATAAATGAATTCCCAAAAAAATTCACGTAAACTTTTACTTTATGCTAAAACAAAACAATTACATTACGACCAGTATCCACCAATGAAAATAAAGAAATAAAATCATAAACAACTGTCGTCCCGATTATAGATGTAATTATAGACACACTTTCACTCAGTATTTGGGTGAAGATGTATATTGTTGGCTTTGAAACCAAACAAAAGAATTGTGAAGCTTCGAAAGGTTTTCGGAAACAGAAAAACTTTCAAAGTTTCTCTTTCACATTTAAAAAAATCAGTATATAAAAACCAATGTCGTCCGGTAAAGCTGTTAAGACCTTGCTAGGTTAATAGCGTAGTCAGTTCGAAAAAAAAAGCAATATTGTAGCGACCAGTAGTGCGCATGCATAGTAGTTTGTCTATGTAGATAAATTACTAAGCACAAGCCCAACACTACTTTTTTTCCTTTAACACCCTTTGTGAAACCCTTTATGTACCTCGTCGGGAGAGAGGATGAGTTATGTCCGACTCGCACGGACTAAAACCCCGCGATATACCGTCCGCCACATGGTAGGGATAGCCAGGGATCGAACCTACTGTCCGACCTGAAAAACGGCCCCTGTGGCAACCTCGGAAGTAAATACCAGGCTTCGTCCTACTCTAGAGAGATTACAAGGTATAGAACCAGTCGCCTCCCCTCGTCAGCCTCACCTGTGCAATGAGGAGAAGGACTCCCTGGCCTATCCCCTCAGTTTCGGCTACGGTCGTGGGAAGAGGCGAGCGTTCCTGCTCTTCTTTGGCGAAGACGGCCATAACGCGGATCTTCCTCGCGGGCCCTCTCCGCCGCCTGCGAGATAACGTCCAGAAATATCTCAAAATACTTGTTTTTCGGCAAATATTTCACAACCCCGAAGTACAGAGCGTGCCTCTGTATGACCAAAACGATGGACGGTATTTTACCAGACCAGAAAACTAGAGTACTTGTGTGACAGATGTTTTGGAACTATTTGCCACGTGTAAACATTATTACTTAGAAACATTTCAAATGGCTTATTCAGTTTCGCACATAAAAAAAAAATTGAAAATGAAGCAAAGAAATTTGCAAGGAATATTGCCAAACACATCGCCCCTGCCTAACTGAATTTTGTATTTAACAAAAATGAATATTTATGTAATAAACTAAATAAATAGTAATTATTTTATGGAAAAAAAATTGTAATCTGTTCTTTTCTGCATATAACTAAAACAATGTCGATGTTTCACATCTGCTAGGCATCCCGTGACGGCTCAATTGTTTGTGCATATAATAAAAACAGCTGCAAAAGAGTGGAGAACGCCTTTAAAATTCAGCAAATAGAATAAGAAATGGAAGAATATATTACAATCTAGCAGGTCAATTCTAGAGTGACCTAACCCATTAATTTTGCCGACTTGTTGATATACAGCTTATTTATGTAGGAAAATGTAATTTTGTTACTCAGTTCGTAGAAATAAAGGCTCCTGTTTTATTAAGATAGCCATTACTTTCTGTTGTAATAACCAATAATTTGTTTAGTGGAAACATTAAAGGTTAAGAAAGTTAGTTATATTTAAAAGGTTGCGCTCGCATGGCGTAGTTTTTGAAGTAAAGCTTCTTTAGGCGCGACTAGGAGGTAACTGGACGACAATATAACAGAAGTCCTTTACGGCAATATGGCGTAATTTCTATATCATCCGGTTTTTAAATATTTTTGATTTTGGCTATAAATAGTTTATACGCAAATCTTTTGATTTTAAAAGATTTTTTTTTTCGGTATGGTTTCTGCTTAAGCAGGCAATTTCGCCAATGTCAAGTTTGACAAATACACGTTTTATACTGAATTGCCAAATATTCAGTATAACAACATAGAATTATCTAAAACAGCAAAAGTTAATTTTGATGAAGACCTTGTTTGACCGTTGGCAATACTGTGTGCATGTCACTGTCAGATTGTCACGTAATTACAATATAACACAAACCAATATATATTTACGGCAGGGTTTGAAATTGAATTTTTCAATGAATTTTGTAAGAAATAATATGAATAAAAATTTTAATATATTCCGTTCATATTTTAAGTAACTTTTAAATATCTGTGTAAAATGGAAAGCATTACAGTAAGTTACTTTAACGGGTAAAGTTCTTTGTTCTTAGTATTAATTCATATGGATTATTTTTTATTGTTACAGAATTTTTCCGTGTCGCTTATCAAAGGTTTTATAGATAGTTTACGAGGGGTAACTGTACTTTTATATTTAGATAAAGAAATAAATGAGCGAGCTCTCAGCCGATCACCGCAAATAGATTTCGAAAATTCAAAACATAAACAAAAGCCACCAAAAGTAAAACAGTAAGTGGTATATTACTAGATATTTTCTTTTAGTATATTTTTTCAACATCGTTATTTTGTTAATATAATATATAGAGTTACCTACTTGAAGTATTAATTATATTGAACACAAATCTGTTTGTGAATATGATATCTTTGTTAATAAAAATACCATATGGTGTGTGACTTAACTAAACTTAAATTATGTGAAACTAAATATTCTTTTATTATGTGTTATATAGCTGTTGAACCTATAAATTCAAACAAGTCTGAATCTGGAACTTTTGTGCAGGAAAACCTTCTAATGTATCCATAGCATGAGATTTTCTAATACCTACATATTTACTTACCATGCTGGGTTTAAAAATCTCTCATCAAACACCTTATAAGTGTTTTTGTTAGTTCCATTTTTGAGCCAATCCTCTCCTGCTTTAATTGGTGACTTTGTGGTCATATTTAAAAGGGTTTAAAAGGTTATCTATTAATTGCATGAGGTGTTCAGTGAGGGATGGGAGTAAAGCTGAATTTCACTAAATCTTGTATGAAGGAGAGAAGGAGCTTCGGCAAATATTACAAATTTTTTCAGGCCAAAAATAGTTAGAATAAAACATAAAATCATATTAATTTTGTAACATATTTCTAGACTGTAATGTGCTGAAACCTGGCACAGTTCTGTTATGTATTGACGTCCAAGAATAGATGTAAATTTATTTAGTTTTGAATAATTTAAATATAATAATAGTAAAAAAGAAAAAACTAAATAAACTGAATTGTATTTTCAATTAAATACAATATAGTTATGCTTTAAATATAGATATGTATTTTGAATACATATCTTGAAAGACATCCCACATGAGATGAGTGTAGGCCATAGGGTTATCAGGTCAGTGAGCATGCTCAAACCCTGGCTGCCCCTCCATGCGGCGGACGGTACACCGTGGGGTTTTAGTCGGTGTGAATCGGACATAACCTACCCTCTCCCTGGGAGGGTAGCATATCCGTCAGGGATTTCCCCACGGTAATAAAAAAAAGGCCATTAAGATAAATCATAGGACATCAGGACTTGTTGTCTGGTGAAGCTGTTAAGACCTTGAGAGGTCAAAAGCATAGTCATATCGAAGAAAAAAATTCTCAAGACATCTCACCAGGGAAGAAAGAGGTCTCAAATAACACTTGTATCCATTTAAAGTATAAAAAACTAGCTTCTGCCCGTGACTTTGTTCGTGTGGTATAATAACTTTAGGCTAACTAACACACAGTGTGAAGGTCTGAAAAGTGAAAAAACCCTGATTTTAAAACATTCCTCATTGGTGCTCATATTGATCTTAACATAGTGATATATAGCATATACCCTTCCTTGATAAATGAGCTATCAAACAATGAAAGAATTTTTCAAATGGGACCTGGGACCGATAGTTCCAGAGATTACTCCTACAAACATCACAAATTTTACCACTTTGTAATATTAGTAAGAAATAGTTATCATTTCTTTTACAGAGAATCAAAAGTACTTAGAAGGGTATTACAATCATGCATATTAAATGGTTTTATATTTTTATTGAGTATACTCATATTTGAGTATGCCTTATTACCAGCAGTGAAGTACTTAGTGTCGGTTGTGTTTGGACATGATCCTGGGGTGGCGCATAATGTTTGGGCGTGGATGCAGCCATTTCTCTCTATGACTTTTAGAATGATATGGGTGCTACCGTTATTTCTTCTGAGTAAACTGGTCAACAGTTTATGGTTCCAAGTATGTTGTTTATTTCATATTAGTTATTATGTTTTGTTCATACATTTTTATTTATTTTGAATCAAAATTGTAGACTCCAATCCAATTTATAATTGATGAAAATGCTTTATAAAGGAGATTTAAGAAATGTTAATAAGTTGGTCAGTAATTCAGCTATATTTTTTTATACATTGTAACATATATATATTAATTAACTATTATTTGGATTTCAATAAAAAAACCTGTGTGTATATTTTCTGCAAATACATTTAATCCTTTTCTCAAACATCCTACATATGTATTATATGATACTTCCACAATTTTAAAGATTAAATAACACCTTGTATATCAAAGATCCATGATTGTCCGACTTAGGGGTAAGCTTGAGCTCTATGACTAAGAAATAAGCTCTAAGCTTAATTACACCATTAAGCTCCTGACCAGTTTTATGGAGACGAGAATATAATTTAATTTCTTAATGGCTGTTTCAATAAGAAGGATTTCTTCTGAATCTTGCTAGATTTTTCAGTCTTTTCTTAGGATATAAAGTTAGAAATATTTTGTTTTTTTATCATGTTATTTGTCACATAAATTTATACCATAAGATAAGACAGTTTCTAATATATTGTAGATATTTTGACTAATTGATTTTAGTTTTTTTAGGATATAGCTGATTCAGCATATCGTCACAGACGTGGACGACCACAGTTCATGTCGAGTGTCAGTAAAATAATTGCAGACAGCCTTTTCAGTTTGTTGGTGCAGGCTTTATTTTTAGCACAGGTATGTATTTACTTAAAATATTCCTTTGCAAAATTAAAAATATTTTTTAATTGCCTACTTATTTTAGTAAATTAAATGTGGGATAATTTTCAATAATGTTTATAGCTGAATTTCAACCAGGGCGCTAACACTGATAGACTTCATTGTTTATGTTTTTCTTATATATGATCATTCTTATATTTTTTATTACTACAAATTGTAATTAATAATTGAATTATGGTGTAATTAATTTTATTGCTGAGAGTTGATTGGTACAAAATTTGATGAGATGTAGTATCAATTAATAGAAAAATTTATAATGATCAGTTTATTAGTTAGCTGTAACAAACAAACACAAACCACGTTTATAATATTAGTTACGACTAGTTCATACCTGTGATATCTGTGTAATTTATTACCTTACTATATTAGTCCTTATATAGACGGAAGAAAGCAGAATTGTCGTAACCTAAACAACCCGTCTTTACACCAGAGCGAAAACACTATTTCAAAACTTCAATTTTTATTGTGTGTGTTGCTAAAACTAGGCAAAAAACTAAGGTCGTATCGATGAAAAATTGAACCATAAGAAAGCGAAACCCAGACCATTCGTAGCGGTATTTTTTATACAAGATTGATTTAGCCCAAAATGCAAGTTACATTTCCGCTTTCTCCCGTCGATGTGTATTATATATAAAAATTGTAATTTCTAACTTTACATTATATGATATAATTAAATGATAATAATTGTTTTTTGATACGGACCAAATATCTAAGAATTAAAAAAAATATCTGAAATTTATCTGGTAGTTTTTGAGTAATGCAGACAGAGCTACAGACCTATAGCAATTTATTTATATAGCTTAAAAGTTTAGATTATGTTTTGTACATAATATGCATGTACGACATAACAAAGATTGTACATGTTTATCAACTATACAATCATGTAATCTAGAACACCTTTGTCTTTTTGATACCAGAGTTCAAGGTGCAGTTGATAATCTCATTCTTGATGTGTTACAATTTTCATACATTAACTCAGAGTACCACAACGGAATATATTAATTTAACATTCTATATATCATTCGTATTATGCTCAAGGTTTTTCATTACAAAGGTAATGTCTTATTAATTTTACATACAGTACACACATTCATTAATAACTTGTGTACTTGCATTCATCCTTATATCTCACTTATAAGTTTATGAGACTGAGTTTTTTGTTTGTTACATTTTGATGTCTTTACTATTTAACTTTCATACCGAGGAAACATTGTATACAATGGTATGACATCGTAACATCGCCCTGATTTTTTTACCGAAGGTGTTTAAAAATAATAATGTTAACATAAATTCTATGTAATATTTTTGATAGGTATAATATGCTCATAAATTGAAAGTGTTTTCAAAAAAGTATTTACAACACTTCTATATTGAGTTTCCGTAAAGCAAAATATATTTTAAAAGTTTTCAAAATCGTTTGCTCCTCAGAGTATGCTAGTCAGTTTGCTACCGCTGGCGTATGTAGGCGAATTACTGTGTCTAGTTCACATGTGCCTACTCTACTCGTTGTACTCGTTCGAATATAAATGGTTCAACATGGGCTGGGAGTTACACAAACGGTTGACCTTCATCGAGACAAACTGGCCGTACTTCCTCGGCTTCGGACTTCCGTTGGCGGTTCTGACTCAGATTCCACAATCTTATATTATAAGGTGAGTTTGTATAGACCGCACGGTTATTACCACTGTTATTAGATACGGAACCAAATGTCCAGTTATCAACAAGTGATAATTGCTATATTTTGTCGGACAATCCCCTTGCATCATCTGATCTTATGAATGAAATAAAGCGTTTGCCAGATTTATTATAAAAAATGTGATAATTTGATATTCAACTACCACTGAACTTTCACTTAAGGTCTGTTCATAAAATACATGAGCACTTATGTCAACAAAGGGCGAGGGCGGGGGGAGGGGGGGAGTATCGCGTACTGTGACAAGATCTGCCAAGGATTTCAGAGTTCTAAAAAAGTGTGACGTTCCCAGCTCCTTAAACAAGTTTGCATTTTTTAGTACCAAAGAAAGTCACTCCTTTCCTATTTTTAAATTATAAATATTTTCACGTCGGTATATATTTGTACATGGGAGGAAATCTATCATTCGCGACGAAGTATTGATAAAAGAGGTCGCAGTAAATGAGATAGCGTGAAGGGGATTTAAAATACACAACGAATTTTTGACATGAAGAAGTTGAGATCTCACATTATTTTGTAGTAGATCGATTTTCAATTACTTATTATTTGCAATTAGTCCCATTCATATTATATATTGTTCATTAAGAGATGTTATTTACTATGTGGTATATGAAGGAGTGGTCATAAAATACGTAATGTAAAATTTTACGTCAACTGAATGTCAAAGAATCGTATA
Source organism: Antheraea mylitta (assembly GCA_014332785.1). Lineage (NCBI taxonomy): Eukaryota > Metazoa > Arthropoda > Insecta > Lepidoptera > Saturniidae > Antheraea > Antheraea mylitta. The sequence continues at coordinate 3,757,841 of JACEII010000041.1, forward strand.
AATTATGTAATATGCTATCATAATAAAAATAATTATAATCATATATAATATACTTAATTATCTTATCAATTCAAGAGCGTTAGGTAAGCGTTGAGTTTGACCTTAGGAACCCATTATATCTGGTTCATAATGTGATAGATTCTTAATTTAATAAATATTTGAAATTATACTACTTAATGGAATAAATGTAAATATAATAGTGTTAATATAAAATTAACGTTTATTAATCTATGCTATATCGTTGAATATGTCATAGGCAGCTGGCATAATCAGTTTTTTCATAAACAGACTGGTATGTTAATAACGGTGACTTTTAAGTATCTGTTTCAATTGACAGACCACTTAAAATATATGTGACTCAGTAAGAACCAGGGTCACAATGTTTAAAAAAAAAAAAAAACAAATTATTGGGACTTCAGAAAATCGTTAAATAACATACAAGTAAGCTTTATGGTAATTTAAACATGATTACGATATTTAGTATTGAGATATTTAAAAACCAAATCTGCATTTGCTCCGGTTACTGACGTGAATAAAACTCATGAAATGACACATTAAACAAGATTAATGATTAATTAATATTATAATCATTTTTTTTTCATTCCAGTGGTTGCGTGTTCTCAATATTCTTTCCTGTGTTTATATTAAGCGGTAACGAAGCTACTCCAGTTATCGGAAGGTAAGAACTATTTAATTAGGGTACCTACATATTTAAAAAAGTAAGAAAATGGAATAAATAATATTTACAGTCGATCAGAAAAGCCTGGAAATTATAATTGTAAAAATTTAAAGTGGATCAATTTAAAAACAATCACGTGACTATAAACGCGCCACCATTGGTGCTCTAGTTGTGACGTCATTATTCTAATACAATTACACTACAGTATAGTATCTGTGGTTTCTACATACATTCATGATGAATATAAATAAGCATTGTGATGTCCATACATGATCGGTTTTCTTTGGAAATTTCGGATAGGTCTCAGTATTTTGTAATGTGGTATTTGGTAGAGCCACGCCGAAGCTATAACTAGTTTCAGTATGAATGGGTCGGCTCGTCTCCGGTACAACACCCGGCCCACAGAAATACCTACGTGAAGTAACGGTGCTTGCATTGTTGCATTCCGTTCGGTCAGTGAGATTGCAGGAGAACCACCTCTCCCCTTCCCACCAACACAGGCTGGCAACGCACTTTTGACTCCTCTGGTTTTGTTGACGATGGTGGTCACTTAATATAAATTGACCCACCTGTTCCTTTTTGTTAGCAAACGGTTAATTACTAGTTAGGATGCGATTAGGTAGCTAGGAACAATAAAACACGATGCGCAGACGGAACGACGTATAATAAAGGAAAAAGGAAGTTACATCTGACATAAATAATGTTGCCAGAGAGTGCAACAGACAATTCGGTGTGGTTGCGTTCACTTTCCAACACTTTTCCTACTATGATATATATAAAAAAAAACTTCTCAACCGATCTTCATGAAAGTTGCCATTTATGTATAATTTGGTGTAACTTGAGAAACAGGATAAATTATATTTCGATTAAAATGGCCTCAATATTTTTTAATTACGAATTAAATGATTCTCAATGTTGATTATTGTTATTTATTGTAAGTTTCACCAGTCTCGGACATATGGCGTTGTAAATCAGTTAGTTAACAGAAAACTGTAGTTCTGACTGCTATAGATTTCTCATAGATGGCGCCACGTTTAATTTTAAATCAAAATTTTAATTCATGTAATAACCGAGCAACACGTGGCCGTCTCAGCTAGTAGATATCTTCTATACTATAATAAAACTGTAACAAGTCGAAATCTGTACATTAAATATTTTTTGAAAATTTTAATCAGGATAGGCTATGTTATCGATATAGAAGCCAAAAATAATCTTTTTACAATTTTTGTCTGTCTGTCTGTCTGTCTGTCTGTCTGTCTGTCTGTCTGTCCCTATGCACACGCATCACTCTGAAACTACTGAACCAATCTTGACGAAACTTGACATAGTGATAGCTAATATTACGAGATTACATCAAATATACTTTTTGTCTCATAAAACGCCAAGGGTTCTCCAGGATAAAGGATTAAAGTCTAGAATATAAACCCGAATTACTCTGAAAGTACTGAACCAATTTTAACGAAATTTGACACAGTGATAACTAATATTAGAAGACTACATCCAGGATACTCTTTGTCCCATAAAACGCAAGGAGTTCTCCAGAATAACGGACGAAAGTAAGAAATTTGTAGTTCATGAGATTCTTAATGGATTTTGGTAATTTTCCTTTGTGCTATTTACAGCAGACAGATTAGTTAAAAATTCAAGCTATATAGGCTACATAAAAAAAAAAAAACAAATAACCAAAAAAAACGACGGGGTTCGAACCGTCTCCCTGTCGGTCATGAGAATAGTATAGAATCGCCAACTTTACCTCTAGGCTACGATTACATAACAATTTTGTTCAAAAATTTCAACTGCTTCGAAAACGTCCACAAAATTGTTAATAACTAATCTATACTATTAAAACTGTAACAAATCGAAATCTGTACATTAAATATTTTTTGGAAATTTTAATCAAGGTAGACTATGTTATCCATATAGAAGCCAAAATTAACACAGTGACAACTGATATTACAAGGCTACATCCAGGATACTTTTTGTCCCATAAACGCAAGGGTTTCAAATTTAGAATAGCTGGTTAATACTGTGAAAATTGGTCGATGATAACTTGAAGTATGTTATAAAAGTATTAGATATAGCATTATCAAGATATATGTCATAGTGTGATTTTACTTTCTTTGTAGAAGGGTGCATACTTTCAGTTCCGAAATTATCGCTGTCCGACATATTTTCAATTAAAACACTGGTTACATTCACAACTGCGAACGGTGTTTCATAATTTATAAATAGCGTTAAAAATGCGTAGTTTAATCCGTGACAGTCAATTATCTAATTAAATAGTAACAAAGAAATCAGTGAAAGGTGCAAGCGCGGTGTGTTTGGCGGTATGTCAAAGGGCGCAAGGTCTTCTGTGCATGCCGTGTAATACTGGTACGACGAGTGTTCGACAAAGCAATTTGAATGTTATGTTTATACAGATAGAGTTGCAGATGTTTTTGAATACTTCGTCAATAGTGCAAAGTTCGTATTATAACCTGTAGCTTCGGAAATGTAACGTCACAAAAAACCATAATCTTCATCATCATCATCATTGGCAGCTCTTCTCGACCTAATGCAGAAAATAAGCCTCCTCCCTTTAAAAAATAAAAACATGTAATTGAAATCTATCTAGGTCAGACTTTGGCCAGTGTATATGTATATTAGTAAGATTAAAAAAACCAATTCCGTAATATTATAAAATATTATATTACACCTAATTTAAAAATATAAAAAATACATATTCCTATACATTAAAAAAATTACTGAAGATTAATTTGACCCGTAAAAAGCTAACATCACGCAATATCTCTAGGCGGTCACCCATCCAAGCACTGACCACGCCCGACATTGCTTAACTTTGGTGAGATCGGACATGAACCGGTCGACGTTGACGACAAAACATTTCTATCCACGCGTCTCTCTGCCATTATTGTGACTTTACATAATATTAAATAGAAACAATTTGAATCTTACAATTATACAAGTAGGGTTGTAAAGGTTTTTGAGTAGGTATTTCGTTAATAGTTCAAAGATTGCGTTTTGTGTGCCCGCGTATTTCGTTTAGATTGACATTTTAAAACTCGCAATATCTTTTGAATGTAATGGCCGATTTTAATAATTCAAAAAGTTATATACAGGTACTGAAACAGTCTTAGTTTAAAAATAATTTATTTGGATATGGATTAATATATAGACATGAATAACATAGTCTTTTACGCATGGTATAGTTTTTATTAAGATTTATTTCAAAAATGTAGTTATAGTGACATAATCACAATAGGTAGACATATGTATGCTGCCGCGAGGTTTTTTTATAGATAATAATATGTTCTTTAATATTGTAGAACATATTTTTGTTCTATCATTCATAGTTATCGGGGCGCATGCGATGAAATACATTTTATGCCAAATTTTTTTCATACCTTTGATTACATTATTGAAATTTTAGTAGAAATGCCCATTTTTTTCTAAAAAATAAATATAGCCTATGTTACTAAGGGTTTTTTTCGAAATGTCTACGCTACTGACCCAGCAAGGTCTTAACAGCTTCACCGGACTACTAAGGCGAGCGCTTAAGGCGCTCATCCGATTTTATTTTGGCAACCAGCTCAAGGGTGCACGGCACACCTCGGCTTGGCTGTTGCCTGTTGCATACAAAATCGCGACCTATCTTAGCTAACCTAGCTAACTATTTATATATGTATGAGTTGTTGAAACGTATATGTGTACCAAGCATACACGCCTAAACAACTCCTCCATATATATATTATTGGAAAATTGAGAGTTTTTCAGTTCGATAAGGGGAATAAGTAAACCCTTCCACTTTCATGTGTAAGCGTGTAGCGTGCACGTGTGTGGGGGTGATCGTGTAGTGTTGTAGCAGTGATGTATATTTGTGTGTCACCGTATCGTGCAAACAACGCACTCAAGGGCCTACCGAGGGATCGAACCTAGGCTTCAGCCACTGCCGTGGGAGGCCTAATCCGGTATGTTACTAAGGGATAATGTAGCATTCTAATGGTAAACGAATTATCGAAATCCGTCCAGTAGTTTGAGTTTATTCGTAATTAACATACAAAAATACTACGATTCCTCTTTATTATAATAGTTTAGAAAAATAATTTGAATCTTATGCTTTACTGATAGGGTCGTTAATAGTGCGAAGCTTGTGTGTAATCACCACGAACGTCGCCATGGTCGATTTAAGTTTAGGGTGCGCCTATAGATGTTTTACATAAAAAATCACATATAATCTGGGTATATGTTTGAGTGAGACCGGGGATAGTTAGGATTTACAATTGGAAACGGAAGTTGTGGATGCAATCGGGTGTCAGTTTTATTCAATTTTATCGCTTTTAAAAATACAATTGAAACCAGTGATAACCAATTTGGTGCAGACGAAGTTGCACGGGTCAGCTAGTTATATATAAATTTCTTCTGGACGTGTGTATGTCACTGAACTCCTCCTAAACGGCTGGACCGATTTTGAAGAAATTTCGTGTGCGTGTGACAGTGGATCCGAGAAGGGTTTAGATTCACATTTGGACCCGGTAGGTGGCGCTGCGGTTGAATTTTAGGGATTTTTTAATTATTAAAGCAGGACAACGTCCGCAGGGACCGCTAGTATACAATACCATACGAATATTATAAAGAGGTAAAGTTTGTGAGTTTGTGACGTTGTAGTACTGGTTCGATTTGAAAAATTCTTTCAACGTTATATAGCTGATTTGTCGAGGAAGGTTATAGATTATATATATCATCACACTAAGACCAAAGCGGAGCATCAAAGAAAAATGTTTCAAAATCGGGATTTTTGTACTCTTGAGAGCTTCCGTTGTGTGTTAGCATTATTCAAAGTAACTATTCCACGCGGACGAAGTCGCGGGAAGAGGCTAGTATAATATAAAGATATTGTGTGAACTTTCCATATATTATGAAAAACGTGTTCTTGAAAAATTCGAATGTTTAAAACGGTTTCATAAGGAAAAATAAGTATTAATAAATACTTATACTGTATATATTTTTTTTTATTTCAGTGAATACCCTCTAAGACTATTTTCTCCGGTCGTGGCGATATCGAACGGTATGTTTCGATTCGTTAGGCAAGGGGCGGAGGCGGTCACACAACGGAACAGATGATAGTTTATAACTTTAACTCATTCTATAACTATTTATGGTGCGAGGTTATGTAATATATAATATTATTGTGTACTTCCATATGTAGAAGTATTTCTCATATGCAATATCACAAAAAATAATTTGGGGCTTTTTTTCAAATTTGGTGTTATATTTTTTTATAAGACAATTGAGAAATCGACTGATTATTGGAGACAGATATGTTTACCTATTTAAGTTTGATGGTCATAAAATACACTTCACGCTGTTTAATTTTTTTTTACGAAATAAATTATATTTTTGTTGATTTACCTTTTTATTGTTAACTTCAGTGTAATTATATGATGACGCAATATGTGAGTTAGGAGTTTGAAGTAAAACCGATATAATATTAAAATATATATGCAGTCATCTAGCAATTTATGTAACCTGAACATATTTATACCAAATTTAATCTTTTAATAAATCGATATCGTTATACCTTTAACTAAGCGCGTGCATATTATTTAAAATTTTACTTATTATTGGTACGTAACGTAACAAAAATTAAGAGCCGCGAACGCAGCATGTGTATGACGTATTTGAAAGAGTAGAAACGATTCTCCATCTCTTTCCTTACAACCCTCAAATGCATAATCAAATTTACTCAAAAAAATTAATGTAATAATAACTAAGGATCATCATTTTAGATTATGCATTTAAGGGTTATATGCTGATAGAAGTCTTTAGTAGAATTTTGGCGGGATCTTAATCTCTCATGTAGTGGATTTTATATTATATTCTTGTCTTATTTCACTATATTTTATAATATTGGTGGTGTTTTACATAATATAGTTCAGTTATGGTGCACAGATGAAGTGGATAGGAAATAATACCACAGAGCATGGATTCTAACTTGCCATTTAACCTACTTAGAAAGTTATAACAAAAGAGCTACCATGTTGTTAGAACATTACAACGTAGTCAACAAGTACAAGTAGTACAATGTAGTCCTATAAAATGATCACAAGAAACTTGTGATATTATTATCTATTCTATAATGATAGTATTCATTTACTAGAAGTTTGGTTGCTAATAATAGAAAAAAGGTGTGGGCGAAAAAAGTTATACTGCTTTGACGTAAGTAGATAAAAAAATTCAAAAATTATTTTTCGCCCTACGCTTGTAAAAAAAAACGACACTAACAATAGAAAAAATACAAAGAAACAAAATGTTCACCTTAGCTATCTTCAGGGTGTCGATTTTTCGTGACGGTGTGCGCGCGCGCATCGTTAAAAGGTACTTTCATCATTTTTCCCTTAACGCGCTAAAAGAAGTATAACTTCAAAAACTAAAAAATAAAACAAGTCTGATTAAAGAAGCATTTAATTTTCGTTTGATCCAGGAAATTTTAGCTTATCGCGCCTAAATAATTTTCACTTGATAAGATTCAACTAAAAAGGATAACGGAAATGCATTTTTTTTTTTCGAAATGACAACGCTGTTGGCTTGGAAAGGTCTTTAGAGCTTTACCCAACTACCCCAAATTCAGTTTAAAGTCTGTCGTACCCGATGGTAACATTTTTCTGTCTCTTTATTCAGAAATTGGACATTTTTAGTGGATTTGCGGAATGGAAGGCTAGATTGATATATTCGAGGAGAAATCGTAATGATTGCTATCTTCTTTAAATATATTACGTAATTAATAATTGTGGACTGCCAAAACTGTTACCTCGTATTTAATGTGAATACGTGCTTCTCTTAAACATTCTGTTTAAATTGTCAATGTCAAATTCGTCTATAAAATTATTGCCAGACTTAAAAAATGTTTTAGACTGTTAAAAATTAATATTATTTTTAATATTATTAGTGTTGTACTGAAAATTAAGAGACAATGTAGTTGGAGTCGTAGGGATGAATGGTATTGAGGAAGTAATATTAGTTCTGATATACCAACTATTTCTCAGTTGTCATTTGGAAATTTGATAGCGCGAAAACATGGAATATTAGAAAAGACCTTGTCGACATTCTTAATTATATTTTTATTGAAATTGTGTAATATAGTTTAGAAAATAAAGAACAGTGTTGCCACTTTTATATAATTTTCCAACCACAGCAATCTCCATGGAAAATATTCACATTTTAAGGGTCTTCTCTTTATGCGGTCATCTTATTTGAATATTTATATATTATGTATATGATGTTGTGATTTATTTTTTACATGACATAATTTATATCAATTAAATAGACTGACTTGAACATAGCTCTTTTATTTCATCCATAATTTCCGTAGGTGTATGCAATTTAACAATTTTATTAAACCAAGATGACGTAAAATACCAATTTTCAAAGATACTCCAAAATAGTTTTATCATGGGGATTTAACTGATTACATTTTTTATTATACTACTTATCCAATTATTTTCATAGGAATACACTACAAATCTAGACTTAAATAACACTGAAGTGTCTAATAGTTCGGAACGAATCTCCGAAAAGAACTGAACTAGTTTTGATAATATTTTTATGGACAAAAGTAAATGTTCATTCCTTCAGGGTTAAGTTAAAAATTAAAACTCCAAACAACACAACCACAAGAATGAAGTCTTGGAGACCACTTAGTAGAATAATAAAAGAGTAAATTCACATAAATAATTTATTGTTTAAATTCACATATTTATCAACACATTATCACATTAAATATCCTCTTATATAAATAATAATAAAATACTAATTATTTCAATATTACATACAATAATTATTTCACAAAAAAAAAACGAGATAAAATTTTCTATAACTTGTGAAGTATATTAATAATCCGACATAAAAATATCACATATTTATATTTCAATAGTAATAAAAATTAACACACAATGTTTTGAACAAAGGGAAACATAAAATGCACTCGAAATAATATACAACAATTATGTTTATTTATTTACTTAAAATAGTTTTTATCTGTGTAAATACTACTTGAGATCTGCATTCTTCTTAATCTTAAATTATTTAATTTGATTTATTACAACATGATTAAAAAGTACAATATTGATATAGAGTCTACTTTACTCATTAAATAATCTTTATTGAAATCGGGCTGAAATAAAATTAATTTAAAAAAGTGAAATTGTGTAAAATGTACTAGCATTATATAGTAACCTCATTAAGACGATTTTCATGGGACCAAAAAAAAATTGGAGTTACAGAAATTTCGATTAAACATTGTCTTGGCTTAGAAAGGTTTTTGAAGGTAAAAAGAGTCTATATACTATTATAACACATAATTTTGGGTTACACAAATATGTCGATGTCCAAAATAATATTCATACGTTTTCATTAATAAAAAAAATCTTAATAAAGTATCAAATATACTAAGGCAGGAATGCATTGGTAATGTCATACGAAACTATCACTAGGATATTTACAACAAATATTTAGAATAACTATACCTACACAATCACAGAATAAAAGATCAAATTATAACTGGTATGTAATTATAATATTTTTATTTTCTATAATATGTTTGCTAAATATATTTCAAGATTATTTCATATATGTATTAATGCTCAATATAAATAAATAAATTTGCACCTTTATAATACAAAATCGAAGATATTGATAATAAATATCATATTATTAAAAAAAAACTGTATACATTTGATAAATTAACCATATTTGTCATTAATTGCAGTCATACATAACCACATGTAGTATTACAATATAGTTTTGACCTTTTTTTTCATTTGCCTAGAAACTGACAAAAAGTAAATTTTGTAAACACCTTTGTATAACTAATATCAAGATCATTCGGTCGATGTATTGCAAAACGGAACCTGTTTTGGAATCATCTGCTTTGAATATTTATAACTTGTTTATGTCTCTTTTTTGTCGACATAGTCCCAAAAACTTGTATGTAAATGTACGATAAAGTGAGGTTATTTTTTGAAAATTAATTTTCGTAAATTAATATTTATGTAAAAATCGAACCATTCGGACCAATAAAATCAAGTAAAATTTAATAGCTTATTTTTATTAGATTTTTTTTCTATTTAGTAAACATTTGTTTTTTTTAAGTGACATATCTGTTTGGAATATTTCCATAGATATATTTGGGACTATCCTTCAGTGAAAGATAGTTAACTGTCTCTTATATAGAAACGGATTGTAAGAATAATTGTATGCTATGTATATTAATTGATATAATAAGTTCTATCAATTTAAGAATAATACAGTTAATATGCTTAACTCTATAATGATGCTGACAACGATTATTATGTGCTTATACATTGACATCTCTACCTTTAAAATACAATAATAGAATATATGCACTACGCAAGGCGAGTCAAAAGTATAGTAAAATTTACTTATTAATACGATATAGTACGACTTATAATGTAAGAGTTGTTAAATGATTTAGATAATAAAAATTGTACTAGTGGCGATGTGGTCAAGTTCAGTAATACGCTAATCCTAGAAAGGGACACTTAAAGTGCAGCTGACATATTTACACTGCATTTGGTTCAGCTATTTAATTAACTGTTATTACACGCACAGTATGTTTTTTACAACGACAAATAACTTTCAGTTGGTAAGTCGTTTGTTTGTGACGTCATTCCTTTGTATTCTTATGAAGTACATCATTCATATAGAAATCAGAATACGTAGTTTTATTTAATTAATTCAAAGTGATCTACTTAAGTCAAAGTAATTAAGCTTATATTCTTGTGTAAAAAACTGATGGAAACATTTTTTTTAGAAGTGACATTTTGGTGCCTAATTTCTTAACCACTTTAATATGAGTGTAAAACTTCGTTGAAACAATCAAAAGAAATTGCAAGTTTAAAGAGATCCATAATTTATATGATACTTACACATAATAACTCGTTCAAAACATAAATTTTCAGGTAAATGTCATTTTTATACCCAGTACAGGGTAAATAAAATTCTTATATAAATGTAAGTATTACGGCAACACAGTTACAAATATCAGGAGCGATTGCAAATAGCGCGTTCACACATTTATTTATATTAACATGTGACCTTGCAATTTACAAATCAGAATAAACCAGAGCTTGAATACTGCACTGCTCCTAATATAAAGTTGATATTAAATGCATTTTTTTTACAAATGTCGCAAAATATAGACAAGGAGACACAAATTAGTATCGATTATTATAAACAATGTCTAATGACCACTACGTTATCAAGAAACGTATTTTAAAATAAAATAATTATAGCAAATGCACTAAAAGCATGCCAACAGCGGCACCGACGGTTAAACCGACGCTGAGCATTGTCGCTATCACCGACGAAGCTTTTTCTCGTTCGTGCAAATCCACAACTCTGCAACATCGATGGCGAATTTAAATCATGATAATGGTCACACTAATCTAAGGTAGGCAACACTGTTGACAAAAATTCAAGATGGCTGCATATCACAATATGTTAGTAAAAAGAGAAATTATGCCTCCATAATTTTATGTAAAGGTAAGAAGAAGTATCTCGCATAGGGGATGCGTTAAAAGCGTCCAACTCCAAAAATTAAATAATAGTTCTAAGACTCTTCAAAATGGCGCTAGTATAGGGAAAGTTTATGGATAGTCCGAAATAATCTTGTAAATATATCCTAAAATAAGTTCTGTAACAAAACGGTGTGATATAATTTTCGTGAACTGTAAACAAAAGTTTGAGTGTTTATATTTATAAAAAGTGTTTCATAATAATTGGACAAAAATGGAAACTGTTGCTTCTGTAGCGGCACCCTATTTTAAAGTATTTTGACGGACACTGCTTCATACAAACAGAGATGGTTATCGTTTCCTCTACACACATCAGGCAACAATCCAAACCAAGGTGTGCCGTGCACCCTTGAGCTAGTTGTCAAATAAAATCGGCTGAGTGCCTTAAGCGCTCGCCTTAGTAGTCCGGTGAAGCTGTTAAGACCTTGCTGGGTCAATAGAGTAGTTAGTTCGAAAAAAAAAAACTTCTACACTCTGTACAAGAAAGATGATAGAATGTAATAAAACAATATATATTATTAGTTACACCCCCCGACATCGCATCGCTGTAATATACTAATGTGATATTGTAAGTGTATATAGGATGTATATGCCTTTCTTACCACTTTAATATATACTGTTAATCAGCGTCTTAGGGGCTACGTAACAGTCGGTACAAAACATTTTTTTGTTGTATGTAATTTTAAATCTAAAATATCTATAAAGACATTCATTGAAATACACTGTAAAGGGTAGTGGCCAGTGTAACTAAAGTACATAGTATGAAAAAGATCAAGACTATAGTTTTTACCGTATGTGTTAAAGTGTTTATAATTTGCTGTTAATACGTTTAGATAGAGATGAAGTAAAATATTAAATCCACAGTCCAAATATTGTATCAACAGTATAGTAAATGGCAATTTTTAATGCTTTCTTGTAAGATCCTGGCTACCGCACTTGCGAGCTAGTATCTTTTCCACGCTTAATGTGTTACCATTTTTCAGAAAACATTAGGTTAGATTATTAGCAAAAGTAAACGTTAATTCCTGATTTAAAAAAAGAACTAGACTCATTAGTAGGTATATTCCTATTTAATATATTCAAGAGTTTCATCGATTTTTTTCTGATATAGTGTAAACCCAAAATTTTGGTAATATTTGGCGGTAGAAAAATTATATATACTTAAATACTGAATAATAAGAACCACTAACAGTAAACAAATGGGTAGTTCGTGGTAATAGTAATAAATAATGATAACCCAATTACCTACAGCCCTCCTAGACATAGGCCGCACGAGATAACACTGCATGTGGTTTATCTTTGTTTAATTGTGCAAAACGTGTTCTATCGCAAGTTACTAGCAATGAATTATTTCAATCTTAACCCAATTATTGCAAACATTCTGTAAATGGATCGTCAATGAATACTTTTCTTCAATTGGCATTATACATAATATACTAGTGGAAAAAGCAAAGGCTGACAGGCAAATCAAAAGAATTCAGGTATATTGAAGTAGGACAATTTTTAACGTTGAAAGTAATGCGATCGCGCAAGAGTTGAGGAGGTTAGTGAAACAACGCAACTTTTATGTGGACTGAAAGAAGTTCCAATAGGTCGGAAAGCACACTGAGAAATAAATCATAAGATTCAGATAATTATTGCTTTATTAATAAATTTATCACCGAAGTATAATTTAATTTATTTCTTTGTCTGTAAAACCAGAATATTTATAGTAGTGAAAGTAGATATAAGTGAATAATTACAGAGCAGCCGCAATATACTGTTGAATGACGTCACAAATTGTTTGCGAAACAATATGGCTACCCAAAACAGTGGTACTTGGCATCGCGTTGTGGCATGTAGGTACGAATATGTAATGACTTGAAGCGTTCGTTGAAAGAGAACATTGCAATAAAACCATACCATGGTGGTAGAACTATACCTAATACTCACATGGTTAACTATCACCCTCAAATCTATCGCCAAACACTCAAGTGTGCTCAGCCCTTCTCAGTTAATAATATTTGGTGATATTGTAGTCAAACACAAAAAAAAAACTATAAAGTATGAAAAAAAAAACGGTGCAAAGTTACAGCTAAAGAAATTGAAAACAAAGAAATCCAAAGTTTAGATTGATGAAGGATCACTCACCTTGTGGAATTGATCATAACGATGTTAGTGAGGTAACCGTTAGTAAAGGCGAACACTATCATAATGATGATGTACTCCCAGTCCCAAAGGAAGAGTACTGGCAAGTGTTTCCTCGGTTGTGCATTGCATAGCATCAGCATTGGAACACCAATGATACGAAGTATACTACCGATGGCAATGAGCCATTGATTATCCGGCTGTTAAATAAAAAAAAAACAGTTCGATAACATTCTCCGCGAAGTTTTATGCAGGATCTTGGAATATAATATAGTGGATTTTATATTTAATTCACAATTTTATGTTATTTGGCTTTATATTTTGTAATATTAGCAGTGTTTTATATAATATAGCTTGGTTATTGTGGACAAGTGGAGTAGATGGGAGATAATACCGAGAAGCATGGATTCTGACTTGCCATAAAAACTCCCTGGAATGTTCTAACAAGACAGAGACCATCTTGTTAATTTATTGAAATAAACACAAGAAACTTGAAATATCATTACCTACTAGATAATAATGGCAGTAATAATTTACCAGAAGTTAGATTGCCAAAAATAAATAAAAAAAAGAAGAGAAATGATTTATTAGTTTTCGAAATCCTAGACAAAAGTATTTCTTTTGCCTATTCTGCATTACCATAAATACAAAACAATTACTATTGAAGAAACTACATTTTTAATAAACACTATTAAACAAGTTTGCTAGTATTTCTATTGCAGATTTAATATATATGTAATCAACGTTTCTTAGGTTAATTTCTTTTGTACAGAGAGAACCCTAAAAATAAATTTATACTCAAATTTCTAAACGGTTAATCATGGAAATGTTCAATCAATCGAAGAAAACAAAACAGTTACCCGTAAAAAGAATCCTGCGACTAGCCGACCAGAATAATCACCGCAATTGAAAATCAGATAATTAACGACCGGCACGAAGAATATATCTGAAAATTAGACCGAAAAAAGTCTTTTGAGCATCTATAAATCAGTGGGACTTATCGATACTAATACATAAAGTAAGGAATCTCAAGCTTTATGACAACAGCGTCCTTTTGAAGCACTAAATATTTTTCAAAGTTCAAAATGCATGTAACGGTTATAAACAAAACAATGTCGGTACTGCCTAATATACCCAGTATACGTAATACTAAAATCTTAATAAAGTCCAAAGAGAAAAGCACTCGTAGCTTATACGTCTAATACGTAATATGAATTTGATTTTGAAGACCATATTTAGTCATTTCTGCCATCCCTTTGTTCTTGGTAAGCACATATAAATCAAACAAAAATAGGCACTGTAAATAAACCTCTTCATTCCATTGTAAATTGATGAGATTATTTACATTTAATGGCAGGTATCAATTTCTTTTTTTTTCCATATGTTCTCTAACTTCGTATTGTCAAGAGGAGCCCTCGCAAAGACCTGTGTCCTTTCAGGATTATATAAAGTAATAAAACTACAAGTTACAATACCATTTATACCGAAAACTAATACTAATCAATAAAATCTCATATTAAAAAAAAAAAAAAAAACAGAATTACTTACTGTTCCAATCAGTCCCCTTGGTGACAGGGTGAGATTCGACCAGGACCGTCACAGCCGGGTACACAGCCATGGATATTGCAAACACAGCGAAAATACTAAATGCATACACCCATATCTTTTTTAAAATCGCCACCATCGAGGCTTCCCTGTGCCTATTCATGGCAATCCCTCCAGCACCTCTCAGAATGTGATACGTGAAAAAATCGATCCTATACAGACTGACATAGGAAATCAGCGAAGTTATGACCATTATGTCCGCAATAATGAAGTAAATCAGAGCGCTGTGTAGGGGTGAGATTTTAAATGCAAGTGATATTATTTGAGCAATTGCGGCTATGACACCGCCTAAAGACTGACCGCTTACCACAGCGGCCATGTATTCTTTTGAGAAACGGCTCGCTATACCGACCAAACCTCCGATAAACACGGCACTGGCGGCTAAAACAAACAATTTATATCTATCTTTACTTAGCGCTTCTGGTATGTTGTTCATAGGAACTACGCGTTTATCCGGTTTAATTGTGGGCTATTTCCATCTCTGTTTACCGTATCTAAGTTGCCTCTGTCAAAGTTAATGATTAGCACAATATAACCCTTATTGAAAAACGTAAAGCGGAGCAGACTTTTATCTGCCAAGAAAATTCAAGTCACTTCGAATACACAAACTTCAAATTTATTTATATCTATATATTAGCTACAATAAAATATATGTTTATTTTTAGTTGTGAGTTTTTTTTTTATTTTAATAACTTTTCCTAAAATAAATACACAGTCGGTAGTGATATAATGACAAACGCATAAATTATACAGATAAATCAGGCAATTATACACGAAATTATCATAATCGGAATAAATCTGACAAGAAAAATATCAGGTCTAACCGCAGCATAGGGTCCTGTATTGGATGGACTTGTTAAATTGTAATGTATGTTAATATTATGCAAAATACTTTGCTAAATTATTGATTCGAAGTTATCTATTTTTTAAATACGATAGTTCGCATATATACGCATGTCAATAGGTATAAAATAAATGCATATATTACTATAAAATTAATTTGATATACAAAATTGGTCAGAATTTGTAATCAGAAGATTACAAAACTTTATGCTTATAGCCTCTACTATAAACAGTAGAAAATAATATTACAACGAATTTTACATTGTAAAATTTAATGTGAGTTTTTGGCGGGATTTCAGTCTGTCATGTAGTGCATTTTATATTTTAGCTTGACTCTATATTGTATAAAGTTGGTGGTGTTTTATGTAATACGGTTAGTTTATTATGCATAAGTGAAATGAATGAAAAATAATTCCATGGCGCATGCAATTCTGAGATGCCACAAAAACTCCATGGAAGGTTCTAACAAGGGAGCCACCATCTTGTTAGAATGTTGATTCACACGATGCTTGATATTGAAATGATCGTTCTACGCTTGTAATATTATTGACTACATGACAATGGCAGTAATAATCTGAAAGGTTGATTGCCAAAAACAAAATAAAAAAAAAATTATGTATTTATCTCAACGTGCGATCTAAACTATTTATTAACCGACGAAAAAAACGGAAGAGGTTCTCAATTCGTCGCGTATGTTTTGTTTACTACAGGTTCGCAAACTTATTCGGCCCATCGCGTCGCCTCTAAGCTCCTCTAAATATATACATATATAGAGTCCTCCAAAAATGTAGTTATTTCACAAAACTTGTCAAGGCCTGATAGTTACAAACACGGCACACACTAAAAGACCTTGATAAATGCAACAAGAACAATATGAAAAAAGAACGAAATCAATAATGGAATTATATTAGTTATCTATAAATAAGTTTAAATTCCTTGGGATTTCAATTTCGTAAAATTGTCGAAATATGTGTCAGGAAAATATTTTTCCAATCTTTAATGTTTTTATAGACCGGTTCAGGGGCGTTTTACATGTCTACACCGTAAAAAATCGTTTCAAATACCAGGGATTTCAATCTCGTAGAATTCTCGACATATAGGTCAAAAAAACATTTTTTAATCTGTGAGTGTCCCCGTAGTGCGAAGTAAGGGCACTTTTACACCTCTATCCCTTTTTTTTAACAAGGGGAAAATTCTACATGGGATACACCTCACGCCGACGAGGGACAGCGTGAGAGTTATGTCGGACTCCTGCCGACTAAAACCTCTCAGCCGCTGAGCGCGAATATGAACCAGGGTGCGGGGTGACAACTAGCAAACTCCAATGCCTTGTACACGCACTTGGGAAACCCGTGGATGTTAAAACGGAGACCCACCTCTCAGGAAGTATTTGTCTATGACCGACACATACACCGACAGATTAAAAAATGTTATCCTGACCTATATTTCAACAATTTTACGAAATTGAAATCCCTTTTTTAAACAATTTTTACATAACCAATGTAATTCTATTATTGGTTCTGTTCTTTTTTCATATTGTTGTTGGTGCATTTATCAAGATCTCTTAGCGAGTGTCGTGTTTGTTTACCAATCAAGTCTTGACAAGTTTTGTGACAGAACTCGACTTTAGTTATAAAATTGGTTCTATTTAAAATTTATACATGTTCTGATTATTAAATAAATCTGATATATGCAAAATATATTATAAAGGAATTTAAATGAACAAAGGCGCAGACCAAAGCGGCTCTATTTGCAACATAATATTAGCACACTTGTTTCTGATAACGTATAATTTATACATCTGCTTGGAAAATCTGATAAAGTAAATACATTATTCGTCGACCTAATAATAACACAGACGTTCTTGTAAAATAACCTTGACCATTTAAAAAGTGAACGACGCGATTATTTGTTAACGGACGCTTATTCGTCACCTAATGACTAAGAACCTGGGCGACCGAGCATTTTTAAATTAAAATTAACGAGCAAAAAAACATTTTTAATTTAACTGTTTTAAACTGTTAGGCTTGCCTCACAAGATTAGCATTTTTTCACATAATAAAAAAATATTAAAAATTAAAAAAATATATATGAAAAAGGATATCTCTCTTATAATAATAAAATCATTTATTTAAATAAAAATAAATTGTTAGGTTTGCCTTACACAATTATCATTTTTTACAAGAAAAAAAATTATACACTCGGATTCGAACTGGGGTTACATGGATTTTCGAAGCAACCAATTACCACCTGAGCTATTTTTGTTTTGTACAGCGAAGTTTCGCGGCGAAACTTATCTTCATATTCTATCTATATTTTTTTATTGCATGAAATCTCAGTTAAAAACGTTTTCTATGAATAAAATCTAGCTAGATCGATTTATCGTCTCCGAAACTACCTACATACTACTACTACATACAGAAATAGATGACGCCGTTTCCAAGATCCTGAATATTTAAAAAGAATTGCTCGTTTAAAGGTATTAGATAGATAGATTCTAGTATTGGTGTAAAAAACTGACAGCTTATTACTCACTCACTAAGTCTTAATTGTATTTCGTATATATATTTTATTAAAACATAACATTAATCAACGTTTCTTGTGATACCAATTTTCGAATGCTCTTTATTAAGGTATTTGAATGAAGATTAATTAATTCGATTTCATATTGAAATCATACATAATTTGTGACGCTTTTATTTAGACGATATATCAGATAATTATTTAGCTTATATAGTATTGCGTTTTTCCTTAAGGATTAAGTTGTAATAAAAGGAATTAAAAAGATTACATACAATTAACGTAGATAAAAGACGCAGTTCCCATAAAATAATGAAACAGTTCTAATGAGAAAAAATTGAGCCGTCATAGGATGTCTGGTAGATGTGAAACATCAATGTTATGCACGAATACGCTGCCACTAAGCGTTGGAACATTACCGCACCTCACATACCTATAGTGTATACAGTGTTGTTTATTACGTAACAAAATTTCGATGTTTCACATTTGCCAGGCATCCCGTGACGTCTCACAATATTTTTAATTAAATACAAAAATTCAACTAGGTGCAGGCGCGGTGTGTTTGTTGGCCTAGAAAATAGATTGAATTTTATGTTTATACACATAGTGTTGCAAATGTTTTTGAATATTTTGTTAATAGTGCAATGTTCGTGTTTTACGTCGCCACGCCAACAATCAGGTTTACCCTCCGCCTATAGATGTTTCACATCAAAAAGAGAACTTAAGATAATGAATGATAAAAAAAAAACTTAGATAAGTGTGAACTTATAAACGACTGGTACGATTTCTGCCATAAAAATATAAGACAGCTTTGCAATCTTTTGCCTTATATTCCGAACCCAAGGATCATAAGATTACGTATATCATAGTGACCGTTGGGAGTGAGTTTTTCTGTTTCTGTGTTCTTTTTTTTTCGGGAGTAAGAGCATTGCTTATTTTTGTTGACCAGGGGAGAGGGGACGGTCCGACATTACAAGAATTCTGCAAGAGCAAAGTTATAGGAGAGTTAAACATATGGCTCACAACAGTACATTTAACACCACGTCCATAACTAGGACAAAAATGTTCATTTTAGCTTAAATGATGACTAGCACTTAATTATATTTTTTTTAATCCCATAATTAGTTATTTATTGATTGTTATCACTTTGCACGTTTCGATAAATCGATATATAACGATTCAACTCGACAACTGTTTTGTGAAATGCTAAATGACAGCATACAAGCAGACGGCCCATCTAATTGTAAATGGTTGCCGTCACTTATGGACATCTGCTATTCCAGGGGTATCACTATTGCGTTGCCGACATTGAACAGCGTGATTCGATCCCTTGAAGAAACCCATATAATAATTCTGAGGGTGATAATATAATCATACCAGGTAACCAATTTCACAACGTGCATAAAGAAGGTTTAGGAGAACCGTAAGGTTGTTGCTTTTTTATTAAGTTTTCACAAAGTGTTTCCCGAACTTAACTGAATAACATATACTTTATCTTATTACATAGAACCTCATTAGAGGCGAAAAATTGTCGAAATTATCGTCAGCTATGTTTTTTTAACGCTCAACTTACCAGTCATAATAACGACTGTCACCATTGTGATGATAAAGAAACCGTTCTGCCACTCGTCAGTATTAACCTGCACGAACGATGTCGTCACCAGAAAAGCTAGAGTCACAACTATCAAGGAACCCTGAAGCCGGCTTTTGACTGACACTCTGAAAATATTTCATTTTCTATAATTTTGAGGTCGCTCTAGTATCACTTAAGCACCAAAGAGATACAGGAAACGCCCCAAAAGAGAATAAGGAAAAAAAAAACAGAAAAGAAAAGATCTAGAAGAAAGTATATGTTATGCTTATTTTTGATTGCATGTGGTACAGGGGTTGTCTGAATGAGGATGGCGTCAGCAATATATTTTTCTTTATTTTTGGCAATCAATCTTTCAGATTATACTGCCAATGTCGCGTAGTCGATAATATTACAAGCGTCGTGCAATCAATTCAATATCGAGTGAATCAATATTCTAACAAGATGGTGGATCCCTTGTTAGAATCTATAGACTAACTATATTACGTAAACACCACCAAATTTACACAATATAGTGTCAAATAATACAAGATTTTGAATAAAATATAAAATCCACTACATGACAGACTAATATCCCGCCAAAAACTCCAGCAAAATTTAATTTTTTAAAAACAACGGTATGTGGTAAATTTGATTAACAAAAAATGGGAATTTTTCACGAAAGGCAGGTTAGATTTACATTAATGACATATGAATTCACAACTAAAAGGTAGTAATGTTACGAAGAAGTTTGCTGAGAGTTGCTTGTTTAGAAAGAGATGAATCAGACTGATATTATTCACGAATGCTTTGAACTATATTTTATTTGTATCATATTTTAAATTATAATTAAACATGTAAATAAACTTGAGAAAGTTGTAAAAATGATGCCAATAGCTACATTATATGAATGTCTAGTATGTTTCGTATGAATGTCTAGTATGTTTCGTAACAGTATTTAACATATAGTCAACACAGATGTAGATGAATTCACAGGAAAATATGGCGGTAGACATTACAATACTCAACCAAAATTATAATTATTAAAAAAGAAACAATCGATTTTTGTAATATAATAATTATACACAGTGTAAGTATGCATCTATTGAATGTAGTTAAGCTCATTATATTTATGGTAATAATTATTATTTTTTACTGTAAAACAACAAAGTAACTGATAAGAAACACAGAGCAGACTAGACACAATGGTAATCGCTGATAGATATAATCCATTGCCAGTCACTATGTCCACCTAGAATGTTTGCGGGAAGATTAGGAGAAGAATATCAGTATTTAGAAAAATTACTACAAATTTATATGAAAAGATTAACTGTTTACAATAATCCTATAAAAGAAACAGTTTTTGCCTATTTTAACAAAATTCTGTTAGTGGTTAGTACTTTAAAACATTTAATTGCACAGTGCTTATAGAAAACAGAGATACTTTATTTTATACTAATGTGATACTCTATGAATCAGCACTAAATAAATCTAAACTCAGAAAAAGTCTTGATAATTAATAAATTACTCACAAATGTCCATAAAGAGAGTTTAAGATTAGAAATAACAAGTTGGGTATAGCTGTAGCAACATTAAGATAAGATGTGAATTCAGCTTGGAACGGTGTCTTACGGACTGCCATTGTGAGATTACTGGGTGTAACATCACGGAATTTATACATCCAATACTGAAACAACAAGAAATACAATTATATGACACATAACGATCCAACTAGAAACAAGAAAAATAACCAAGCTATGTGGATCAGTGGTAGTAGGCCCTACTTCGAGACGAGAGGTCACAGAATTGATTCCCATTTATGTAGTGACAATGAGTGTAGACTTCTATGTTTATGTATAGAATATTCATATGCACATATCAGCTTATCAGTAAACTTAACACAAAGGATGCTTAGTTTGAAAGGTCCATGAGTCAAATTATGTCCTTATGTTTATATTTATTTTCTTGATAATAAGAGAAAATAATTGGATATATAATAACTGTGTTCCATTGAACTAGAGTTCTAATACGACATATTATTTAGATTCTGTAGTATTTGCTGCATACAATATAGATAGAATTTTAATGATACCAATATAATTAGGCAAATTGAGATGAATATTATAGGTTATGCAAAGTATGACTTTAGCCACCTCACTGCCATACTATTTCTGTAGCGAAGTAAGAGTGCTCATGACTGATGTGTGCATAATTGAAAATTATGATTGGCAACTTATTCTGACATCTAAAGTGTTCTAAGTGAATCCTCTAGAATGGCTACCCATTGTGACTGGTTTCAAGCCTGGGGTCACTTTTAAAATTAATTTTAAACAACTATTCGCAGCAGTAACCACTTGGCACCATCTGGCATGGCATGTAGCAAACACAGAGAATTAAACCCGATTCATATTTTTTTTAGAACTAAACAATATCTATTATCTTCTTTACATATAAATAACTTCTATATGTGTGTATGTTACTGAACTGCTCCTAAATGGCTGGACTGATTTTGGTGAAATTTTGTGTGTTTCAGATTCAAGAATGGATAAGATTTACAATTGGACCCAGTAGGTGACTGCAGGACAATGTCCGCCAGGTCCACTAGTTATTTATACATTTATACATCAGAAAAGAATGCATATAAGATATACTTGGAGAGGAGTATAGAGCATGAAAATTAATTAGCATATGAATTTAACAAAAAACTTAAGCATATATTTCAAAACAGGTATTGCTATACCTACTATCTTTATCAGATATCATCTAACTAACACTTGGAAGAATACTTGGTTGAATATAAACATTATTATCAGACTATAAAACATATGGAATAAGCCAGGTAAAACCCAAATAATTGATGATATCTCCCACATATATAGTTACCCATTAACATTTGTATATTTAACATAAGACCAATTTACAATTAGTTTTATGATCAAAAATCTAAAGACAAATGTGTCACCCATTCTAGTTTTTTTTCCTAACTTTTAAGTATTGAATGAGTTTTTGTATAGATAAGTTTTTAGTCTGCATGAAATTTCAATGTAGACTAATCAGAATAATATAATTTTGTAAAAATTACACATCTTTTCAAGATTTATAATTATCATCTTCATCCATTTATTTATAAAACATTATCACAAATTTGAAATTCAGTGTTAGTATATGGAATAGGCATATCATAGCTCAGTTATAAAAGCATTCATTACTTAGTTTGAAAGAAATATAGCTAATACAATAATAAAGATACCTCCATAGGAAAACCTACATTTAACAATAAATATTATTTTGTATGAAAATATTAAACCAAACCAATAAATTTCTATTATTTTGTTGATCTGGGTGTAATTATTTATGCCAAGAGTTTGTTACTTGGTGGCCAATACCTAATCCTTTAATGTTTGGAACATTCAATTCATTGCCAATATTATGTCATTTTAACATATCAAAATAATATTATTATATATTGTTCAACTTTTTGAAAGAAAACAGCTATCCTTATTCCTAAATTTATTGAGATAAATTTATTTTAGAAAAGAGTACTAGAAGTATGAAATACGCATATGTGATCAAATAATCATTACAAAACAAATAAGAACTACTTACGTCATTAGCTGTAATTAAAAAATTCCAAGGTACCAGAGAAGTTACTCCAAAAAGGTAGAATAATATGTAAACTATACAGTAATTGTCTCGAGGTTCATCAGCTGTGTCTAAAACCTTCGTAGAGCACGAATCTGTTACTAGTTCGCGTTCTTCGGAGTCATCGATCACCTCTTCTTCGTTTTCGATGCTGTCTGAACAGGGTTCAGTGTTTATAGAACCCGTTGCGTCCATTGTGTTCTAATATACTTTATTTCATTGAGAAACTAATATTTTTTTTTTTCACTTTTAATTCTATTTTTCAGAACAAATTTACACCTGAAATTTGTATTTTATCTACACGATCGTAAGCATAGAACATTACGGTCGTAATCACAACTATAGTTTTCGTATTTTCTTTTACTTTTGATCGCAAAATCTGGCTAAATCAAACACCATAACGAACAACCACCCTACATTGAATCAAGCACAGACTAAATTAAAAAAAATATAACGATCCATTCCTATTGTTTTATTTTTGCTGTCATTACTCTGTAGATGTCATAGACTACTGTGTTGCTGGCAGTGAAATGATAAATATTTCTTAATAGAATATGAAATAAAAAAATATATTGTAAACGTCCGATTCATAAAATCCATAAATATTCTAATGATGCTATTGTTTTACTTACGGTTTACTAATATCAAAACAAAACAAAAAATATAAGACACAAACTGAAAACCCTAGGAACAAATTTTTAGCGACATCTTAGTTTGTCACGTACTGGCTATTATTACATTTATTCATAATCTTGTGTTACTTGATTCCATAATATGTTGTAATATTGATGGCATTTTACGTTATATAGTTCGGTTTTTGTGCATAAGCAAAGTTGATAAAATGTAATACCAATAAGTAATAATAGCATAAATTCTGAGGTGCTACGAAAACTCCCTGGAAAGTTCTAACAAGGAAGTCACCATCTTCTTAGAACATTGAAATTCTCGCAAGACAGTTGTAGTAAAATTACCTACTCCACAATGGCAGCAATAATGTGAAAGACTGGCTTCCAAAATGAAATTTAAACTTAGAAAAAGTCAATGCGGTCATAAGGACTGCCGACAGAAATAAAAAAATCAATTAAATAAATTTGTTCTCCTTTGAATTGTTATATTAATTACAATATCAATGACAATATTTAAATTTCAGAATTTGTATATTGACCTTATTACATTAGTGTGGTTTTCATATCTATTGGCACTCAGAGCAATAATTCTATACATTTTTATAAAGTCTATTAATCAATCGTCATCGTCAGTTATCGTTCATTTGCGTCCATCAATAATAGCTCAAACACTAAAACTTGCTTCTCTATGCATACCTTTCACATTACAATTTAAAATTACGTCGGGATTAACAAAAGAAAACGCATGTAATTATTTCTGAACACTATATTTTTTAATACTTTATTATATTAAATCTTGGTCATTTTTATTTCATTAATATACAAAGTAGTCAAAGCGGTAGCGTACTGTTATTGTTAAAATATTTTAGGATAAATATCTGATGATCTGTGAGTAAAATTACCATAAAATTCTCCCACGCCACTTTTGTTTTGTCCGACTTAAATTTCTTATGACTATTGTAGTAGGTTAGTGAAATATAATTTATAGCATGTTTTATCTTTTCTCGTCCTTTTATTTGTGACACTAAATATACATTGATTGAATAATCTTAAACAGTTTTTTTACAAAAATTAAATCTTTGAAATAGGAAAAATAAATGATGATAACATAAGTCTATATAAAATATATATAAAAGTGATTTAAATAGTTACTTATAATTATTTAACTTATAAAATATGTAAAATTTATCTTTATATATAGATAATTAGCCTATTTTTGATATGAAATAACAATCATTTGGAATCAACATTTAAGGACGGACAAGTTAAATTCATTTACCATAAAAAATATACAAACTTTCGGTGAGTTGTTTTAAAATAAAAATCTTAATCCTATACGTAATTTTTACAATTAATTAATAAATGGTGATTTCTATAACAGAAACTTTCCGACAGCGACACGTTTTTTTATAGATTATAATATTGGAATATTAGAATTTTCAAAGAAAAACAAGTTGCCATAATAACGGATCACATCGTATGTATGTATATATAAATGTGACCGATATGATCTTGGTGAGATATTCAATTAAGATCGTGTATTTGGTAGCTATATATTGTCTTAAAAATAGTTCTGGAATACTAACTAGTTACTGGTCTTTCCTTTTCATGAAAATATCCCTTAAATCATCTCATTAATATATCATTTTTTTTTACGAAAGGCACAATAATTTTAAAGCGTATTACAGTTGATTATTTCAATATTATGAGATCGCGCGTTAATGGTAAGTAATTATCATAATCAGGTTAAAAAATGAACACTTTTAGTACGAACTTATGTACTAATGAAGTCAAACAATGGAATGTAAAAAGTTTTAAAATACGTACAAGGCACTTTTTATTTGGAAAGAGTTCAAGAAGACAGAAAAAGAACTACACAAGATCTTATAAAGACATTATTCAGTCTTAACATTTCCTTTTATTCCTACATTAAACTTACATCTTTGTACCACTCTGTCACATATAATTTTCTATGCATAATACTCCGCCCATAACTATACAGTTCTCCAGTTTATTATAAACTTCTATTAATATAAAAATAATCGCATATAAGGATCATAAATGTTTATATACGAGGCTTAACAAAACGTTGATTTAATACAAAAGAGCCACAAACCAAAATTACATATCTTTGCAGAAATTCATATAAAGTTATTTTATTTTATTTTTAGCAACTAATATTCTAGTAAATTATTACTGCAATTGTCGAGTAGATAATAATATTACATTTCTTGCGATCATTTCAATGAACTAGAACGATGGTGGCTGTTATGTTAGAATTTTCCAGGGAGTTTTGTGTCAAGTTAGAATCCATGCTTTGTGATATTGTTTTATATCTACATGATGCACAGTAACCGAGATCTATTGCGTAAAACACCACCAATGTTACAAAATATAGAACTACATACCATAAGATTATAAATAAAATAGCTGGCCCGTGCAACTTCGTTTGCACCAAATCGGTTATTACCGGTTTCAATTGTACTTTTAAATGTAAAATTCAGAGTTATATGTATTTACTAATGTTGTATCATAAAAAAAATATATATATCTAAAATTGTAAAAAAAAATTAAGGGGCGGATTACCCTTAACATTTAGGGGGATGAAAAATAGATGTTGTCCGATTCTCAGACCTACCCAATATGCACACAAATTTTAATGAGAATCGGGAAAGCCGTTTCGGAGGAGTTTAACCACAAACACCGCGACACGAGAATTTTATATATTAGAAGATATAAAATCTACTACATGTCATTACAAGATCCCTCCAAAACTTTACAGTTTTCAAAATCATTTTTGTCCGTTGCTGTGTTCTCATAGATTGGTTATTATCATGTAATAAATAGTTAAAAATTAAAGCGTATTTTAAAAGTACTCCTGATGATATATCTATTATTATATTTGAACTATCTAAAAGAAAAGTGAATAACATATATCCGATGTATAGTGCCTTTTTGAAATAAAAATTATTTTGTTTTCTTTTTTTCTTTGTGGCACTTTTGTATTTAAGCAGCGATAAGTATATGTTTAAATCACATAGCAGTCTCCAATGGTTGACTGTGCGATCGATTGGCCTCAGATATTGGTAATGGACTGGATTCTGGATCATCAAAATCGAAATTTGTCTCTAACAGAGCTTCCGATTTGGATCTATGGTGTAAATCAGGTAGAGGCGAATCATCGAATTCTCTTGACAAGTCTTGCGGACTTGAATCATAACTAGGTATCATATCCGTCTGTGTGTCCTCGCTAAAAGGACTGGAGTATTCCGGTGGATGCGGTGGACTGGGTAGATTATCATCAAAATACGCTTGCTGATCTATAAAAAAACATTTTTAACATTTTTGAATCGAACAGAACAAGTAAATACGCTATGGAACTTAGTTTTCAAAAATTTAGTAATCTTGCCACAGCTTGAAAAAAAGCAAAGTAAAAATAAAACTGCAAAATTATGTAAATATTAATTAATAATCAAAAACTTTTTTTTATATTATATTAACAACAACTTGCGGTAACACCTGCATTCGCATCTCTATAAAGCATTATATTAGCATGAAAACATTTTTTTTTTTCAAATAAAAGTTGCCTAAATCACTACTTATAACGTCAGCTATCTGACACTCGCGTCAAAAGTGGTCCAATCCACAGAAATAGACAGTCGGTAGAATAGATAAACGACAGATATATATACTATAGATAGAGATAGACTTATGCTTTCATAGGCATTCAGTAAAAAAAATAATTTTGATATTACAAATAGACTTCAGTTTTATTTATATTTCTATGCACTGCAAATTATATGTGATTAATAATAACATAAAGCAATTATTAAGCCATCTTTAGGAACTGTTAAGTTTATTCTAAATTATTTGAAATTATTCGTTACCAGGAATATTACTTCTTTGTCCAAAAGTAGTGGCTGGTATTGTACCGGCTTGCGGTTGTTCTGGCATTTTCGATCTTAATTCCATCAGAAATGATAACTTCGGTTGTCCACCATATTGTGGTGCTCCATAAGGACCATACATTTTCCCATCTCTTCCAGCCTCCCTCATATCACGTAAGGGAAGAGTATCAGACATATAATACTGGTTATCACCAGTGGGTGATAACATGTCATCTTGCGGTGACATAAGTCCACCAGGGTGGTGAATAATCGGTAGCTCCTCAGTCATCACCGTGTTTATTGATGGTGCTCCACTAATTTGGCCTGAATTGTCTTTATAACCTTCGTTTTTATATGCCAGACTCAAAGGTCTATTGTTGTTCTGCGGTACAGAATATTCCGGAGTTGTGGGTTTTTTGGTGAAAGTTGTGTGTTTTAGCTGAATCATGTTATTAGGATTATGTGCTTCGTATATGTCGAAGCTTTGGTTGTCTTCTATTGACGAGTTGAACTGACTCTTCTCCATTGATTCCATTGATGTTGTTGATGCGAGCATTTTGCGATAATCTGATCCTTTAGTCAGATTGTCAGTTGATCGAGTACTCTGAAATTATTAATAACTCCTTATAGACTGATATTTACTTGACAAAAATCGGATAAATCTTTGTGAATTACGTGTTTTTATTTGCACCTTATATTAGACTAGCTGACCCTCGCAACTTGGTTCCTTGTAAACTGGATATTACGCGTTTCAATTGTATTTCCAAACGCGAAAAATTTAAAAAATAACTAGAATCCGATTACAACACCTCCTAACCGGATCTAACTGAGACAAAAATCATTCTATATATCTCAAGTAGGACTAAATTACACTAAAGTGCAAAAATTTTTAAAGTTCGGTTAAGAAGTACTTTCGAAGTTCGAGACAACCACTTTGACACATTTATATTATAGCTATATGGTGTCACGGACTTTTTTGTAATATTTTTAGTATGGATTTCACTCCCTTATTTCAAACCGTTAAAGCAGCTCAGATTTTTGGCTACCTTAATTACATTCATTGTGATTAATTATTGAAAAAATATATTTAACAAAACGAAATAAAATTTCAAAATCCGATCAGTAGTACCAGAGATTACCTCGATCATCCAAACTCCCAAATTTTATATTTTTATAATAATGGTATATACATATATATTTCCTTACCATTTGTGTTGGTTTTCTCCTGTAAGTGTTATCTGGAAATCCTCCATTGATACTGCCAATTGACCGAACCGAATGCAATGACTGTCGTATAGAGTTACGTCGTTCAAGCCTTTGGACATGCCTAGTATAAGAATAATAATTATTTTTGTAACTTATGTAAATACTTTATATTCTCAGCCGTAAGGTCCTTTCTTACCTGTGCTTAGATTTAGAGTACCAGCAGATGAGAGCTGCTCCCACAAGAACTACTGCGGCAATCAAAACTCCGATAAAGGCAACTGCCAGAGTGTCTCCGCGCCAAGACATAGGGTCTATGATTACCTTTGGATCTGTTTACGAAGATAGGTATTAATCGGTTTTTAAAATAAACATTATATTAGATAGTAAGCGGCGTGGCGGTGATATACGTTAGTATCTTTTAAAAAATGGCGAAAATATTGTCGAAAATTATCGGAACACAACTGTGTCCAATAATAAAGGTGTAACTACATAGTAGAGAATATAATAATAATTATTAATCATTCCTCTACTATGGGTGCCATAAATAATTTTAGAGTCGAAGGGAGTTCTCGAAATTGTGTCGAACAAAATACTTTCTAATTCTACATACCCCAACTTTTAAGTTATAACTGGCTATCATCAGGTAACAGCCCAAGCCGAGGTGTGCCGTGCACCCTTGAACTAGTTGTCACATAAAATCGGCTGAGTGCCTAAAGCGCTCGCCTTAGTGGTCCGGTGAAGATGTTAAGACCTTGCTAGGTCAATAGTGTAGTCAGTTCGAAAAAAAAACTAGCTAAAATTCTAAGTTGATAATTTGTCCCCATACACGTATAATTAACCCAGCAGCTGCATTTACCTGCTAATTATTATATGTTGAATGTTTTACCATATTCGATTGAATTGAGATATAACATTTAGGAATGTCATCAAACTTTAGGTTTATGAAAATTAATAGTACATCTATACTAATATTATAAAGAGGTAAAGTTTGTGATGTTGCGAGTTTGTGACGTTGTAGGGAGTAATCTCAGGAACTACTGGTCCGAACTCAGGAACTACTCATTCTTCCAGTGTTATATAGCTTATTTATCGAGGAAGGTTATATGCTATATATCATCACGCTAAGAGCAATATGAGCGGAGCACAGGTGAAAAATGTTTGATTAATAGCACACGCTAATGGAATTGAAAATATTACTTATTATAACCTATAGAATACTAATTCGTGGTGGTCTAGTTATTTGACGGGTGGAATAACAATCCGATGTACACATGTTCGAATACATATACTAATTTAAATCGGTAACATTATCTAATGACGGTGAAGAATAACATCGTGAGGAATCCTTAGCCTCTGAAATGTTTATGTGTATACTATTGTATGTGTGAAAACGCAGAATAGTGGATTTCTCAGAGTTTGGTGATCACCAATACGTCGTAGACTGACGTGGTGATTATGACCATACCTGCCTTTGGAATGATGCCTATGGCCTTGCAGTAAATAATAATTGATACACAGAAAATAATCAATACAGATATTTTGATTTTTGTAAATAATAAATGTAAATTTCCATCTAAAAAGCACATCAGCCTAAAATAAGACTAGCTTGTTCCGATATTCTTCCGTATGCTTAGTGAGGATTACAGATATTTACCAATTTCACATATGAAAGCGTTCTTCTGGTTACAATCAGTAATGTCCACTGAAGAGAATGCGAACGAGGTGCATTGAGTCACATAGTCTATGTGATTAATCCATACTCTATCTCCGTACTGGAACCATTGGTTTTGCCGCTGTATGAAGTCGTATAAAGCCGCATAGTTCCCTGTTACGTATGGCATCGATGCGTTGTCTGCCTATTAAAGAATTCCTATTATTTTCTATTGGCTGTTTTGGTAAATAATTTCGTCTGCGTTAAATATTTTAATTTATTTATTTATGCGATACACTAAGAAGATTTACACAAGGACAGACCAATACATATATTTGGAAAGAAATGGGGTCACCATATAATGTAGTTTAATTATAAACGTTTACTGCTTATTGCATGTAAAAGAAAATAGCCTAATTAAAATGGTTTAAAGCAAAAACTAATTTAAAAAAAATAGATTGTTTTATTTACAAAAGAATACATAAAAAATGGAATTTAAATTTTAATATTACAGAATCATTGCGAAAATTAATGTGTACCACCTCCATTGTGTATTGAACTTATTCTCTTAGAAATTTATCGGAATACTAAGTTTCACTTCTATAGCGTGTCAAATAAACACAACTTTTTTTCTGTCAGTTGTTCATGAAAACATATTTTATATTTTACTAGTCATGTATTGAATTATATTATAATGAAATTTATATCATAAATCGATACTGAATTTTATTAGGGCACTGAAGTAAGTTATTAATTAAAATGAATATTAATGACAATTAACTTACCAAACAAAACGTTCTAGCATCATCATAAGTCATCGGAGCTCCGACATACATATAACAAGTGCCGGATACCGCATCCCAACCTGGAGGGCATTTGCCGCCGCCGAGTACCGTCAAATTATTCATATAAAACGGTCGATAATCAACCTCTACGAGTGTGGGGTTATCCGACTGATCCCTTATTCTACCAGCAACAGCAAGACTCTCATTGTAACTCCAATAATTGTGCCTGGCATCGATTCTTGTCCGCCATAAGTCAAGAGAACTGTGAACACAGAATTCTCATTAAATTTATACTCTCCTAATGAAAATTGTAGCATAATATGTATGTAGTAATAGTATGAACGAGTATTTTATGTATTTTAATGGTATTCTTAACAATCACTCTTCCACATTATAACTGCCTTCCTTGAGTAGATAATAGTATTATATTCTAACAACAAAATGATGGATCCGTTGTTAGAACTTTCCAAGAATTTTTTGTGATATCTTAAAATCCATGCGTCGCGGTATTATTTCCCATCCACTACACTTGTGCACAAACACTATCGATATTACAAGATATCTTAAGGCTTTAAGTGGTAGAGCCACGCTGAAGTTATTACTGGTTTCAGCATGACTGGTTCGGCTCGTCCGGGGTAGTACCACCTTCTCACAAAAAAACAATGTGAAGTAACAGTGCTTGCATTGTTTCGTTTCGTTTGGTCAGTGAGAGCGCCGGAAGACCATCTCCCCACTCCTCCCTCTCCTCTCTCCTACTCCCCCTTGGGATTCCCGCCTCTCAACACAAGCTGGCAACGCACTTGCGACTCCTTTAGTGTTGCAAGTGTCTATGGACGGTGGTGATCACTTAACATCAGGTGACCCATCTGTCCGTTTGCCTGCTATGATATAAAAAATAGAGCTACATAACACATGATTATGAATAAAATATAAGATCCGCTTCATGACAGACTAAGATCCCGGCAAAAATTTGATAAATGAGTAGTTACATTCAAGTGCATTGTAACTCGACACATATAAACTACGTTTTACTCTATGTAGTAAATTAATTATTATGTGGCAGCACTTTAGACATAGCAACACATTTATTTTTTACGTTTTCCACTAACTTTTATGCGTAATATACTCTCGGTCCATAACTTATCTATTGGTACAATTCAGTCGTTACCAGCTTTTTCAAGCCAAATTCAATTTTAGCCGATCATTAATTTAAAGTTTTTTTATAGATCTTTATATTTTAAACATGTAAAATTTAAATATCATAAAATATCCTAACTTATGAACGGCAAAATTTGGACTTCGTACACGATGAATAAAGACTGAAAATCTTTAAAATATTAAAGATTTCATATCAGCGATTAGAATTGGATTTGGCTCATTGCCTTCTTCTCTCCCTTCCCCTCTCCTCTAACCCCTTCTTCTTCTATTTTATTTTTGGCAACCAGTCTTCTATTTAGTAGACTATTACTGCCATTGTCAAGTGAGTAACGATATTACAAGTTTATTGATATAACTTCAATGAACTAACAAGACGGTGGCCATCTTGTTAGAACTTACTTGGGAGTTTTTGTGGCAAGTCAGAATCTATGATATTATTTCCGATCCACTTGTGCACAATAATCAAACTATATTACGTAAAGCACCACCAACCTTACATATTATAGAGTCAAATAACACAAGATTATGGATAAAATATAAAGACCACTACATAGCATTCCAAGATCCCGCCAAAAACTCCCTCTAACTCCTCTCCCTTTCTCTTCATTCCCCCAAACACAGTCTGGCAACACGCGACTCCTCTGGTGTTGCAAGTGTCTATGGGCGGCGGTCATCGCTTAACAACAGGTGACCCGCATGTTCATTTGCCTCCTATATGATATAAAAAAAAATTGAAATGTAACGAATAAATTGTATCTGCATGCAAGTTCCCCTAAAAACTAATGAAAATTGTGTCTGTGCCACGGTTTACACAACTCTTGCCGAATGCTACAATTTCTCAGCAGTAAACAGTGGTCATACTTAAGACATAATGGATTTTTTTTTCGCATACATAATAAAAGAAACAACGGATCATAACTTACGAAAACAACATTTATGAAACTCACCTTACGAAGTTCGGATTATAGTCAAAATATCTATTGTCCGGATATAGCCATGCAACAAAAACATGCAAATTTCATTAAACATGCACTAAATTGTATAGTACCTTAATATATTATAATGTCATTAATGTCTCGTAATGATTTTTAGATTTTATAAAATAAAAGTTGTTAGAACGATAGAAATAAAAGTTAAAATTTAAACAGGTTTGTTGTGTTTGGGCACAACTTATTGTTTTATAATTTAACTAAACAATTGATATATAAACAACATAATCGAATAAAAAATTAATGTATTTTTTTATTTAACACTAAAAAGCTATATTATTACGAGACCATATTTAATACACTGTTAGAGATATTAAAAAGTAAATAAATAGACTTACATAGATCTATTCACGGTTATCATTTCATAATCATTGTCAGGATTAAAGAAGATATTGTCGACGTAATTCTGTCCGGCCGTACCGGCGACAACTGTAGCGCGTCCCTCACGATCCAATGCATAATTTCTGTAATAAAATATGGTAATTCCTTATCCAAAATATCTACTAGTATTTAGGTAACGCATTATCACGATATATATGAATAAAATATGATGCCAAAATATTATATGTTGGCGAAAAACTTTGGTAATATCGTCAAGAAATAATAGAACTTTAAAATTATGACCAGAATTTCATGTGCGTCTATAGTTATATACGATCAAATAAATTCAATATACGTGATTATAATGCAACGGAATAGATTACAAAAAAAAAAACTATTATGTCGCCATACATGAATCTTTAATGGTCATTAACATTACACCAAGCATGCAAATACTAGAGTAAATAATTTTATAAGTATATTTATACAGTGTATAATGTGATTCAAATAAGTAGGTAATCACGTCCGTTCCCATCTCGTTAGTAGTCCGGTGAAGCTTTTTTTTTTGAAATGACTACGCTATTGACCCAGCAAGGTCTTAACAGCTTCACCGGACTACTAAGGCGAGCGCTTAAGGCACTCAGCAGATTTTATTTTGGCAACCAGCTCAAGGGTGCACGGCACACCTCGGCTTGGCTGTTGCCTGTTGCATGCAAAATCGCGACCTATCTTAGCTAACCTAGCTAACTATTCATATATGTATGAGTTGTTGAAACGTATATGTGTACCAAGCATACACGCCTCACCAAGTCCTCCATATATTTATTATCGAAAAATTGACAGTTTTTCAGTTCGATAAGGGAAAAAAAAGTAAACCCTTCCACTTTCATGTGTAAGCGTGTAGGCGTGCACGTGTGTGGGGGTGATCATGTAGTGTTGTAGCGGTGATGTATATTTGTGTGTCACCGTATCGCGCAAGCAACGCACTCAAGGGCTCCCTACCGAGGGATCGCACCTAGGCTTGAGCCGCTGCCGTGGGAGGCCTAATCGGTTTTCCGGTGAAGTTGTAAAGGCCCTGAAAGGCCAATAGCGTAGTCAGTTCGAAAAAAAAAACCATCTCGTTCATTATCCTCAGTCAAGACAGTAACAAGACTATAAAATATAACAACTGTTTTATTTCTATTAGAATAATTACTTAAATTGCTGTAATAAAATAAAAAAAATATTTATCCAAAGTTATTAGAATTCATTTTACTTAGATGATGAACAATCGTCGTCTATGTGCAAATTGTTATTAACAATCAACAAATATTTAGTTTCACTTATTTGTCTCTTTGTGTCGCTAGATACGCTTTCATATAATAATAAAATTTGTGTGCTATTTTCAAGTAAAAATGAAGTTTTAATAAATATATATGCCTTTGTAGTATATAAAGTTTTTTTAATATATTGATTATATTAATTATAATTTTCTGATCGTACATGCTTTATTAATTTTCCATACGAAATAGGTAGCAAGATGGCGGTTTGACAATTATAAACTTTTTTTTTACTTTATTTTTGGCAATCAATCTTTCAGATTATTACTGCCTTTGTCGCGTAGTCAATAATATTACAAGCATCTTGCGATCACTTCAATATTGCGTCGTGTGAGTCAATATTCTAACAAGATGGTGGATCCCTTGTTAGAATCTTCCAGGGAGTTTTTGTGGCATCTCAGAATTTCATGCTCCGTGGTATTATTTTCTATGCACTTCACTTATGCATAATAAACTAACTATATTTCGTAAAACACCACCAAATATACAAAATATAGAGTCAAATTACACAAGATTATGAATAAAATATAAAATACACTACATGACAGACTAAAATCTCGCCAATAACTCAATTATAAACTTATTTAAAGCGCATAGTGTAGAGTGATTGTCCTTGAAAAACTCACTTATAGAATCCATTATGCGATGTTGTTTGGTAAATAGGCAATCTGACTTTATCGAATCCAGAAATTTCTAGAATCCTTTGACCGGTGTTGTCGTGAACATAATTATACGTGAAGTTGGAGACCACTTGTAGCAGCACAATGACATCGTTGAAGGGGACATGGTTTTTAGTAAAATAGTTACGATAAATAGTCACTTCTTGGTATGGGGTTGACTGTCGGCCTGGAATTTAAAATATTTATTTTAGAGTAATTTGTAATAAAGATTTATTAATAACGTTCAATGTTGAGTCACATTAAAATGTAATTTATCGATAATAAAAATGCATACATTTATCGATAAGTGAATAGAGCATTTCATCGATATCTTCAAGGACCTATTTAAAGACACACATATCACTGAAATATTGTGACAAGTGGATTCGTGTGTTTAAAAATATTCGTTAACACACAACTAAGAAAATATACCTTATTAACAAACAAAAAATATTGGTAAGAAAGAAATGAAAAATACTTTCATAAAATAATCGATTAAATAGAATTCGGAACAACGAAATTTTTTAAGGAGATTGGAAATCATTTTTTTTTTTATGTAATAGGAGACAAACGAACAGACGGGTCACCTGATGTTAAGTGATCACCGCCATCCAGACACTAGCAACAGCAAGTGCGTTGCCACTTGTGTTTGGGGGAAGGGGAGGGGAAGGATTGAGAGGGGAGGGAAGGTGGTCCTCCGGCGCTTTCACTGACCGAACGAAGCGCAACAATGCAAGCGCTGTTACTTAACGTCGGTTTTCTGTGAAAGGGTGGTAATACCCCGGCCGGGACCCATTCATACTGAAACCAGTAATAGCTTCAGCGTGACTCTACCACCTACATTTCGCGACCAGTGTGAATTCATTTCGGAAATCAGTGCTAAACATTGATAAGCAATGTGGCAACACTAGCAAAGTTTCCTTTACTCTTCCTTTAAGCAATGACTTGGACGATATAAACTAGTATGAATTGAAATTTAACTCTTTAGTAATAAAGAGTAATCCTCACCTTCAACTCTGAGACATTGTAAATCGTGGTTAGCGAAGAACAAGTTATTGTGAATCCATCCTCGGAGCGATGTAGCGGAACCCCTCGAATCCGCTCTCACTGATAGACCTCCGACGTTATTTCGCACGAGATTATTCTAAAAGTATTTGTTATATTTATACTAAAAATAAACCTATTAGCTATTTTTTTATATTTTTACATCTTTATGGATAACTGACTGGTATGTGTTGCCAACTTTGAAAATAACGTAGCCAAAAGAATGGCTTATCAGAACCTTGTGACTCGAGTTTTTGGCGAGATCTTGGAATGTCATGTCTTGTAGTGGATTTTATATTTTATTCATAATCTTGTGTTATTTGGCTTTATATTTTGTAAAATTGGTGGTGTTTTACGTAATATAATTTGGCTATAGTGCACAAGTGAAGTGAATGGGAAATAACACCACGGAGCTTGTATTCCGACTTGCCATAGAACTCCCTGGAAAATTCTAACAAAGTGGCTATCATCTTGTAAGAAATTGATCGTAAGAAACTTGTAATATCACTACTCGACACTACGGCACTAATAATTTACTAGAAGATTGGTTGTCAGAAATAAAATAAACTTATAAGTAAGCCTTTCGTCACGGACAAATATCGTTTCATATAATTTCTTTTCAGCACATGGGAGAATAAAAACCAGTATTAAATAATTCACTCACCCGAAATACTAAGGTTTGAGTATTCTGTACATCCACTCTTACGGCGGATTGACATGTCGTAAAATTTCCATACAGTTTGAGGCAGTTACCGTCGATCTCATTTCTTATTATGGCCACCAATGGGTTCACTTCACCAACAGATTGGTAAGTGATAGCACCGTCTCTGTTCATTATGAATTCGCTGTTTGAGATATTGTGTTGGACATCACGATCTGAAAATTTTTATACGTAAAAATGTTGGTTATATCTACTATAAGAAAACACAGAGTGTGTTGTAAAGATACACGTTAGAAGTGAAACTATTTAATACAGAATGATGTCTTAATTAAGAAAATACAACAAGGAGCTACGCAAAAAGGTTGCCGATTAAAATTTCAAAACCTATGAGAAGTTACACTTCAGAATGGATTTCGTTTCCCTTTTTACACTTAAAAGGAAATTGAGTAAGCTTTTTTAATTTACCAACGAACAAGGCATTATTACCTAAGAATTGTGAGTATTAAATTATTAAAAGTTTTGACATTAATACTATTTTTATCTATATTCTGGCTGTAATTACATTTTATTAAACGAACTCTCGTCTCATTATTTACGATTTTAACATTTACAGTAACAAAAAATTAAGTGTTATACTTACTGAATCCAATTGCCGATATAGGCAACGTGACGATCTCAGCAATAAATCCATGAACAGCTGACGCACCATTTGCAAATAATTTAACGCTCAAACTGGCTCCTTGAGTCCTAAATAGTCTCTTCTCGTCCGGCGAACCGTTCTCTAAGTAACCAATCATAGGTGCTGTTATATTATAAATATCACCATCATATAGAGTTAACGAGTCCCTTTTCCCGTAGTTTAATGTATGGTTAAACAAATTGAATTGAAGCAACCGGAATCCAAAAGGCTTCACTCTATACATGCTTTTGAAAATCTTCACACAATTCACAGGATTGTTGTCGTACTTATAGTAAAGTAAGACCCTCTCTTCAACGGTTATCATTTTAGTGCTGTCACAAATATCAACGAGAGAAAACATATGGTAAGGTAGATTTAGGTCTTTCAATGGTGTGAAACTAGATTCGTCAGATTCTCTTCCTTCCCCGTTCAATGATATAGCACTTAGTCCTTCACCTAATACATTATTGATTGAATTAAACATTATATTTATTGAATCGGTGGGTGATATTAGGTTGATGCCATGATGAGCACATTTACTTATATTAACATTTCTAATTATCGGGTTTTTTATAATACTTTGTACAGCTGGAGATTTTTCGTTATGTAATATACCAGCTCCTATAATTTGCACATGCCTTAGTTCACTTTCGATCTTTTTCATTGTTTCATGAGTATGGTGGTCATGAATTCTGTGTTCGTATAGAGAGTATTCAAATTCAGGATTTGCAAATCGAATGCCTCCCCAATAGTCGAGTGTTTCGTCTAAATTTCTTGTACCACAATGTATAAAAACGAAATCCGAATCCCATTGACATTCATGTCTATGGCCATAAAGTTGACCATTAAGCCTTATAGGACAATCTTCATATTTATCTTCTGTTCCGACACATTGCAAAGGTTCTGGCCAAGACCAAATTCTGGATAACGAATTACTGTGATATTCCACTCGACGATCATGAGCAAAAAACACATTAATCGGATCAAAACCTAGTTCTCGGCAAACTACTTGGGCATTCCTTTCAGTGAAACGATTATCGCACATTGGTACCCACTGAAGTGTGGTTTTGTTATAATATTCGAGAAATCCTTCGTAATTTCTTTCATTGATAGAGCAATTTCTACTTGTGCACAATCGTATAGAATCCTGCACAATTAAGTATTCCAATTGTCGCCTTTGTTTGTGATGGTTTGGTGAATATTGTGCTATATTTCTCTTTATTTTTCTATTAATTTCTATATTACTTGGTGTTGTAATAGGACGCATAACAATAGGTGATTGATTATGGCCAATAGCTTGTAGAATACCCATTACGAGTACACCTACATTTGGAGCAAATTCTAATACAACTCCCGGGTTAATAGTCAAAGTTACGTCAGGCATTACAGTTAAATCAGCTTTGACAATATATGGAGCAAGACGCGCTTCTATAGTGAGATTAGATATAAGACGACCTCCTAATTCATTGATATCGACAGGAGTATCTGGACTAAATGTAGGAGATACACTGGCTTCAAAATCATCCTCAAGTAAGTATGGTAAGTAAATAGCAATAGCGTGATTGTTCCAGTCATCAAAATCAAATATCTGTCTCTTGATATCGTTTTCGACATTAGTGCCCCACCAATTCTCTGTGACATCTAATAAATTATTAATTTTAGCAGTCTTAATACCAGCTACTAAAGTGTAATCTAAGCCGTTACTGCTAAATAAATTCCTGCTAACTTTAATCTTTTGTACACCTTTGAAACCAATTACGTATGTTGGTTCAACACTTCTAA
Source organism: Antheraea mylitta (assembly GCA_014332785.1). Lineage (NCBI taxonomy): Eukaryota > Metazoa > Arthropoda > Insecta > Lepidoptera > Saturniidae > Antheraea > Antheraea mylitta. The sequence goes on from JACEII010000041.1 coordinate 3,798,186, forward strand.
TTACAGAACCTTTGCTATTTAAATTAGTTTCTTGATTATTTTTTAATTTATTGTAAACAAATACAGCATAAACCAGACCCATTATTTCACTTTGACTGTCCATATGGAACTTTACCATAAACAAGCCATTATTTCGCTCCATATAGTTACCATCAATCAACATTTTCTTTTCCATTCCTTGTATAGTAATCAGACCTGTTTTGCAAATGTTGTCAGTAAAAATGTTTTTCGTTAAATTAACTTCAGCAAAATGTCCATCTATTATTAAACCAAAATTCTGATTATGACGCCAAGTGTTATTATACATGTATACGGAATGTGTAAAATTCTCATTATATTGCCAAACATAAGGTAAACTAATATCGAATCCTCCATTTTTATTCCTTTCAACAGTATTGTCTTGGAGAAGATAATGATACAGATTGTTGGAGCTTCTTAAATCCCTAGCGAAATGGTATATACCTCTTCCGTTATCAGTAATTAAGCTGCTGTTTACCATGATAGTGATTTCAGTTATGTTACTATCGTGAATATCCCAAAATGGAGTATTAACATAGATGGCTTCTTCTATATTATGTGCTATTTCACAATTAAATATCTTTATACTTTCATTTGCTTTGCGCAAAAAATGATCGCCAATTTCATTAAGATAGCGGTTATAATATAATGCCTTAATTCCTTTTGTATTTCCTCTAATTTTTGTATTAACAATTTGAAGCGTTGGAACTGGTCCTTTGACTATTCTATTCCTTAGGTTTTGTACCGGAGCAACTATAGAGCTTATTACTAATACGACCCCTCCGAGAGCAGAATTACCACTCTGATAAGTAAGAACGATGCCAAAGCTGTTACTCGTTGTAGGAAATGTGGATAAATCTCTATCTAAACACCATTGTGTACTCCCTTCATTTATATTCTGGGAATCATATATACATATGGATTCAGTAGAAAAGTTATGAATAGGGTTTAATAGTTGTAGACCAAACACAAAACCTGGATTGCATTTAATATTGTAAGTTTTTACAATATTTTCACCATAATGCTTACTGAAAACGATATACCTTGTTTCACCATTTACCAATGATATATCTGTTTCATATTCAGGTATTACTATTGGATGATAGTTTGACTCATCGAAATTAAAACCTAGGTCTAAATTAAACCAGCCAGCAATTTCTCTTTGTTGTGGACCAGTTAAGTGAGGATTGTGGTATATACCTGCCAAGTTATTGTTTTCTATAACAGATCCATATACTTTTAGGCCAAGTTGCTTAAAACTAATCCCGCTACCTTTGTTGTTACTAAATTCAGAATTACGTACAGTGTTAATAGCATCAGCTCCATACAAATCAGAGTATAATATTCCTAATCCATCATGATAATTATTAGTTATTTTAACGCTTTCCAGACCATGACGAGCAAAGTCTATTTGAAGAGCAGGTTTGAAAATATTTGATGAGTAATCCAAAAGCCCTGCTTTTTCTATTGTAACATATTGTAAGTCAGCACGTTCTGATATAACACTAAATCTAATTCCAGCCCAACTAGTTTCGTAACATCGAATTCCAACGTCATTATCGTGAGTGCAAGAATTTTCAAAATCATCTCTTGTTTCAGCCCTACATTGTGTTATATCATGATCGAATTCTGTACACTCCACATTCGATAAAATAATATCTTCGGTTATACCTGCATTAGGGATTTCATTAGGTTCTAAAAACCAATCATCTGGATTCAAAACAAGTCCAAGCTGGTTACAAACCAAGGCAGCATTAATTATATTCCAGCGGTAATTACAAACAGTACCCCATTTATCGTCTATTCTTACTTGAAGTCTACCTTCATTTGGTGTTTTTCCTCCTAAGAGCCTTATTGGAACGTCGGGCTCAATGTAAACTGGAGTAGTAGGTTCTAAGCCTGAGTCAATTTCATAAAAACTAGCATTAGACATAATAATTTCCTCTTTTAAAGTGAATGTAATATCATTAGGCCGCTTTCCTTTAGCTTCAATTCGCCCTGCAACCATTATACCAATAGCAGGTGGGAATTTCAGTGTAACTCCTGACTGTAGAACAAGTTTACCTCCAGGTCGTATATTAATATCTTTATCGACATCGTATTCTCCTTGTCTTAATATTTCTATACCTTCAACTTCACCACCAACTAAGAAAGTACCTGGCACATTAAACTGTGGTACAAATAGAGAGTTGTAGTTGATTTGTGTAGCGCCTGGGTTACTGCTGTGTAGTAAATAAGGCATGTAAATAATTTTAGCTAAATTAAATCTGTCTTTTCTATGAAAAAGTCTATTATATACTTTTTCTTCCTCACCAGAACCGAGCCAATTATAAGTACAGTTCAGGGTCTTACTTTGATCCTCTACGTGCGATCCAATTTCATATTGAGCTTCAGGATTGTTTATAATATTTCTAAATACATCTATATTACTAGAAGCTAACACTATAGTGGCTGCCACTCTACTCCTCGGATTAAGTCGTGTCGGAATACCTTCTGAAGATCCGAATGGTTCTTTAATTTTATTGTCTCTTAAGAAATTTCTTGTAAATAATACATATTGGATGTCACTGTAAGGAGACAATCCCAAATTTACAACAAATGGTCCCTTGTTGCCAAAAAAATAATTATGTTGTATGCGAAATTGGGCTGGAGATATCTCAAACTCTTCTATATATTTACCTTCTACTCGATTTAATATAACGATGGCACCATAATCACCTTGTTCGAAATAATTATGTTCTATACGACTATTTATGTTTAAAGCTGGTATTATTTTAATAGGAACTTTTTTATTTTGATAAAATCTGTTATGACCAATTTGTAGATAAAGGAATCTGGGTGGATTATTAACTCTCCAACAAGACGAAATATCGATAGTGCTTTCAGAGCTAGTATTGAACCAGTTGCCTGTAATATTGATCCAACTGTCACCACAAAAATTTCCGTGTAATATACCAATGTCAATATTTTTAAATATTTCAGAATATTCTATAGTAGTAGTTTGATTTATCGGAATATATTCAGTCTCTTGCGTATTATTTATCCATACTGCTAAGCCATATCTTTGGTTAGAACTTAATATACTCCTAGATATGTTTCTGTTTCCTCCAGTAACAGTTACATTAACTCCATCCCCCTGATTAAAAGATATTCTACTCTCAGTAATATTGACATCTCCTGCACCGTTTACAACATGAAGACCGGCTACATGATTATTATTTGATATAGATGTACGATGTATATGTACTTGAGATCTTAAGTTTTCAATTGCAACGCCTCTGCCATTATTGTCGGATATGATAGTGTCTGTGACATTTAAATCATACATCTTGCTAACACCTGACGTTAATCTCAAAAATCCAGTAATGTCTGTTCTTGTGTTAGCTCGAAATCTGACATACATTCTGTTTCTTGTAGATGTGACACTTTGTGGACGAGTAAAATTTCTTATATGAAACCACAATAATAAGCGATCGTCTGAGGATACACCGTCGTATACATATATCTCTCCAGTATTGTTTTGATTAGTTTGTAGCTTTAAAAAACTTAAGGTTAATACATGATCAGGACGTGTATAAAATTTCTGACTACAATCTCTCTCCATATTCGAATATCTGGATTGCTCTATAGACATCTGTACTGGAAAAGTCTGGCTGGGTGTGGATGCGAAAGTACATAGGTCGAAAATGTCACTTCTATCGAATCTTTCATCGATGTTCATTTCATGAACAACGTATTTAACACCATCTCCTCCGTTGTCGTGAATTGAGCAATTTTCTATCTTGGTCATACCGTACGTGGAATTTACATAAACACCGTAGCCTCTGTTTCTTTGTATCGTACAGTTGTTTATAACAATGGGTGCATTTGGTGAAGTAACTGTAATTCCGTTAAATGCTGAATTTGATATATCTATATCTTCTAATACTGGTGGAACACCTATAACATCCAAGGCACTAGTTGCGTTATTATTTCTTCCGAGACCTGCATTTCGTATTGTAACACGTACAAGTCTCGACATCGATGTAGGAACGTAAAGAGTATTTGCTGCTGTGAGTATTCGTTCGTATATAGCATTTTCGAATCGTATTCCTCTCCAATGCTTTGTAGAATTACTGCTTACGTCATGATTGGGAAGACACTGAATGGCTAAATCAGGATGAAAATCACAAACTCCGGACCCCAATTGTTTGGAATCCCAATTACATTGTAAGAGATCGTATTCTGTTCCATTACACTTTGGTTCTTCGAACAATAGTCTGGCTCGACGACCGGGTTGTCGATCCATCCAATTATAAAACGTTCCTCCCATGAAGCCTAGCTGTCTACATGCTATCTCCATATCGCTTATCGTCCAACTGAAAGTTAGAAATACATAATTTTGATTAATTTATTTAAAAATATAAGCATTATAATAGCAGTTATTGAAAATATGATGTTGATGACGAGATATATCTATATTATTAATAAATATCTCTGTCTATCTATTTGATACCTTGTCATTGTTAAATCACTTAAACGAGTGTATTGAAAAATGAATCTGATATTTATGTCTACATTGTTGATACGTTATATCATTCAATTCTAAAACAGTTTAATCTATTATCATGAAAGTTAAATTACAATGTTTTTGTGCTATCATCTATAAGTATAATCAACCAATAGGTGGCATTAAACTATATTTTTGGTAAGTAATTAATTAAGCTGATATTAAATTTTACATTGAAGTATAAGTATAAAAAGGACTAACTTTCTCGAATTCGTACAAACAGATCTCCATTGTCCCCGATGTAAAAGCTGAACTCTTCCTACTAGAATAGACGGTCCGTCCACAAGCCGGATGTCGGGTATAGGCTTCGCTTTTGTTGGTGGTTCTTCCATGCTGGTAAATATTATACCTCTTTGGTGGTTGCCCTGCAATGATATTATAATTTCAATCAATTTGTTGATATTTTATTCTTCTTTTTCTTATATATAAATAAAATGATTTGTGTGCGTATCACGAAAAATATACTGGATAGATTTCCTTTTTTACATATTACTTCATAGATATGGCATACTTATAGACACTTGGATCTCATCTAAAACCAAAATTATCGTGATATCTTCGCTTAATATACAGTTTTTAAAGTTTTAGCAAACTATATTCCCTATAAATACTACGCGTTCAACCACGAGTGTTTTCTTGCCGTGGAAGTGTGACAAGCGGTGTTATGTCCATGCGCAGTAAAGAGGGAGTAAATTGGTTATAAATTTACACATAGTTTTGATTTCAATTTATTTGTTTGTTTGTTACACTCAATATATTGTTAAAATTATTTCACAAAAACGCGGGTATCAAATAGCTGTAAATATATAAAAAAATAATAAAACTATCATTCATACCAGAATTATTAATAATACATAATTATATTCTTCGTCCATTCTGTTACATTAATTTATTTAAGTAATGCTTACAAAACTGATTTAGATCATATATTTAACAATGTACGTGCACTATATATTTGGTTACGATAGAATCTCACTATACATGTATGTAACGTGCAGGAAACGATAGTATACATATCGTATAATATTACAATTAAAGATATTAAAAAAAAAACATTTTCCTAGTTAACGTCAATGAATCATTAATAAATAAACTTTGCAAAGCATATTATCACAAAAAAACACATGCTGTATATGGGGTATTGCTAGATCTTGTTAAAAACAAATCTAAGGTATATAATATTAGTTTCTTGTATATTGAAGTTATACTTCTTTGGGCGCGTTAGGGAAAAAATAGGAGATTAAATTTTACGATGCGCGCGCACACCGTCACGAAAAACCGACACCCTGAATTTAGCTATAGTCAACATTTTGTTTCTTTGTTTTTATTGTTTGTATGTCCTTGTATTAAAACTTTCAAGGTATTTAATACCTTTTTTCTATTGTTAGTGACGTTTTTTCTACAAACGTAGAATAAGGCGAAAGATAAAATTTTTGAAAAGATTCCTATCTTGTTACGCCAAGGAAGTAAAACTTCTAACGCGTGTACGTAAGAACACGCACATTTTTTTACACTATTATAAATTAAGTAATTTTCTCTAGTTATAGTATAAAAATCAAGAAATAACGACATAGAAAATTAAAACTTAGATATTCTTTGCCCACAAACACACATTTTTAAGTAACAAAAAACCAAACATAACTCTGTTATCAAATCCCTATTGAGTAAAAGCCGTTCCACTTTAAAAAATCCTATACAAATATTAAGACCCTGTTATCTTTCCACGCGTCCAGAAAAATATAAGTCAGGCGTTGTATTTGTTATACGACTCTTTCTATGCTTTTATATATTGATAGAAACTGAACCTACAAATAGATGTCGTACTGACGGAATATTGACTTAATGTCTGCAACTTCGAACCACAAGTTTTGCTTTGAAATATCAAGCAATTCTCTGATATATTTGTAGCAGTAAGTAGAAGCCTTTTGCTTTCAACTAATTGAATTCATTTTCAGCTACAAAATAAACAATCGAATACACATAAATTCGTCTATAGGTTATTTTTGAGGTTTCGCTCCTAGGCACAGAATATCTTTTTAGAAATATCCACAAAATATCACAAAGTATCCACAAAATATCTTTTTAGAGATGTTTTTAAAGTCAAAAAGTTCATTGTCACAGCACACGCTCTACTGCTTTGATGTGCCCTTGCACTTCACCTATACAACTTCCTGTCAATTCAAACACCCCATTTACATGGTCACGAACTGTCGATCAACTGTCACGTGTATTACCGTTACTAATTTGCTATGATATATGAATTTAAGCAAACATGTTTGTTCTTGATATTTTAATGCATGCTGTAGAAGCGTGTTGCCACTATTGTATGGGAAAAGAATGTTGCATATCTTCTTATAAAGCAAAGACAAAATCATAATTAGCAAAATTTGGTTGTCTGTAAAGTCGGTTTACGGACGATAAATCTACGCGATAACAACTCGGATGCATTGGCCGATGGAGTGGAAGAGAGAAAGATGCGTCATAAGCCGAACGCTAAGGCCGATCGCGCCACTCTAGGGCTTGTTCCGCGCTCACGCTTACACGCTTGGCTCAGGCGGAACGTGACAATGAATCATGCTTTTTCGTGCGTGCAGCCGGTGTTCATCGATTTATAAGACGTTATCAATTCAAAAATATAAAAAATAGCTATTAATCCAATGACAAGACCGTTTTCATGAGAATAAAAATATTCGCGATTGATAAATAATAATCAACCGCTACAATTTGTTCCAAACGCGTCACAATTATTTTTAAGGCAGGTCGTCTACGGCCGTTAAATCGATACGCTCGGATAAACATTGACAATAAAATGTAAAAAACTGAACCGATGCGACACGAGACGGGCTCTAATAAAGGACGTGAGCGTTTAGGCAAGGACACTGAGTCGTTGAGTCAGCGACATCGTACACTGACAGCTGCTTGATTTTTATAGTGTAGGCTAATCGTTTGGAAATGTCAAGAGTAGCTAGTTTCGTGCATTCGCTTTATGGAATCGTTGCAAAATTCATTAACAGTTAACAAAAAATATTGATCATCTTTACTAATCAATTCAAATGTATAAATATATCTTCAAGATCAAAAAGGAAAATTATAAAGTTTTTTACATTTCACATACTTCTACTAGCTACAATGAAATGATTTCATTTGATAAGGATTAGTATTTTTTACCGACTTCAAAAAAAGGAGGAGGTACACAAGTCGTCTGTATTTTTTTTAATGTTTCTTACCTTATTACTTTGGACTGGGTCGACCGATTTTGATAATTCTTTTTTTATTTGAAAGCTAGTGCTTCCCGTGTGATCCCAATTTTGTCTAGTTCTGACAACGGCACCCAGTCAAAGAAAACATATAATAACTATATATGTACTATGGAAACCAGTTTTGGTGTGGGGATACTTTTTAACTAGGTATCAGAACTTAAAAGTCATACACGCGATTGCAAAATAACATCGTAATTCAAGCCAAGATGGCGATAATTCGTCTTGTAAGATACCTATTAAAATCATGAAAAGTATATTGTTTGACATAATATATTTTAAGTGAAAACGAACTTAAATTCTCTTTTACCGTTTTATTTTTTAATAAAACATCAACTTGAACGTTGCACATTATGGTGACTTTTTTATATTAATATGTGTTTGTACAAATTGTATGTTTATTTATTTATTCGGTAGTTAACCTAACAAAATATAGATTGCTAAAATATATTTATAGTTTGATTTTGAATTCATACGAAGGGGCATTCATCGGCTATAAAATACCTTTAGTTATGCTACGAGACTTCCTGCGTTCGAGGAATCCACGCTGTGTGGAATCTTAAACAGAATGTTTCGATGTCACGGTCCTACGGATAACCACATATTTTAAATTTAATTACTAGAACTAAGTAAATTACTATATTTCTTAATACAAAATAACAAGGGACAGCAAAAATAATGCTAAGTTAATTTCTCAATATCGGTGTAATATAAATTCATTTTAAAAATTTGCTATTTATGTTTGTCGTTTCAATTATTTGGAGTAGTACCTATGTTAACAATTTATATTATTTTGGTGATTAACGAATAGTACCTGGACGACCGAGTCTAGCTCGGTTCTTAAAAAAAAACAATTTTAAATTAAAATAAACTGTTAGGTTTGCCTTACAAAATAAGCATTTCTTCATTAAAAAAAAGATATCTTCGAACTGAGGTTACACGGATTTTCGGAGCAACCGATTCCCATCAGAGCTATTTTTGTATTGACAGCGGCGGGGAAATCTACCTTCATGTTCTAGCTATATTTTTTCATTGTCTATAATCTCAGTTAAAAAAGTTTTCTATGAATAAAATCTAGCTAGATCGATTTATCGTCCCCGAAACTACCTACATACTAAGTTTCACTGAATAAGATGCGCCGTTTCCGAGATCCTGAATATATACAAATATAAAAATATACAAGAATCGCTCGTTTAAAGGTATTAGATGCTCAAAGGCAGACCTTGTCAAGGTATGCTTTGAGGCGTGGCACTCTGAAGTCCCGTATGTAAGTGACATGTAATTACCTTTTTACAAATCTACGTAGGTTTAACTAATTCTTTCACTTTTTTATTTCAACGTATAAAATAATACATATGTTCATCCGGTTAAGCCCAGTTTACAAAAAAAAAAAACACGGGTGTAACACGAGTTTTACTAAGCAGTGCCTAAAATTTAAAATTTAGTGGAAGTCCTGCTTAAAATTCTTCATTACAAAAACGTGTCTTAGCGATCTCTAGCTAAACATCTGATATAAGTATATTATGCAAGCAATATAAGTAATGACCATCTGTAAACAAAGGTAAGACAGTCTTTTGTGATCAAAAATTTTTAAACTAAGAGTTCAATGCATATTTAACTTTTTTTGTAATAACACGGAGTGGGTTTAATAAAATTGGTAATTGTACCTGAAAGGTTTTAACTCGGTTTCAACTTACAACTAACCACAAGTTTCTCTAATTCTGTGTAATGCAAAAACTAACTAATCTTCGTTTTCGGAGAACTGAAAATAGAAACAGGTTCAAACTAAAAAAAAAAACATGACATATACTTAACTGAGCTTCAAAGAGTTTTTTGTATCTAAAAAGTCATTAGAATTCAGTGTCTGATTAGTTCTATTGTACACATCTTTAGACTAGGATACTGTGACTAAATACTATATTACTCAGCCTGTAAGTGCGGCGCGAACTGATAGAGTTCACTGCTCTGCCAAACATTTTATTTTATTATTGCATGACTGGAAACTTTTGTCTTCAATATATACTAATACTATACACAGGTACTTTGTGGCGTTGTAGGGGGTATCTTTCAGTGTTATATAGCTCATTTATCGAGGAAGGTTATAGGCTATATATCACGCCAAGGCCAATAAGAGCGGAGTACCGATGAAGAATGTTTCAAAATCGTTTTTTTTTCCTTTTTGACAGCTTGCATGTTAGCGTTTTCTCAAAGTAACTATTTCGTGAGGATGAAGTCGTGGGCAGAGGCTAGTATGAAATAAAATTTAGATGGATGAAAAAAGCGTAGATTACAGAAACGTTGGAAGTTAGTGAGGTATCCATTAAAATTATCCCACGAAGACATTATGATTGCATCACTAATACATTAAAAGCGATAACAGATGATGACTTATTATCTTGTTCGGACACAGCGTCGATGGACGTAGGTTTGAATCCTGACACCGAGCCGAAGCTGGCGGTTAAGGAAAACGGCTTGATGAAACTACAGCATGGTGATATGGCTTTTCTAAGTCCGCCTTGCTAGCCACCACTCTCAAGTTGTAAATCTATCGCCAAGCACCTGTTTGTGTGTTCTGGCAGTTGGACTTAAGAGCCAGTCCCTCTTAGGTTTAGCGTGTTTACAATATTAGCCCAAGTGTTTGTAGTGTCAGTATGAATGGGTCGGCTCGTCCGGAGTAGCACCACCCTGTCACAGAAAACCGACGAGAAGTAACAGTGCTTGCAGTGAGAGCGCCGGAGACCCATCTCGCCTCCCCTCCCCTCTCCTCTCCCCCTCTCCCTTTCTCTCCATTCCCCTAAATACAGGCTGGCAACGCACAAGAGTTCGATCGTGAGTGCCTTTTGAGTCGATATCAAGAAAAAATTCTTTATATACAACTAATCACATTGTTTTAGTAGGGAGGAAACTAAAAAAAACGTAATGAAGAAACAAAATTTATTTAATTCACTATTAAGCCAGTATAACCCACTTATCGCCTTCTTTCATCGTTTTTAGCGAGAGTTATGTATAGACGATAGTCTTGGATTATATATATTTGCAGCCTTTTAAAGTGACATTAGGTAAGTTGTGGCCAAACATAAACCTAAAAAGTATTTTTTTTAAATCACAACAACCGGTCACATATGTTTCCAACTCCATCCAACTGTGCTAATATCAAATCATAATATATTTCAATTGAGAACAATAGTAAATTGAAACATAAACTTTCCATATTTGTAGACAGCTGTCATCATTCCAAGCCGTCTGACATACCATGAAATCACGTTAGAAGTTCATTGTTCTACGAACCACTCATTTCAATAGTAGACATAACGAAACGCGTGGAAAAATCGATTTCTTAAATTCACGAACCGTTATATTATGAACAATCGTACGCAGCACTTCCAGGATGTTTTGTCACGGAGGCCTTGTGCTCTTTCACGATTAAACGTGATTTTGTTATGTATCGATTCGCTCGGTGCAACGTCGAATCGTCTACGCTTTTACTTATATTTTAGCTGTAAATGGAGGTTAATTGACGTATATAAAGAAACAAACAAAAACAAAGAAAAAAAAAACATTTCATAAGTGCCTGGCATCCAGATCTGGATATTGGGCCATTACCACAAAATTTAGATTTAGATTATCTCGATACATAAACGATCACTTATAAAATTATGATGTCATGATGACGTTATTTTTATCATTTACTCGCTCCATCGACGAAGACTAATCGAATATCTTCTTATTTAATGGCAGTGTGTCCTTAAATAAAATTTTGACACTATAATACGCATAACATATTTTTCAATCATTAAATTACATACAACGCTTTGGCAAAATGGTGACACCGTTACTAATACTTTCCAGGAATTGTTTGTGGAAATTAAAATTTCATATTCACTGTTATTATCTCACTTGTGCACAAGAACCCTTTTATAGTTCGAAATATGCCACTAATATTAGATAAATAGGGACAAAAAACGCTACAGGGTAAATATAATCACTACATGACCAAAATCCCTAAAAAGGCAGACTATAAATCCATGATAAAATTTACTTTGGGCAGTAGATATTGACAAAGAAGTCAATAGTAGTTATTAAATAGTACTGGTCAATTGCATCTACTATCCAGTCAATAGAATTCAGGTCAATAGTATGGCTTTAATAATCACACTGACAAATACTTATGTGGAATACATTATCTTACTTAATTTGTATGAGGTAAGACTAATGAATATTCAATCAAGTTACGTCGATATAATATTTGAAGTGGTAGTGTTTAGACATTTTTTTCATTCTATATTCATTTCTTAAAGCGTATATAAGCATGTTTATTATAAAAAAATATATAAAATAGTTTGTTATTTCACCAAATTTCTTTTATATGAATAAATTTATCCAATGTATAGTTTGTGTTATATTTCCATACAAATAATGTAAAGAAATTTTTAAAATTCACCGTAATCATCTATCTTAAGGTTATTCATCTAGGCTGAATTCCATCATGTTCAAACAGATACAAAAACTCCGAATTACAGCGTTTAAGTTGCACAAAAAAGTATTGTGCTATCTTTTCCTAGAAATAAATCGAGTAATAAAAATAGATCGTATCACGCCTTATTAGCGTAGAAGCCGAAAGAAACGTCAAAGAACGAATTTTTAATAATATATATAAAAAAAAAATAATGTCATGAACTCCTTTTAATAATTATGTATATGGAATTCAAAAATCAAAACTTTAATCTGTAACACAATCATTTCTAACAGATCCAAATATTAATACAGAATTCTGTTTACAGATGAGTGACTATTCTGTTATCAAGTAAAAAGAGAAAATATTTAAAAATAAATTTTTAAAAGTGATCTCTTTTCTATTATGTGATTTAAATGAACCAAAACTTTAATGTACAAGTATACTTTAAATCCTCATTGTAGAAATTTGAAGATTCATTTTCTTCAAAATTCAAACCGTCTTTCAAACTTTGTGATAAAATAAAGAAAACTGACCTGAAATACGATAAAAAAACTATCAGCCTTTTAGTATATCTATATTTAATTCAAAAACAGCTCGACCATATTTTATGAAACTCTGAACATGCAAAATTTAATCACGAAATTGACAGGTTAAAAAAAATAGTTTTGAAAACCAAAAGAAGAAAAAAAATATTATTAAAGACCTAAACTATGAAATAAAAATTAAGATGTAATATACGAAACAGAACCGTGCGCACAGCTTGTTTATATCTAATCGTTCGCCTACTTCGAAGATTTTTCACGTGCACTACCTAATAATACCTATAGAAAGCACCACGGCAAATGTCACAGAACTAAACTCTTAGCTCCGAAGTCCCACAAATAGGTCTGAACTGAGTTTTGTCACGCTTTTCACAGCGGTAATCAGTGCGAGACGATGGTATCTTGATTCAACGCGTACTGGATAGTCACTAGATCGCGTATCGCTTATCCTGTTTTTTATGACTGGTATGATAGCACAGATCTATAGAATTAGAGAGAAACTGCTTTTAGAGTGCAGTTGCCGTAATATCTGTAGGTGTTTGGCGACAAACTTTTAACTCGATGACAGCAATTAATCGGTTAGATATGAGAGAATACCCTTCCATCATACTATGTTTTGACCACGAGTCCACAATATTGTCTTCCATGGAATAGGTTCGTTGCAGGAGGTGCATAAGCCTCGCTCCACGCAATTGAATATATTAGAACTGAACCATAATACTAGTAAAAGAGCGAGAGGTATGTACATGTTTATTGAAGTTTGTGGAAATGTGTGCAACCCATCATATGTTGATTAATTAAGAAACTATACAACTTTATATAATTATTGTTAAGTACCAACAGATGTGAAAATCAAATGTGAAAATTTTTTTAGAATTAGCGAGTTGCAAACAAACTCTTCAGGTTTATAATTAGTACGCGTTAGTCCGGTGAAGTAGGGATGTTAAAAAATAATCGATTTTTAATTAAATCGATTTTTATTTTATTATAATCGATTTTTTATTGTCGATGTTTATTTTCATATTAATCGATTTTTTTTAAATCGATTATATAAATTACGCATTTTAATCGATTTTTATAAACATCTATGCGACGGATGAAAAAAACTCAAAATAAGTTCATTATTATTTACAATTAAAGAGTGAGCATAGTGAGATAATGTTTGTAAAAATTTAAAATGTTTTCTAGCCGCAAAACACCTAAAAGCGGTGGCGTAAGTATTTTATAACGAAAAAGAATAATACCACAGTAATATGCATGTCCTGTTCGATAGAATGAAAAATTTTGTAGTGAAACTACAAATTTAAAAAGAACATAGAATGAAAACATCCCACTGCCTTACAAGTAACATGAGTTACTATATCTTATAATGATTGTTGTGGTTCTTATGAGAGCCAAATACCGCTCTCTGTAAAATTAAAATTTTCAATAAAACTAAAAAGGTCTGTCATGCGAGTACAACATGTTTACTAAAAATGTCTTATGGTAAACTCGACATCGATAAGTTTACAAAAATATAAATTATTATTGAAATTATTCAATAAAAAAATTCTTCAATTTTAATTTTCTCAGTCACACTATGATTAATATGAAAATTTAAAAGAGAACTTCATTGTTTTGAATTTTACAGTTAGAATTAATAATGTTGTCATTTTGTTAGGATGTTTATCATTTCATTTTTATTACGATATATTGTTTAATAGTACTGAAAATTTCTATGGTATTTAGTTTCTATATTCTTTACCTTGAAAGGTTAAAGGAACATTCATTTTTATTTTGTTTTGGACTTGTTATTTTTGATACGTATAATTTTATGTGATTCTTAATCTGATAAATTGTTATTTTAAATCTTTAATTTTATTATAGGAATATGGAAAGCATGTCTATTTTTAAATATTATAAAATCGATTTTTGAAAAAATCGATTATTTATTTTCAATAAAATCGATTTTTAACAAATCGATTATTATTTAAAGAAAGAAAATCGATTCCTAATTAATCGATTTTTTTCATTAAACTCACATCCCTACGGTGAAGCTGTTAAAACATTGCATGGTCAATAGCGTAGACAGTTCGAAAAAAAAAACGTCGCACGCGTAACACCAGACTTTACTAAAGCGTAAACGGATGCATAATAAGTATTGTATCAGATTATGGACACAATGGGATGTAACACTGCAGCTGACAGGTATAAATACAGGGGACTTTTTTATACTAATGACCGTCGGAATATTATAGATGAAATGAATATGGACAATGGACTTCATAGGATTATGCTATTTGCATTTTTATAAAGCTGTATTTTAAATAATTTATATAGCAAAAGAACTCAAACATCCAGTCGTATCTGATCTATGCTACTCATAACTATCTCTTACTAACATGATCCCAGATTAAAGACTGAATTTAAATGTGGCTCCTGTGATATGACGTATTTTTAATTTATAATCATTTAAAAAAATTAAATTACCAATTCTTACTTTCATTTAACCAGAAGGAGAACACTGTTTTGAGAGTGTTTTTTTGCTTGTCTATACAATTTTTTTACACACGTATAAGATATCGAAGTTATATAGTAAAATGTAAATAAGATTAGTATAAAATAAATTTAGCTAAGCACGTCAGAAGTTATAGTTATTTGGTGTAAGTTTTAATAGATAATTTGTAAAAAGTAATATTTATATATAAAAAATTATTTATATAATATTTCTTGAATAACTGTTTATCAATTGACTTCATAGTGTATTATGACGGAGCGTGCAACATCCGTTTCAAGCAAAAAATTCACTATCATCGATCTCTCTAATGCTACAAAAAGAGTAGCAATAACTTCAAAAAAAAAAACAAAGATACATTTTTCACATACCAACCATACAGCTGAAGGTTTTAAAAGTTTTAATGATTTTGCAGTTGAGACTTTTTTCTTTATTAATATTAATTCTACTTGTTTAAAATTGTAATTCTAATACTATAAATGCGAAAATGAGTTTGGTGTAAGGGGTGTCGAGTAACATCTTAAGACTTGAGACACCCAAGCCAACCTCACCTGCACGTGGTGCACCCTGCTGATCAACGAACGAGGTAATGGCGATAGCGGGGTGGTAGGGTTTTACAGCCCGACTGGGTCGCAACCACCATGTATTTGGCGAATAAGCCCGTAATAGTGACTCGTTTTTGCGCGTCGCGGTTCGGGATCAGCCTGTGCATATCCAGTACCGGGTAACTTTCGTCATTATGGCCGGCATGACAGCGGCGACCGACGATGGATGATCTGTCTCTCGGTGGTCGCCACTGTTTTTGGATTTTACTATGCTTACCATCAGGCATAGCGCAGTCACTTTGTCGTGCTTCAATAAACAAAAAAATAAAAACCTGTTTTTTTTTACGAGCATCATGAAATTTTATATACATGTTGTGAGGGATACAGAAAAGGACATATGGTTCATGGACATCTGCTTTATCCAGAAAAAAAGTATTATTACCAAAGGATAGGTCGAATTACATTAAAGCGAACGAAGGTAATAACTATAAAACATGAGCAGATTGAAATAAATGTATGATAAATTACGTTTTTTTTATTGTAGACTGCAAAGTAACTGCACTATTGCTGATGGTAAGCACAGTGCAATCCAAAAACAACGTCGACTACCGAGAGATACGCCATCCTTCGTCGGTCGCCGCTGTCATGCCGGCCTGCGTAAATACCTCTTCACATTAACTTTAAAGGACCCCATATTACAGGTTGAAGGGAACACACCAGCCGGGAGATTGTTCCACAGCTTCACGGTGGGATGTTGCGAACCTTTTAGTTCGTGTACAGATAGGGTTTAATGTAAAACGGTGGCTCCGAAGACCAGCGCGCGTGGTTCGGTTGTGAAAATGAGAGGTAGGGAGTAAATTAAATAACTCTTCAAAACATTCACCATGATACAGACCGTCGAATACGCTCAGTGACGCAATATGAATTAATGCTAATTAATTACATTAAACCACAAATTTCTTGGGCCTAAACTTAAACTTTTGACTGCCCCTCAGAGCGTTTCCTTCAGACCGGAACAAAACAGCGCGTAGTAATAAACGGGGTGACGACGCTAGCGTAACTAAATCTTGCATAATCATTTAGATACTGTAACAAACTTTTTGTTATGCCTAACTGAATTGTCGCAACATCGTTGAATTAAAAAAGTTTTTGATATTCCGCAGGAACTATGGATACAATTTAACAGAGCGGCTATTCGTTAAGCGGATTTCAAAGTAATGAGGTTTTGAAATTCGTTCATATTCAGCCTTATTGCACTTGCACACAATATACGTTTGAACAAAAATCTCAGTAGGAAGTCGTAAGAAACAAGAATTTTGTAATAATAAAAAGCGACTAGTACTATCTCTTAGCTGTGAGGAGATATATCTGTATATTAAATGGAATCTAATATTTAAAGGATCTGGAATATAATCTACTAGCCCCTGCCCGCGACTTCGTCCGCGTAGTAATAGTTACTTTGAACTAACGCTAACACGTAACGGAACCTTCAAGAAGAAAAAATCTCGATCTTGATACATTTTCATTGATGCTCCGCTCGTTGGTCTTAGCGTGATAATATATTGCCTATAACCTTTCTCGATAAATGAGCTATATAACACCGAAATAATTTTTCAAATCTGACCTGTAGTTCCTAAGATTACCCCCTACAACGTCACAAACTCACAAACTTTACCTCTTTATAATATTAGTATAGATGATTAAATTTGAGCAAAATATTACTGTTGATAAAAATAAGTGTTAAGTAAGGTTAAAAAGATCCTGGAGTTTAAAGTATATTTCAGATTAAATTTATATTCACAATCTCGAATATAGAGAATTATTTCATTACTTCGAGATACTAACTCTGTATAAAGCGAAACGGAACTTTCGAAATTGTTTTCGTACGAAACAGATTGTTGCAGCTTGCATGAGACGAAATAAATCGTATCGTAGTGCTTTTACGTCTAGTTAATTCGTCCGCTATATTCTAGTGATTGTTATAAAGATCACAGTGTCTATTATTGTTACAAAATTACTAACTGTACCTGTGGTTTCTCAAGTGTTTGTTACTCTCAATTTTATTTAATGCCAAACGGCCCATCTTAAGTTATATTGTTACCGTCGCCCATGGAGAACTGCAATACCAGGGGCATCACCGTTGTCTTGCCGATCTTGAAGAGGTTATTTTAAAACCTTTTTTAAATATTTGAACTATATTATTTCGACCTAATATGAAGTAACTGACAACGTGAGCAAGTCATTCTAACTGCATCCTCAGTTCAAATAATTCCAATATCAATACTACCACTTGGGTCGTCAATTGGTCGATATACAGTAATAATTTGTTATTTTTTTGGTGTTTTAATATTATTGAGTTATTTTTTGGCAAAAACTGTGAAAATATTAGAATATTAACTAATTATTATCATTAATTAGGAAACTAATCATTAACTAATTAGAATACGTAAAGAATGACAAATAGAGACTTACAAATAAAGGTTTGGCGATGGTAGGTAAGGAAAAAATTTACTGTTTCCAAATATTTTTTTTTTATGAAAGTAAAGCTCAACAATAGGTGTTTAATTAAAAAAAAATCTGGTAACAAACAGAGAAGATAACGGTAAAGCTTTTTCTGGTGCTCGTTCGGCTAGCTGCTAGCCTCAAGTAAATAATCTGTGGCCAAGCAACTATAGATTTGTTCTGGCAGTTGTATTTGATAGCTAACCATCCCAGTAAGTTTAGCGTGTTTACCGTCTCGACCACAACAGTAATTAACATCAAATCTATAAAGAATAAAAAACTATTTTGGAGGTTATTGACTTCCTGTCAAAAAGTAATTGTCGTATGATACCTACATGAGTTTTCTATCAAACAGTGTTTATAGTTCGCTGAACATATGAATGTCACGTCGCCTACAATCACGAAGCATGGCGTGCACGAAGCGAGACTACGTAATAATGTAGCTCGCGGCGTATACCCGTATCGAGATCATACCGATATAGCAAGACATTGAACTTACACCTATTCGCGAATACAAGTGTTTGAAATGCCGCGGCCACTTTGTCTGTTAAATTAGAACGTTGTGTAATTATCGACGTCGATGTTGGAGCCTTGACACTAATTTTACTGCGAAAGATAATCGCCCACAATCGGAGTAACCAGTAATCACATCACAAACTATAATTTCTCCAAATTTTGAATAAAAATCTTTAATATAACCATCATAATAAATAAACATAATAATTGGTATAAAAACGTGGTGATAGCGACCATTGATTTGAGAAACTGTAGTCAAGCACCTATAGATGTGTTCTAGTAATTACATTGGAGAGCCAGCCCTTTCTTTTCTTTTTTATTAACGTGGACCAATCCCTTATGGATACGCCACCCTCTCGGGGGAGAGAGTGGGTTATGTCCGACTCATACGGACTACAACCACATTGTGGACCGAGCGACCGTATTGTTGGGGCGGCAAGGGTTCGAACCATGAGAGTCCCATTGGATAATCGCCCCAACTGTTTGCCCGGCGGAAGGTCATCTTCGCGGGCCCTCTCAATCGCCTCCTTTTGCAAAATGACGTCTACATAAAAGGAGGCCGAGTATGGTCGAAACTACTCTCAGCAGCGACAAATCAAGTCTAACCGCCGCAGCCTGAATACGGCGCTGTCTTTCCCGCGAGTCAGTCCCCTCTAGGTTTTAGGTTAGGTTAGTATCTTATATAGTTTATAAAGTGTCAGCAATGTGAGAACTAGGAAATTTATTTCTACGATTTGATTATAATATATAATGTTTTCTCCCTTTTGTATATACATAGTATGCATGTAATATACATATAAACATTCTAGAAGAAATTCCGTGAATAATTATGAAATAAACAAACACTTAAAGTTATTTTATTTTATCCTATTTATTAGTATTGATTTCCTGTTTGAAACCGTTTTCGAAAGTTTTAACATATTTATGAATCATTCGTTTCTTTCTTGGTAAGAAAATTATGCATAATTTGTAAAATATCTCGATCATTAAGAAATTATTCTTAAAGATGGTTTAGTTTAATCAAGTATTTGTCATAAATTAAAATAGATTCTTAATTTATTTCAGATTATTTGATCCTAGATGAAATAATAAACAGCAAACAAAAACTATTAGATTATTCGGCTGACATCATTATTATGATAACCACCTTCCGGAGTAAGGCAACTGTGGTAAAATACGACAATAAGAGGTAAATAAAAATGAACTAAATTTAAATAAGGAGCTAAAGAAATGTAACTACATAAGTAAAATCGATGATCTGTGTACTCGCGGGCGTGTTTGTACATCTATAACAATTTTAATGCGTACAAATGTATTATTTGCTTGTATAAGCTTAATAATAACTTCCTCTCTCCAGTTAAATAGTTCAGAAAAACACGTACTTTTCTTAATGACCAAAGAGTATTACAATATTCAATTGAATCTCGTTAAGTCGAATTCGAAACAAACGATACAAAATTCGTTTTGAATAGATTTCGAACTATAAACATTTTTTAGAAATCTAAATTGTATCCCAGTGAAAATAATTATTTTTGGAGTGAATACTTTTTTAGGCACGTTGAACTGTATTTTTTTGGCAGGAGATAAATTATTTCGCGTCATGACATGCTAGTAAGCGTGACCAGCCGTATTCCGCTTGCGTATCTTGCGTCAGATTAGCAATACGTAGTACAGCATCCTGTGTACATGTAAAATGAGTAAATTACTAACTCTTACTAGCTCTTTAAAATAAAAAAAAATTCAAATTATAAAGAAGAAATGTCTTCTTCTTCTTCCCAGCATTTTCCTGGCTTAGTGCCAGGGTCCGCTTTCCTAATAGACTTCCTCTACTTTCCCCGGTCTTCGGCATCATTGTGTGTGAGGTTATTGTCCCTTAAGTCCGCCTTCACCACGTCCAACCACCGTTTTTTGGGCCTGCCGCGAGACCTCGGGCCTTGTCATGCTGAGGCATCTATTTTCGATGTAGTCTGGCGGTCTGCGACTTATGTGGCCATAACAACGGAGTCGAGTCTCCTGCAGCTTGTCTGCGATGTATATAAATAGGCAAAAGATAAAATAGTAAAGTACTATTTTCTTCATTAATTAACGTTTTTTAGAGTACCTAGTTATTGTTGGGCTTTATTTAGAAATAGTTTATTTTTTACATAACATCGACTAGGTATAGTCCAACTTAGTTATAATTTACCCTTTATATACTAGGTATATGGTACACAAGGAAGATACTTATAGTTTATTAACATGTGATAAAAAATATAATAAGTATTCTGAATCACTTATAGGGAAATAGTGATTATTGCGATTGCTTTAGTACTCCGATTTTCAAGTAACAAAAGTATTGGGTATAGAGAAAAGAGTGGGAACCAAGTTTTCTTTCGCATTGTAGAAGTTTCCGACTTACTGAGGTTCGACTTATCGGGGTGCTTCACTAGTGTGCATATCTTCTAATATATAAAAATCTCGTATTTGTATTCGAACTCCTCCGAAACGGCTGAACGACTGAACGGTAGTGGTAGAGCCAAGCTGAAGCTATTATTATTTTCAGCACGAATGGGTCGGCTCGTTCGGGGAAGCACCACCCTCTCACAGAAAACCGACGTGAAGTAACAGTGCTTGCATTGTTGCATTTCGTTCGGTCAATGAGAGAGCCGGAGACCCACCTACCCTCCCCTTCCCCTTCCTCCTTCCCTTCCTGCCCCTCCCCCATCCTCCTCCCAAATACAGGTTGGCAACGCACTTGCGACTCCCCTGGTGTTGCAAGTATCTATGGACGGTGGTGATCACTTAACATCAGGTGAACCATTTGTTCGTTTGCCTCCTATGATATAAAAAAAAAACTAATTTTTATGAAATTTTGAATGTATATTTGGTAGGTATGAGAGTAGGTCGTAGAGTATATTGTAGGTGATTAGGGTGTCCTTATCTTGAATTTTTGGACAATATTTATTTTTTATATTCTTTTTTAATTTGCTATCAAAAGATACCTATTACCCTAAATTTGCACCGTCCTAACCCCCACCCTTCCACTTTTATTGACGATTTTATTATTTTTGTATGAACATTACCCTAATGATTTAACTAAGTCAGTGATGAGTACCCATACAAACAGACCTGCATTTCTAAGCATGATTGAAATGTATTTCATTACTTATTCCACACACCAGCACAATTTCTTTCACCAAATCCTAAATAGTACAGACAAGTTACATTTACATTGTTATTATATGTATTGTAGTTCTATATTAAATTCCCTAAGTCTTGAAAACATTGTGAATGAATGATTGCATAATCTATACCGCAATCAAGTAAGTAGGTAAGTTAACCTACTTGTTACAAATCAATGCGGTACTTTTAATACTGTTGTTTAGACGTGACCTTAGAAAAAAACAGTTGATTACGCAAACCGCGGTTCAGTTCATTGTTTATTAATCACCGCAATCTGATACGCCTTTTATAAAATAAATATGTACGAAGTTAACCGATTTTCTACACTGATTTTATGTTCCTTTCTTTAAAAATAAGTAATGTTTTGTCTATTTGAATTTTTTTTATTGGTGTTATGCTAAAATCATTAGCAAAGGGGACTAATACATTGTAAAACAAATATGTTCTATTTTACAGGTCGGCGCCAAAAGATATGTTGATGGTTTTTAATGGAGAAAACGCCATTTTATTAAAATACAATGTGATAAATTATGAATTACGACACGATACACCGTTTAATAATAACTATAACAAAATACTTCACTGGCGCTAACTACTAGCTAACTTTGATAAATTATAAAAAAAATAGCAATCATTATTATAATCTGTGAACAAACAAGATAAAGGAAGTTCTTGGTGGTATCTTAATCTATAGTGTAATTATTATGGCTTTTATTGGTGTATTCCAGTGACGGATTTACAGTTTTGGCCGCCCTAGGCCCCAGGCCATGTAGTAAGTACCAGCCACCCCTTTCTTAGCACCCATCATATTCAGTACATAATGAATTTACCAAATTTGCCAACTTTTTTTTAAGGATTTTTGTTTTACGATGCGGTGTAGTGCGGCCCACCATAATGTGAATATTTAGAATATTTCCGTACTTTGAGTTATTTCTTCTTATCATCAGTGAATTTTTGTCACGATTGGCCGCCCCTAATATCTGGCCGACCTAGACTTGGGCCTCCTGGGCCTTAGGGCAAATCGGCCACTGGTGTATTCATAAAATTTCGTTGTGTGAGATGTCACAAAAACTCCTCAGAAAGTTTTAGTAAGAGGGCCGCCATCTTGTTGGAGCACAGTCATCATAAGACGCTTTGTAATAAATATGTTGTGACCAGTAGCCGATAAAAAAATACAGTCATTAGATAAAAGTAAACGTCATACATAGTAACGGAAGTAACATTAAGCTGTTATTTGTTTTATTTAGTCGTATGGTAAACAAAATTCAGACTATTACATACTTCACATGTTTGAGCGATTATCTCATAGGTATTGGAGGCGGATGTCCGCTTTAAAATAGAAATGTGTGATGTTTTGCGGTTTATCGTGACGAAGTAACTAATTAGGATCGTGGAGATTATTTCCGTCTACTTTCCTGCTTTAGGTACGTTTTTAACACCGCATTCCACTAACACGTTACCTTAATTGTCGTATGTGAAGATTTTGTTGTGTATTTCTTATGACTACTTACTGGTCGTCTCGTTCATTAGTTTGCAGGTCTAATTACTATTGAGTTCTTTGTTCAACGAGTATACATGTACAAATAGTAGATTAGTATATGTATAGGTATTTCACAGTGTAATATAAATAGTTATATTTCCCAGAGAAATAACGTGAAAGTCTATCGTGTAACTGATTTTGCAAAAACGATTTGCGACTGCACCGTTTTTGTAAATAAGATACGGATTGAAACACAACTTTCACTTCAGAGTAAATCGTTGTTGGTGCAAAAAACAAATATTAAAGTAAGCCTTTCGATTTGAAGATTCGTACTGTACAACTTTGTATATAGTTAATGTAACTAACTAATATGTAGTTATAACTTTGTTTTAGTTGTAACATTATGATTATAACATTACGCTATGCTCGAGGATTAACACGTGCTTGCTATTATCTATGATTACCATTTATTGGATTAGATAGTTAGGTTACAGCAAAGTGAGCACGAGTTTAATTCAATAGACATCTAATAAGGACAGCATATAACCTCCATAAAAACAAAAAATGTGCCAACTTTTGTGATGATGCTCAAACGGTTTTGAAGTTTATGAAAATAACACTAGCACTCGTTTCATACATAAACAGATAACTTAAACACAGTCTGCTAGAAGATAAAATATCACGTAACTGTTTCTTCCCCGTTTATTTGGACGTGAATGCGGTTTGATTGAGAACGGATTCTGTAACCAATTTCACACTTGATCGCTTTAATTTGCAGATACGTAACATAAGGTATCACATATCTGCCTTCCATTCCAAGAGTTTTCTATTTTATTTTGGCAATCAATCCACTCTGTTAAGAATCGCAATTCATAATCAGTATACATGGTGACTTTAGTGATAACAAATTGGCCTACCGTATTAGAACTTTCCAGAGATTTTTGTCACATCTCAAAAACCATGTCCCCTGTAAATACTGTAATACTTCTAATATATTTCATTTGTGTAAAGGCAACTTATATTATGCAAAATATCATTAACATAAGACCCCTATAATGGGTCGAATAACCCATGTTTTGAAAATCACTATATGAGACACCACAATCCCGCCAAAATCTACAAGTCAAAAGTCATAATTTAAATCGCCAAATTAAAATAATAGAAATGGAGTCATCGTGACGTCATAGTTTTAATCACGTCCTATTAATGTTACCCAGTTAAATGTAAAATGAACAAATTATGGTACTTTGTTTAATAATTTGCATAACGTGATTATGAAGCAAGAGTTAATTACTCAGCTTATTAGACCGCGATTCATTAGGGTCAAGGTAGTACTGTGTGTGCTACACGTCGGTGAGCACGGGGTTCAATCTCCGTTGTTGATCATAGTTAGTGGAACAGATCAAAAATTGTAGTCCGGTGAAGCTTTTAAGACCTTGCTGGGTCAATAGCGTAGACATTTCGAAAAAAAAAAAAATTAAAAATTAGTACATTGTTTAGTTTCCCTATATTATTTCTCACACACTCATAACAACTTTCAAAGTTGCTTTTCTATATTTTACGTATAATTTTAATTCAATTCAGAAACAGCATATTAAAAACAGTAAAGTAGATAAATAATGAATTACAGACGACGCGTTAGGCTGTCTTCCTATGATATATTTATATTGCCTACTAACCTCTGCCCGCGACTTCGTTCGCGTGGAATAGTTTTACTTTGGGCTAATGCTTAGCACGCAGCGAAAGAAGGAAGAAAACCCCGATTTTGAATCATTATTCATTTGTGCTCTGCTCCTATTGGTCTTAGCGTAATGGTTTTAGCCTATAACCATCGTAGACAAATGAGCTATATAACACTGAAAGAAATTTTCAAATCCGACCAGTAGTTACTGAGATTATTCCCTACATCGTCACAACCTCACAAACATTACCTTTTTTTTCGAAATGAAAACGCTGTTGACCTTGAAAGGTCTTTACAGCTTCACCGAATAAACATTACCTCTTTATAATATTAGTATAGATACGTAATTTAGGCTTTCAAAGCCCAAAAATCTTTACATATTATGAAAAAGGCAACGAGTCTCTGTCTGTCTTACACTAATAGTTTTTTTTAATACAGGTTTTACGTGATTTAAAATATATACAAGATGTATTCTTTAACCAGGTATATAGATAACAGAAGGTACACGTTATGCCAATTTTTTTTTCTGAACTGAGTACGCTATTGACATAGCAAGGTCTTAACAGCTTCACCGGACTACTAAGGCGAGCGCTTAAGGCA
>JACEII010000041.1:3828987-3843505 GCA_014332785.1 Antheraea mylitta
CAAAATAAAATCGGCTGAGTGCCTTAAGCGCTCGCCTTAGTAGTCCGGTGAAGCTGTTAAGACCTTGCTGGGTCAATAGCATAGACATTTCGAAAAAAAAAAATGTTTAACGGCTTATTTAAGACGCGAATCCCAAAAACTGAACTTTTACTGAACCTACATCGTTCGTACTATTTATAAAAATACTGTATCGTTATAACCGCATAAATTAACACACAAATTTCCACAGAATATAAATTATCCTAAAAGTATAAAATATATAATAAATATAATAATAAAAATATAATAAAATATAATAATAAATATATAAAATATAATAAAATACAAAAAGTCAATTATTATAGAGGTACCAATACAAGAAACGTGTTCTTTTTTTGTTTTTGTGTGTCATAGGAACGGTCGTGCATGCAAGCAGCGAACATTATTTGTTTATAACGCAAAGTCTAAAACAAAATAATAAAAAAACATAACATAATTACATATATAGATTAATGGAACGAAACCTTCGGTCGTTTCGCGAGTCTGTTTCGCGTTTTCGTCGATTTTTTCATATTATTTTGGCTTGGAAAAACTGAATTGAATATATATATATATATATTCAATTCAGTTTTTACCATTATTAACAGAGTTTAAAAATATCTGCATATATTTTTGGAATGGTTCTAGTAAACACAATAATAAAATATTATTCTTACTTTTATTTTTATTCATATACATTAAATCCCAACACAATCAGACATTACCGATTAAAACTTTAATACATTAAAGGCAAGAAAGTTTCTGTCATAGTTACAACTATGGTAAGTTTTTTACATGCGTAAGAGATCCAAAATCTCTTATGCGATGTATAGCAAAACTAACAATACTAATTATTGTTCACCGTATTCGCGCGGTCACATTACTCGCAAATAACTCGGTTCTAACTTTATACAAAGCAAACATACTGTTAAAATTGAGCTGTGGCTAAAAAATAAATAGTCTCGAAGCTCGTCTTTTATCTGTTTGCAGATCTTGACACAATTTATATATTTTGTACTACAATATACGGACGTAGGTATGTTGTAATATCGTCGTCTTGATAAAAAAATCATGAGATATAATAACGTATAGGAAACGGATTCATGTCGCAGATGTACCACACACATACTTAGGGCCTATTTTATTTTTGAATAAGAATGCAGGTTACGTTCCAAATAATCTTGTAGAGTTAAAAAAGGGAATACAAAAGTGAAGGCAACAAACTTTTTTTTTATGAATATTTATGAGCAGTTGATAAACGCATGTATTATACAAACTATCATGAATAAAACACTTCTATTGTTCTGTCATTGTTATATCAGGTTTTTTAAGAAATATTTCCTTGGAATGTAATGTATATTATTAATTTGAATATCATCTGTTCCTGCGGCTTCGATCGCGTGAAATTTCAGAACGGTCCTTGTGATTTAAATCAGTAAAACAAATTTATATTACGGCAGATTTTTAAATAATAAAAGTTACATGTTTTTTCTATTATAAACGACCAACAACTGGATGAAATTTATTCATGTTTAATAGATACTAGTGGGCGCCCAGTGGTCGACATTCGATCATAGTTCATTTATCTCTTAAAGTTTGAACTTTATTACGGTTCTTTTGTCAAATGGTATATATACTTCTATAATCAAAGGTTTTCATCATGGCTACTCAGTTGTTTACCATTTTTTTTAATTATATGAACAAAAAAATCTATGTCTAAACAGCAATTGAAACTAATTTTAAATTTGAAACAAAAAAACAGGCGATCATGTAAGGTGGTAAGGCTCTCAAATTCGAAGTAAACACAACTATACGAAAATAAAGAAATATATCGCAACTCATGACAGAATTTTCAATTAATTTTACACAACACCATGGGTCTTTCTGGGTAATATTTAATTATATGTAGTCTGTACATTGTGAGGAATAGCGATATGGTCAGTATCATCATTTGCTTCAACTTTAACTATGCAAAATTTCAAGTTCACCCGTTAACGGGAAAACGGTTAAAAAGGGGTACAATTTTTTTGCTTCACGTATTAATATATAGATAATGTAATAGAAACAATAATGCCACAGACGGTACTGGTTGTTATTTTGTGTCGACTTTATTTACTGTGAAACTAATAACTTGTTACATAAGTGAAGTACCTAATATAAAAATATATATACAAATACTTGGATAAAAAAATATATAAATTGATTTTATGGTTTTCAAGTTATAAGCACACTACCGTTGAAACGGATAGAAACAGATTTTTTTAAATTATGTGAGGATTCAAATAATAATTCATATTATCTTAATTACAACATTTAAATGATACATTTTCTTTATAGTGAAATAATAAACAACAATTTGTTAATATTACTTGTCCAAGTGTTACACGTATTATATAATTAAGAGAAAAATCAATTATTTACTTAGGATTGAACTCATTTGTAGATGCAATAACAAATAACTCATCGTATCTTCGTGGAATATATAATATAATATATTCCAGTTATCCACCAAGACTAATATATTCTAATGAGTATTGAACTTATAATAGATATTGATAATGTGCCTAATTAGAAAATAATATATTAGTATGTATCCGATTTAAATACTCGAAGTATTAAAATTGATGTAAACGACGTATTCTTATAGAAAAGAAGAAAATGTATGTATAATTAAATCTCCTCGCCTGACATTATTAAAAAAAAAAACAATAACGTTATCCGCTAATCTGACATATTTATTATCTGTGCCGTGGTGATTTATTTAGTGTTTGCTCGTTAAAAATGCATAAAGTATTACGAAGATTTAATACGCTTTATAATACAAAAAAAAAAAACGTAAACTGTGGTTCTCGGGATAAAGCAGCCTACTTACTGTCTCTGAAAGAATTTTTAGAATCTGATCAATAATTATACTCAAATGCAAACTTTCCTTGTTACATTACATTTAAAATTCATTTTAAAAAGTATATATTAATATCGCAATGTTTGTAAAATTAAAGATCCAATTTGTTTTGTATACATTTTTAATGTCTGCAATTACTTATTTCATATATTAAAATTGTATGTTATGTATCTACTATTTTTATACTATCTATTTCCCCTATGTACATTATAATTTAGTATTTTTATATTATTATTTATTTTTTATATTAAATAGTTTTTATTCATGTTTTATTTATTATGTACCGCGATTTGCACTGGATTCCAGTCGAAAATCAGCGTTGAATGGTTCTTATGACACTTTGAGCTGAGTTGAACATCCTTTCATAATGCTGCGTTGTGCAGATTTTTATCCATTTTTGAATACTTTCGTCTCGTATAATGGCATTATGAATAAACGATTTCTTTCTAACTTACTATAGATTACATAATTAACCAAGGACGTGATTGTCTATTTATTTAAATTTCTATCTACAACCTTCTATAATTTTTCGAACCAAGACGTTATGAAACGCCAAAGTCGATCATTCTTCTATTTTTCGTCTAATTTTAAGTAGATGTGCGAACGTAGATGTGATTTGATGACCGTGCTGATTGAGCAAGCGGAAGGATGTTACTCAGCGGTGTGGGTCCGGCTGATATTCATATAAACCAATCTATGCGGGGTCATGGGTCCGGGGTCATGCCAGGTCAGGCGGCAGTCGGTACTTTTAAACCATCAGCTGCATTCATTACCACGTGCCACCAATTACGATTTATCATTATGAATCACACATGTAGTATTACAATAATAAATTTAAATATCTTTTTAATGGAGAATGGTATTTATCATTCTTTTGATATTTCGTAAGATTTTTAGCAGAAATTCTGAGAAAAAGCCATGAGACATTGGTCATTACAAGCGGCGAGAAAGGAATAATTCTGTATTTTCCTTTGGATCGTGACGTTACAAGGAAACGTTTTAAGCGTTTAAGTTTGTTTACGATATTTTTCTTCACTTAAATTCAATAAAATCATTTCATATGATGCCAAGTGACGATGTGTCCCAAGAAAATAATAGTAAAATAAATAAACCTAGAAGGAGACTCGCTGTAAAGTGCTATATGTTACAATTACTTGTCAACCTAAGCATCAACTCTGCATTTTCAACTTCAAGATGGTACTACCTATACATATCTATATTTAATATTTCTAAAACCGGGTCATGTTATTAAAAAAGTACTACAAAAAATATATTTATTGTACGCAACGTCAAATATTTACTCGCAATCACACAAACAAGTGAACAAATCAATATCACAGGTGAATGAATATCGAACTCTTATCACAGCAGGTACGTACGTGCCTTTATCTCGAATTATGGATTTTATCAAGTATTTATTATCGTTAAAGCGTGATATACTCCATGGTCTAATTTCGCGTTTGGTATTAACTATGTTACTCGATTTGTGGCCTTAACAGTGCAGATATTACCAATCTAATTTTTGTATGTACATATATTCGTGTAAATAACTATGTATTCCTAGTGAAATACACGATTAAAGAGATTTCAAATAAACTCATCACGATTATTCTTACTTATTTTCAACATATATGATTTCCTAATTTCTTTTTTATCTTAGTATTTTCTCCCGCGACTTGTTCCTGAAAGAGGTAATTGCTACAAAGTAACTGTTACACAACATGTTTTTTAACAACTTTGATTTTGACCGCAGAACAAATATCTGTAAGAAAATATAATGTAAATCTATATTATAAATTTATTTATTGTTATTTATAATCTAAAGTCAAAAAATTCCTATCAGAATCTAATATCTAAGTCTCTGAACGAAACACAAAAACAAAAATCCTTTTTAAAATTGAGAGGCACAGATTGTACAATTTAAAAAAGTAAAATTTTATCTTTACTAGTAGTAAGTCCTAGTCCATATTTTATTCGCCCAACGCTTTACAGTTATTATTATACAGAGAACAGTTACTAATACACAACTTTTATTACCTATGTAGGAGTCCACGTTTGCACAACCATATCGGGAATCGAACTCATTATCTTCGTGATATTATTAGTCAAACATTCTTAGGGGTACCTGCCGCCGACCACACTATATCCCATGTAAGATTCATGCAAAAAAATTGTACTCACAGCAGCAACAATTTTTCCGCGCACTGTGATCCCAACCATCGGTGCAAACCGCACCTCCACTCCAGACTCCACGACCAACTCCGCATCTCTTTCGATAACAAGGTCATCCCAAAGCAGGTACGGGCTACCATCTGCCTTCCAGGTAGTACGTCCTCCAGTCAACACACCACCGGGCAATTCAGTCAACGTTTTATTTACTAGATAAGAGTCTACACCAGCCAACTCCTGTCCGTTACACTCATAAAAACAACACAAAATAGCAACAAATGCTGTCCGCCACTTGTATTTGGTGTCGCTGAACTGACTATGTCTCTTCTGCACTCCCATGTCTTTAGAATATTCCATTGCGCACTAAATGAACACTTCAATATTCATTTCACTTTTAATAAATATTCTTACCTGCCCGTTCCCTATTTCAACACCTATTCAAACACTGCACCAGTAAATCGTATAACAAAAATATTGTTCATCTCGATAATATAAGTTTTAATTTATGTTATATAAGTTTTATATTCGGTTAAATGTTGTACGAAAACAAATTCATTATAAAACAAAGGTGGGGCGCTCTGGTTTGACGAAAACAAGCGAAAATGCGCGCCGCCGCGCGACCGTTGGACAAAGCCGTTTGGCCGGTTTTGTTTCGTGTACTTTCCTCCTCCCTACCCTCTCGCGTCACTCGCTCGTTCAAAGCCTCCTCCCCTCCAACTAACTCTATACAACACTACATAGCTATATCTATACGTACACCAAAGAGTATACGACATACGTACACATATGCATGAGATAAAGTCTAGCCGCAACACGACTATAGAAGATTTGAAATTTGGAGTTGGTGTTTTTATTATCTACATTCAAATCAAGGCTAATGAAAAATGATTCTATATTTCATAAATAAAATGAATGAATGGAATGATTTGTGTAATCAGATTTTTTACTACAATCGATAAAAAAAGAAAAAATCTTGTATATGCATGTATATGAAAGGTACCAATAAAAATGAAGAAATACTAAAAGGAAAATATTTTTTAGTATTGGATAAATAAATTGCGT
This sequence comes from Antheraea mylitta, assembly GCA_014332785.1. NCBI lineage: Eukaryota > Metazoa > Arthropoda > Insecta > Lepidoptera > Saturniidae > Antheraea > Antheraea mylitta. The sequence continues at coordinate 3,835,139 of JACEII010000041.1, forward strand.
TTAATCCTAGGAAAAAATATAATTTGTATAGATTTCTACAATCGTCGACTTTTAGGATATTTTTTTAAGACATTTATTCTTAATATCACCTAGATAAATATTTAAAACATACAGTAAAACATATTGTATGTTTTAAATATATGATGATTCATATATAAGAGGTATTTAATTTCCAATACGACTCTTTTACTCACGAAAGTGAAATAAATGCTTAGTCATATATAAAAAATGATAAACTGACAAGCTTCATAAATGTAAATATACCACAACGCAATTTATCTCAAGGAAAAGCAAAACGTCTTGTCTTTTTTCGATGAATGGCTGATGATTCAGAAAAGCATATTTTTAATCACTACTTGAGTACAAGTATTATCCAGTAATTTTACAATATTCAAATAATACATAGTAATGGTGGTGAAAGTTAAATGTACTACAGCATCGTTTACAATGTAAAGTTTTATATTGAACTTTATCACCTAATTAGATAATCTATTGTTATATTAGTAAGATTTACGCTAAAGACTCGGTTGATATATGCATAATACTTCATAGCATAATTGTTATGTAAAACAATAATATAATCTGTGGTACGGAAAGTGAACAGATGCTATAATAAAATTACCTTTGCTTATATCACGGAAAAAGAATAAGGGACTTTCTTCCGTAGTTTATATACATGCCGTGTGTATAATCAAAGAAAAATAAACAAAAATGACACTTTATCGTCCTCATGAATCTTTGTGGCCAAACTAAAAGTAGCCTTAATTTCGGGTTTGCGCATAATAGATTTAAAGATTTAATATACAATAAAGTTAAAATATTATTACATGAATGTAAAATTGAATTTATTAACCTTTAAGTTATCTCGATACTATCTTTTTTATATATAAATTTCTTCTGTACATATGTGTCACTGAACTCCTCCTAATCGGCATGGTCGATTTTGATGAAATTTTGTGTGCCTGTTCCAGTGTATTCGAGAATGGCTTAAATTGAACCCAGTAGGTAGCACTGCGATTGAATTTTAGATTTTTTATTATCAAGAAAGGAAGAAAGGACAACGTCGGCCAGGCCCGCTAGTATTTAGACCTAAATTTATGTTTGGTGCATCTATATTTAGAGCGACCAAAAAAAAATGTTGAAGGTACAACTATATAACATTTGTTTTTGCTACGTATTGCTATAAACTTTGCAATTTAAAATAATTACATAGATAAGATAATATATATACAATAACATTGTACCAAAAGGTTTATTTTTTTATACAAAATCGTATAGGAGTGATAAAATATTTCCTTTCGAATATTACTTCATTCGAATTTGTAGTTATATACATAATACGTATCAAATATCTCAGATATACAGTGTAGTGAAATTATATTTTAGTAAAATCATAACTACCTATCTGAAACACAATGAAGAACTTTTTTTTAAGGCTAAAAGAAATTAAATTCAATGGCATTCATTTACCTCACTATAAATTAATTCGTTTAACTTTGTGTGTAAAAAATAACGAAAGTTAATGAATTATCAATAGAAGTATTACATACGATTAGTATTAGTATTAAAACTATAGATTATGTATTTCATATATGTGTTAATTCTTTTTCATATATATATAATATGCCCATATTGCCGCTATAATTAAGTTATTAATATACGTTGTTATAATTTAAATGACATATAAACATATGCCTTTCAATGATATTTACTGTTGGCGTTTAGTACAGCACACGTCTCATTCGCATCCTCTGCCACGTCCGTATATATGTCTGTTTGCGATAAGATCAAAAACTACAAAACGCATGTTCATGCCGTTTTCACCAATATATAAAATGATTCTCGGACAAGGTTTAGCTATAGTTTTTCTTATTATCAGGGCGAGCAACATCTGCTGAACCCGGTAGCTTAAAATAAAACAGCTAATTAGTTAGTTTTTTTTTTTAACTTTATATTTGACAATCAATCTTTCCGATTATTACTGCCATTGTCACGTAGTCAATAATATCACAAATTTCGTGTGATCATTCCAATATTAAGCATCGTGTGAAACCATATTCTAACAAGATGGTGCATCCCTTGCTAGAACCTTCCAGGGAGTTTTTGTGGCATCTCAGAATTTCATGCTCCGTGTTATTATTTTCCATTCACTTCACTTATGCATAATAAACTAACTATTATATTACTTAAAAAACCACCAAATTTACACAATATGTAGTCAAATAACACAAGATTATGAATAAAATATAAAATCCACTACATGACAGACTAAAATCCCGCCAAAAACTCCAATTAGTTAGTTATTTACCCGTAAAATTCCCGTTGAAAATAGGTCTAGCCATTCTAGAGATTATCCGGAACAAATAAACAAACAGCCATATGTAGTCCGGTGAAGCTGTTAGGACCTTGATGGGTCAACAGCGTAGTCATTTCGAGAAAAAAAAAGACATATCGAGAGAATTAGAAAAAATAATGTTGCTATATGTAAATAATATAAATTGGGAACAAAACTAACGTATAAGCTTTTTGAGGAGTTGTTCTCGGGATTTCAGTCTGTCATGTAGTGGATTTTATATTTTATTCGTAATCTTAAACATAAGATTATCAAGTCACAACTTGATTCTATGTTGTGTAAAATTGGTGGTGCTTTGTGTAATATGATTCGTTTATTGTGGTTAAGTGAAATGAATGAAAAATAATACCACAGAGCATGAATTCTGGGATCTTGACAATTAGGAAGATAAAATTTTAAGCAATATTATATGAAAGATTTGGCGCTTATGCCTTTAAATTAACTTGAACGTAGAAGAAAAGTGGTTAAAGAATACCTATACTGACAACTTCAGAATTGGCAGTATGGATTAATTCTTTCGTATGTCTTAATGGACGAATATTATTACTACTAAACTTTTTGAATAGCAACACAAAATAAACTTTGGAAATGCTTGCCATAGAAACGTACGACGTATAATCAAAAAGTAGATACAAAACTAACGTAGAAAAAACTTTTTGAATAGGAGCACAAAATAAACTGAACATATTTACGATATAAAGTTATCACGTTACCATGGCAACGCATATAATACTACGCTAACACACAATGGAAGCTCACAAAAGGAAAAAATAGCTCGATTTTGAAAAATTCTTCATTGATGCTCCGTTCTTATTAGTTTTAATGTGATGGTATGTAGCCTAAAGCATTCCTCGATGAATGAGCTATCTAACAACGAAGGAATTTTAAATCGGACCGGTAGTTCTTGAGATTAGTGCGTTACAAGCAAACAAATAAACAAACTTCAACTTTATAATATGTTAGTATAGTTAATAGTCATTTGTAGTGCTACAGTGATACTTTGCAGCCAACACAGAGTGAAAAATATATTTTTTAAAAATCAATGTTTTACATTTATTTCTTACACAAATTAAAAAATGTTCTATTATGTATTACGCATTTATAAATTATTATGCAATATGCGTTTTAAAATAGTTTTTTATTTTTAAATGTAGCAACACGATGACTTCCCGCGTCCCACTAGTGTGACCAACTTTAGTATACCGTTGAGATTTTAGCAAAAATTGTTTTTTTTTATTTACCAACAAATGTTACAGAAGAATTTTAAATATATTTCTTAAGAATTATATCATTTTTTTTATTAAAACATTAACATTCATATACATTTAATTACAAGCTAATGAACTGAATCGAATAACAATACTTTTGTTCAATTACTTATATAGCAACCTTTCTCAAGCAGAAAAGTGATTCTCGACGAAAATAATCAGTTCCATTAGGTATTTTATTTATTTCGGCAATATTTTTAATTGAATCGTTTACTTATAGAATGCTATATGACTTATGAAGAATTTAATTTTAAACCGACTTTGTCCCACAAATTAGTAAAATTATACATTTAATGCTGGTCACACTGTGCCCCACCATATTTGTTCGAACCAATCAAATCAATCTTTCACTCACTCCAAAAATTCTCCGGCGTAGTGCGTCTTAAGAATTTTTATTTTCAATAATTATATATATTACTATAATTTCAGTAGTTCTAGACTAAAATTATATAGGAAGTAACCTTATTTCGGAATCAAGTGAGTATTTCTATTAATATGTTATCTGAACTATTAAAATAGACATGTTGGCGTGGCGTGGCGTGGCATTAATCACTGGCGACATTTTGTTTTCTTTGTATCAATTTATGTATTTATTACCATGCGTGCATTTTGTGTCGCAAATATACTATTTATTGTGAAAAATTTGAGTGATTAATAACACGACCCTGAAATATAAGTCATCATACGTTTCAATTGGTATTTCATTTATTATTAGACACACAATCATGAGCAGTGGAGGTACTCGCGTATACGTCGGTGGACTCGTGGAGGGAATCAAGAAAGAAGACCTCGAGCGGGAGTTTGATAAATATGGAAAACTAAACTCGGTCTGGGTAGCATTGAACCCCCCAGGTTTTGCGTTCATAGAATTTGAAAACTTGCAAGAGGCGGAAGATGCGTGTAGCGCTATGAACGGCATCGAAATGTTAGGCGCGACTCTCAAAGTAGAAATATCGAGGAAGCGTGACGGACCACGCAGAGGCAATTTTAGAGGCGGCCGCGGCGGTAATTTTAGGGGTGGGCGTTCTTTTGGTAATCAGGGAGGCAGGTTCAACAACTCCTACGGTGGCGGCGGCGGCCGTCCGTACAACCGCAACGGTGGCGACGGATACGGTTCTGGTGGCGGTAACTTTAGATCTAGATCGCCTTTGTCCCGGTATTAATTTTAGTTTTTAGCGCATAATTTAGGTTTAGTGTTATCGTAATCTGAAGCCTTCCAAGTGTTAAAATTCATTGAATTCTGGGGGTTTAATGCTAGGAAGAGATTAATATTTCAAGGAATTAGAGGTAAAAACATTTTATTATTATTATTTTTAATATTTGTTGAAAGAAATATGAAAATGTCCATTTTTTGTATAACAGAGAAGTTAGTATCTTGTTTGGACTCTTCATTTTTCTTTTATAATATTATACATAAATTTAAAACAGGAATACTACCATTATTCATAAATAAATAGAATTGTCTCTACATACTCAACTAATAATGTCTATTGTTTTTAAGAAACTAACAAATATATTGTGTCTAACACTCATTAAACAATAAATAATTACTAGGAAATGACCTCATATATTAATTGTAATATAATAATGTTACATTGTTATTAACAAAGTTTTCTATATGTGAAAGAATATTTAGAAGATCAATATCTTGTTAAATTATTAATAGAATTATGAGTGTCATTCTTGATCATTATATTTTCATTTTTATTAAATGGTTAGTGTTTAAAACTATATCTTTGTGTAATCTCATATATTTTGACTTTCTGGTACTAACATTACTACTGAGATGACATGTTGAAGTTTCTACTCATACATATAATCAATTAACTGGTTTATTAATTGTGTTATGTTTTATAATATCTATTTGAATATGGAAATCAGCAGTTGCTTGGGTCTCTTTAATATGATTACTGTTTAAAATTCTGATGGCCTTGTGTTATTTCGTCCCAAAACATTATTGCCTTGTATTTTGTCAACTGGAACATATTGTAGTCTTGTCTGAATTGACATTATAGATATTTTTACTAACTGTTCTTTCATTTGTGAATTTGAATTGACCTACTTCAATGTCAGTCAACTTGATGCTTAATTTGTTATTTACTTTACACTTAGAATTCACAAAACAAACAAAAACTACTGTAGTTATAGGAAATGAATTAAAATCATGGTATTGTACAATTATAAGACAAATAAGGATTTAATTTTATCTTCTGTAATAACTGATAGATTAGTAAACAGACTACTTTCTATAAAAAAGATTCAAATGAGTAAGGTAACATGTAATTTGTAGAAAAACGTATCTCAAATAGAACAAATATGATTAGTGATTTAATTGTTCCAGTTCCTTGTTATATCTGGTCTCGAGCCACTCATCGTCGAGACATACAACCAAGAACAATCTTCAGCAATTATTTAACATTTTACCTAAGTACTCTAGTGGTTAAGGCATTATAAATAAAACATTATGACTACTTCATCAAATTGTTTATTTTCTTTTTTATATAACTTGGAGTTATAGCCAGGTTTACTAAATTTTTTAATATGTATGTACCTCTTACTCAGGTACTGATTGATATATTGTTTAGGTGTATGTCTAAACACATTAATATTGGGTAATAATATTTTATTCTGGTATTTTACAATTTTTGCCAAAATGGTTGTATAATCTACATTCAGTTAGTAAAATTGATTTATGACGGGCTACTTAAACAAGCCATTAGTAATTCCATCTTGTTTAAAAAGTTTTTGCCTTCCATTTTGTCAAGTTTGATTTCTTTGAAAGCTCCACCGAGGTTCTCCCATTTCTTGTCTTGTACAAGTTCACTTGAGAAAAAGTCTTTCCTTGGTGACTGAGCGATGAACACTTGAATACCAACAGAGGGTTCACATCTAATTGCTATCATCCTATCACCTGAGATTAAATAAGAAAGTTAATTCTATGAGAAGAAATCTAAGATAAAAATAAAGGAAAGAAGCTCTCTCCATAAATGAATAAATAGAGCTATTAATATAACAACATGATTGCACAAAGTTGCACTTGGATCTACCTTAATATAACTTTGTGCTAATGAGTAGCCTCAGTTTTTTACCCATCGTTATCCAATTATATTATTGCCAATAACTTGATCTTACCATTAGGTGAAGCAAGAAGACAAGATGAGGCATTGCCTAAGGGTTCCACTGGACCAGAACCTAAATGGGAGCTACTGGCAAGTAACTGCCAACCCATACACCGGCCTACTGCTTGAACGGCTGTCATTTGGTGTTGGTATATCTGTAAAAAAAAGCATTTAGTTAAGTCTGTCATTAGTGGTGTTTAACAAATTCAAGAAAAGGATCTGGGATTATATGACTTGTTTGGAGTATTACCAACGAGGAGAACTGTAAGACAATAGTTGATCAAAAGGAAGTGTACAAAGTTCTATGGAAACATTATATACACTCATAATTTAATACATTTTCAAAATTATACTAAACAATACAAAGATGGTACCTGACAATATATGAGATCCCTTAACTCTTGTAATTCGTATGATAGATGTCTAACTTTTCCGTCACGGCATATGCATTTGAGTGTTTTCTCACCGACGTGGACAACCAGTGAAGTTCTACACACAGCATCATATCTACACATAAGAAATCTCTTAAACTACTATTCAAAATTACTTTAAATCTATAAAATTGTAATTTAAACTAACATACCCGTGGGCCATAATATTAATTTTTACACAGGATTGTGTGGGGCTATTTAGTGCATTCCAATGGGAAACTATAAGAGGATCTTTCACCTGAAAAGAAATAAAAAAAATTAAAAACTTTCTATTAAATAACAATCATTGAAAATATCAATTTCTAAACAAATTATGAGGCCTTAGAATCACTGAGTTTACAACAATAATGTTTTCACTGTTTCTATTAAAGATACTGTTATTATAATTTAAGCTTAAGGAGGAAAAAACTAAAAAATACCTCTTTTGCTATGGTATCAAGCACATACTCGCTTCGACGACGCATGAAGAAGTGTTGTGCTTGTTGTATGATTTGCTCTAACAAAGATTGCTCCTTACTCATGTCTAGTAGTTCGTATCGATCTGCCGCCATTGGACCTATTTAGAAAGAAAATTGCTATTTGTGAATATTTTAAAAACAAATATGTTACAGCAGTAACAAGACGAACAAAATAATTTATACTGGTTACTTTTATGTAGGACACAAGTCATGCCATCTACAATGAGCTCAACTGTGAATACAGCAGTTAATTTTATTAAGAACATGGATTTTACTATTTCTAACACAGTGGCTAATTTTATTTAGAGCAAATTTTGCCATTTCTAACACTGATTCATTTTATATAGAACACAATTTTAGCCATCTATAATGAGCCCAGACATTTATACAGTGGTTAATTTTATTTAAAACAGATTTTGCCATCTCTAAATCAGTTATTAATTTTATATAGGACACAAGTTATGCCATCTGTAATGAACCCAAACATGAATATACTGGATAATTTTATTTAGAATATAGATTTTGCCATCTCAACACAGTGATTGATTTTATATAGGACACAAGTTATGCCATCTATACTGAACCCAAACATGAATACAGTGGTTAATTTTATTTAAAACATAGATTGTGCCCCATTTCTAACTCAGTCATTAATTTTATATAGGACACAAGTTACGGCATCTATAATGAGCCCATGTATGAATACAGTAGTTATTTCATTTAGAATACAGATTTTGC
>JACEII010000041.1:3843515-3879758 GCA_014332785.1 Antheraea mylitta
AGATTTTGCCATCTCTAAGACAGTAATTAATTTTATATAGGACACGAGTTATGCCATCTATAATGAATCCAAACATGAATACAGTGGTTAATTTTAGAATATGGATTTTGCCATCTCTAATACAGTAATTAATTTTATATAGGACACAAAGTTATGCTATCTATAATGAGCCCAGGTATAAATACAGTGGTTAATTTTATTTAGAATATAGATTGTGCCGTCTCTAACTCTGTCATTAATTTTATATAGGACACAAGTTATGCCATCTATAATGAGCCCAGGTATGAATGAATACAGTGGTTAATTTTATTAAAGGTATAGATTTTGCCACCTCAACAGTGATTAATTTTATGTAGAACATGTCATGCCATCTATAATGAACCCAGACATGAATACAGTGGTTAATTGTATGTAAAACAGACCTTGTAATTTCTAACCAAAGTAAAACCAATACACAGAAGTTAATTTTATGTTTATATTCAAACAGGATGCAATCCTGCTTCTAGTTCAATGACCAATAAATCAGAGCTTTGAAGTGAACTATCTCAACTATTTTTGATGTTACTAACATTAGACAACTAGTTATGAATAAAGTTTATTGATCAGTCATTTTTGTTTTATAACTATGTTTGTTGTCATCACAAAATACACCACACTGATAGAATTTAGTGTTCAATATGTTTATAACAACTCATTTTGAACTGTTTACATCATTAATTATTCTAGACAGAACTAACTCAGCCAACATATAAATAAATGTTTATTGAGCTTAACTGTAGTACTGAAATATAAATAGATAACTGAAGGACGAAAAATACATTGGCAAAGATGGAAATTGATGCTCCATAGTTTCTAGTTCTTCAATTTATGGAGCTGTGTGTAAGCAGCAATACACAATTCCGTCAATGTCTTGTAAATATAGTGTGGGCTGTCTATGGCAGATAGTGTCATAAACGAAGGAGACCGATTAAAAATAATTCGAAAACGTAGATAATGTGTTCAGAGCGAGTTATTGTATGTTTCCCACAAATATACATATAGGCAAACTTAGATACATATAAATTAAGAAACAGACATACTTTCTAGTTAATCAAATAGGAAAATACATTATATGCCAAATTATTAACCAATAAATTAAATAACCATTAGAGCATGTTTATGCTGAACTGTTTGCATCGAAGAAATGTAACGGAAATCAAATTTAAATAAAATTGTTACAGTACAGTAATGGAGTGTATTGGATATAAATATACCAGCAAGACAACGCCGTTTCGAGGGTCCCAGAGGTCCGGTGGCGGGGTGCGGGAACGGGTGATGCGTGTTCGAGTGATGCACCGCCCGGAGCAACTGGTGCAGCGAGTGCTCCAGGACATGATCATGATCAGACTTCCCCGCTGTACCTTCAGGCTATAAATATAACATTGGCCTGTAATGTGCCACTATAGGGCGAAGGTCTTCTTCTGAGGGTCATTCCGTTAATCATCATATTATCCCATTTTAAATCAAATAAAAAAATACTTTATTCAGTGTAGGACCTAAGAAGGCACCAGTTATGTTAGTGAATCGTTAAACACCGAAGAAAAAAATACATGGGGAAAACAGAAGCTTTATTTAAATGATAGTAAAGAATTGGCAAAAATTTTGATAAATTAAATTAGTCAGTCAGACCTTTCGTCCTAAGTTCTTGGGTGCACTGTTTAAGACATTACTTTCAGGAAATATTAGAGATTATCTTTGTAAGTTTTATTTTATTATTATTATTATTATCTATACTAATATAAAGTGTAAAGTTGTAGGGGATAATCTCAGGAACTATTGGTCAGATATAAAAAAACCCAGTGTTAGAGAGTTCATTTATCGAGGAGAGCTATAGGCTATATCATCACACTACACCAGTAGGGAGCGAAGCATCAACGAAGAATGTTTCAAAATGTTTTTTTTTTCTTTTGAGAGTTTTTGCTGTATGTTAGTTCGTTAAGTGATGTTTATTGGTATCAACAGCAATCATGAATTCTTATGAATATGTAATGATAGAATAACTGAGCCACAGCAATGGGTGGCCGGGTGAGTTAGTTTTAGTATAATGGTGTTATTTGTCAGAGTGCTTAGATCGTGTTCAGTTATTGAAGTCCAATTTTGATAATGGTGCTGAATTAAAGACATACTTCCAAAGAAATAAGCTAGATAAACGGTGTATGTGATGCTTAAGGAAACAAATGTCTATAAAATGAGATATATATGAATAGGAGTACAACAAACTACAATTGATGGAACAAAACATCTGTTGGTAGCATGAGACAAATAAAAAAAAAACGTTATTAATTATATTTATAAAAAAAAGTTTTTTCAAATTTTATATACGAAAAATGTAGATTAGATAGGGAAAGATTTAGATCTAGATTTATACTAACATAATTAAAAACGTGGAGCAATTTGCACTACTGAAGTGTAATTGCATTAACTTTGTTCACCACCTACTTCCTGCCAAATTAAAATTATTCTTTCCTTTTGATTCATTAACTGAGGAAAATTTAGAGGATAAAATTCTTAACTGGGTTCACATGGTACAAAATAATTAAGCAGGGAGAATTATTATTGTTTTTGCATAATAGGCGATTCAAAAACGAGTAAAAAGCTTCCCTTCTAAAATAAATAAAAATTACAGATTTGATATCTAAAACTTTTAGTTTTAGGTGTTTGTAAGTTTGATTTAGGTGAAAATTAGTCACCCATATGACAAAAGTGAGGTGACGGTATGAAATTCTTACTATTCTGCATAAATTAAGTGCAATACTTAGACAATGATACCGTATAGTATGTAGGTGTAGTTTCTATTTGCATACGACGTCACTATCAGGTGATGTATAGTTTATCTACTTATGTATGCAAGTGGGCGCTAAGAGTTAATTGATTTTTTAAAGTTTGATCTTTATTAGAATTCTTTTGTCAAAGGGTATACTCCTATAATCAAAGTTCTTCATCATGGCTACTCAGTTATTTACTACGATCTTTATTACATAATCATTAAAAAAACCTCTGAAAATGAAAATTAATTATAAATTGGAAACAAACCACCTGGTAAAGCTCAAATTTTAGCCAAACATAACTACGAAAATAAAGAAATTTATCGCAACCCATGACACAATTTTCAATTAATTTTACACGACACCATGGGGTGGTATTTCTGGGTGATATTGAATTAAATGTAGTCCATTCATTATGAGAAATAGTGATATGCCCAGTATTATCGTTTGGAAAAGTAATGGATGCACAATGCAATCAAACGATTAAACCAAGACAAAGACGTTTTTAATACTACCATTACCTTTTGAAAATAAATTCTTTTTTGTTGCTACATGAGGTTGAATTGCAACATTGTAACCGCGAAGGTCTAAGTCATGAATTACTTCTATGAACAAAATTATTATTTTTATTATACAAAGCATTATTTGGCTCATTTTTTTATTAGATCATCATTTGAAGTGAGTTCACCATAAAAAATAATAGTTATATGTTATAATATCATTGTTGAATGTAGGATGAAAAATGGTAATTAGAATGTAAGAGTTAAAAAATACATATAGTTGAACATAGCAACATCCTTCGCGACCTTTTTTGAAGTCGTTATTATTTATTATATTAGTCGAACCACATATATTGAAAACTTCAGAATTGGCAGCATGAATTAATTCTTTCGCCTGTCCTATTGGACGAATATTATTACTACTACTCGTTATTGACGGCTGTCAAAATAATTTTTTTATTTACATATGTGTATATGTTGTATAAAAATCAAGCAGTAGTGTGAGTAGTGCATATTTTAATTTAATGTACTTCTAATGCCTTTTATATAAAATAAAGAGCACTTCTCTGCCGTATAAACTTTAACTATGCCAAATTTCAAGTTCACCCGTTAACGGGAAATATGTTAAAAAGGGATACAATTTTTTTGTTTCATATATTAATATATAGATAAACTTACTTTGATTCCATCGAGATTTGTGTTATTGCTATTTTGACCATTGTTGTGACACAAACCAATCAGCAGTTGAATTCCAGGTAGCACCTGCGAAATTCAAAAATGGTTTGAATAATCTATACTAATATTATAAAGAGGTAAATTTTGTAAGTTTGTGATGTAGGGGGTAATGTCAGGAACTACTGGTCCTATTTGAAAAATTCTTTAGGCGTTAATGGGCTAATCCATTTGCCCAGGAAAGTTATAGACTAAATACCATCACGCTAAGAACAATAGGAGCAGAGCACCAATGAAGAATGTTTCAAAATCGGGTTTTTTCTCTCTTGAGAGCTTCCACTGCATGTTAGCATGAACCTAAAGTACCTATTCCACGCGAACGAAGTCGCAGGCAGATGTTAGTTTGTGATAATATTAGAGGAGAAAAAAAAAAACAAGAATAAATAAAAAAAAGATGTCAACTTAATTACAAATAGGAGTTTTAGTAGCAGACTGCAATAAATTCGAGGCAAATTCAATAGGAGCCGTAAATCTACTACAGTGTAAGCTATAATGTAAACTCTGTTTGCTATAATGTAAACTCTATTTACTACAATGTAAATTCTATTTAAAGAAAAGTTCCTTAAAACGTAGAAATTACTAAAGTTTTTTTGATTGACATTACTACCGATGGTAAATTGGAATCACTAAAACACAATAAAACAAAGTCCTCTGCCATGTCTGTCAGTTCTCGATAAACTCAAAACCTACTGAACAGATTTTTTTGCGGTTTTCACCTGTAGATAGTGAATCATGAGGAAGGTTTATGTAAAAATCATCAAGGTTTTTTTTTATTATCAGAGCGGGGCAAAGTTGAAGAAATTACTAGTATTATATAAGAGTAACTTTACAGGGTAATAATACGTCATCATTTAGACAACATAACCATAGATTTCACCTTCAAACACAAACATATATTCCTAAATATTTTGTATGCGTAATGGGATATGCTAAAAATGAGTTTATTCCTTTGTTGTAATTGCCTAGCACGTCTTTGTTTATTACACTTACCTACCATGGCATTATTGCTTATATCAGTTGTTTTTACCTTACCATATTTTTAGTATAGTTAAACTATGATACATATTGTGTACAAAAGGACTGTCGTTTAATTCATGCTATATAAAAGACTGGAAAGGAAAATGATATTAGGAAAAGTTCTCACTTCAGTCCATCTCCTGTATCTATCGTCCGGAAGAATTCTCTTAATTGTAAAATTATATTGTTTTCATTTAGTCTCAGTTTAAAACTATTTATATTGGAGTAAAATCCTAGTAAGTAGTAAGACTACTTTGGCGATTGGCTAAGAAGTTTAGGTATAGTGAGTCTTGATATTTAAAAATATGATAGTATGTATGTGTATATATCATATTTATTTATTATTCTATAACAGTTCAGTAGAAGTATTTTTAGATTGCAACTGTCCACACTTTTCTCACTGTTTTCAGAAATTTTCACAAGAACCTTGCAATACTGTTGTGTGTATACTTTCTCCAATAATGGATCTTGGTGACTCTTAAGGAGTTAAAATCTTTTAGTATACTATAAGACCATTCTTAAACCTGACTCCTTTTGATTTGGAAGTTTTTATTTCCTTTTAAAAACTTCCCCTTAAAATACTTTTCATGAAAATGCTTTTTTTTGCCAACAAAAAAAAATGCTTCTATCACAAATTGTTGAAAAATTAATAATTGGGACTGTTTTTCTTTATTTTCGTCTTTATATGTACAAATATTATAAGGACAATTAAAAAAAAAAAAAAAGTTGTAATTCGAGAAAAGTAAAAACGTTTCCGAGGATGACCACCATATTTAGATTTAATCCTTTCAGAAATTCTGAATTCCTTTATAGAATTAGAGAAATTTTCCATAGATAAAAACCGAAGAAAAAGTCGGCTCACTCTACTTGTAGGTGGTAGAGCCCCGCTGAAGTTATTTTTGGTTTCAGCATGAATGGGTCGGCTCCTCCGGGGTAGTACCACCCCTCTCACAGATAACCGACGTGAAATAACAGTGCTTGCATTGTTGTGTTTCGTTCGGTCAGTGAGAGAGCCGGAGGGCCACGTCCCTTCCTCTTTCCTTCTTTCCCTTTCCTTCCCCTCCCCCTTCTCCCATATACAGGCTGGCAACGCACTTGCGACGTCCCTGATGTCGCTAGTGTCTATGGACGGTGGTGATCACTTAACATCACGTGACCCACCAGTTCGTTTGCCTCTTTTGATATAAAAAAAAAAAATCTTGGCAAACATTCTTCCAAAATTGATTGAGCTCCTTTTGAGTGCTAGTGATAATTAAAAAGGTCATAACTTCGAAAAAAAATTAATTTCTCTCGAAAACATGAAGATGTCATGTATTTCAACACCTTAAATTATTTATTTTTCAGAAAGTATATTTTTAGGCAAAAATTAAAAAAAAAGGCCCAATTATTTCAACTTTACAGAAGTTATAACTATTTGAAAAAGAACCTTTTTAAATGCCTTACTTTTTTAATAAGGTAAACAGTTGTAATATATCCTAAAAAAGAAGTAATTAGGATAGAAAAGAAAAAAAAAGCAGCCAAAAGGCCAGATTAAAAAGTGGTCAATTTGGCACTGTATGACTGTATGAATCTTACAAGTTTACTTTTAGATCTTACTTTAATTGCCTATAAATTAATCAACACAGTTCCAGAGTATGTGCTTATGGGTGTCACATTACCACCAATTCCGAACACAACCCATCAAGAAGAGCGAGCAACAAACTGATATGAATAGGTACAAAAAAAAAAAGTTGAAAATCTGTTGTGAATCATCCGTGGGGTTGTCTAAATATAGAGACAAAATTGTAACTTCAATTGTCATATCAAGTAAGATTAAGGTCAAGCGTTAATGGCTGCGAAGTAAACAAAAATGTACTCACTGTAGCCATAATCTGGTTACCAACTACCATATGAGGAATAGAGGCATCAAGCTGTACAGCCTCAGCGGCTAATCTAGCAAATAGTTCTTTGCAAAACAATACGTTTTGTGCAGCCTCGAGCTTTTGTTGCCAGTGAAGCTCGGCTCCGTCACCTGGCAGAGTGCCCGGGCAGTTCAGAGCAGAAGAACTGAGGGTTGCTGTTACAACATCCTCTTGCTCTGAAATTTTATAAAGGTGGTAGGACATGACAGTTGTACTTGACTGCATCAACACCACCATACACTAGGTAAAATATCTGCCCGTAGCCAGATGTGACAAGTAAATTCAGTGATATATGTTGTTTGTATCTGATGAGATTGCTACCACTATACACATGATGAAAAAAGTGATAATTTCTTATTCAAATATTATATTAAAAGAATACAATCCCTTGTCTACATTTCTTTATAATTAAAAAATAAATTTTATAATGAGTTGACTGACCGGAGTTGACGCTAGTAATCGCGCCGGCGCGCGTCTTGAGAATGATGTTTATAGTAAGTAAATAGCAAGCAGTGAAATTTTCTTTCAAAATAATTAATTTAAATGTTTCATGCTTATTGTTAAAAAAAAAAGATTTATTGGATGGAGAAGGGATTAAAATTCCCATTTGCGAACGTAACATTTGATAAACAATATTAAATTAAATAAATAGTAATTATGAAAATTTCCTAAAGATATTGGTTTGGTTGAAATAATTTTTTGATATATTCTTAAAAAAATCACTCTAAAAAAATGATAACTAAAAAAAAATCTGTTTCAGGGTTTAGTTATTCTTAGTGACTACCTCATAATAAAATAATTATGTTTAAAATCCATGGCTAAGTGGAAAATGGGGCGTTTACTTGATGTGATCTTACCCATTGGTATGGACAGATGTTAACATTATGAAGTTATACATATTTGAGAAAGAAATACTTTTCACCTCCATCTAGGATTGGATGAAAGATTTTCGTCAATTTAACAAATTATTTTAGGTGATAACTTCTTGAAGAGGCCTAAAGCGTGGGTGAAGTTTTCTACTGTAAAGGGACTGTTTTAAAAGGCGTTTGGCCTTAAAGGTTTAATTAAACCTATTTAATAACTACAATTGGTAAGGATGACTTGCCCCTTTTATCTGTTATTAGTAGAAGTTAAATATAGATATACAAAACCTTCATTAAAGAGGTTTAAGGGTAATGATGATTTACCTTTCTGACAAAGCACAGAGATGAATGCAACACCCTGCAATTCAGGTGGTACAGTTACTCGAAGAGCGGATGGTGCTGGTCCGCCTGTATTTAAGCTCATCGCTTGTGCTATCTGCTCTTCCGGGGCTTTTGTCACCTTTAAAATTAGCAAATTCATTATAAAATGCTTGAAATATAAATAAAGAAGCTAATAATGATAATATATTGTTTATAATTTAAAAAGTACAAATCCACTGCAGTTGGCTTTAAGGTTGCTACTCACTGTATTATAAAATATCTTATACCAAGTAATACTTCAATGTATAAAAAGTTTGATATAGATAGTTAGGTACATATTTCACATAATTTTTAATTTCTTCTATTGGGATTTATTTTACACAAATTACAATAAAAATTAATCAAAGATATGCAGGTATAATTATCGGGCTCAATCTTTAGTAGTCGAGAAATAGGTAACTACATAAAATTTCGTAACAAAGAATATAGAATTCTAGTACACTTGTAGTATTATAGAATATGATACTTCATGGTCATATTTAACATATAAAATATTAATATTAAAACAAATACAAATAAACTACCAAGAAAAGGGAAGATAAAGTTTGTTCTAAGACTTTCAAAATTATAGCTACAGATGTGTAAAAAAAAAAAACCTAAGTGCAAGGACAGGTGTCAAAAGCTATAATGATGATAACCCGAAGTTGATAACTTTCGATAGTAAAATGGGCAATAAATCCTTTTGTTTGTTCCTGAAGTTCCCTTTCAAATGAAAATAAAATCATCCGGCAGTCACTGACACTGATTTAACATAAACGCTTAGAAGATTGAGTATAATTTTTATATTATTTTAGATAATGAAATAAAATATAAAGCACCTATTTTTTCATTGATTTAGAATGAGAATAGAGTGCAGAGTGTCCTCCAGAAATATTGTTACTGTATAAATAGTCACCTTGTATATAAAAAAAAATTAAAAGTAATGTTAAATTACACTGTAATAAAACAATAAAAAGACTATTAAATCTTCCAAAATAAGTCTGGTGATATTTTACAAAATACATACTTTGGAACTAGTTTCAATTAATATAAAACACAAACACATTATAATTTTTCAAAACGTAGTTGAATTGATTTGCACGGTTAATTTTACAATGCCTTTGAATTTGTGAAAAATGTTAATTAGAATTCTTTGATTTTCATTAATTTGTCTCTAACTAGTTTGCTTTCATGTACAATATAAACCCTATAGATGTGTCACAATGACGCTTCATTAGTCATGTTTAGAAATCAGTGACGACCAGGTCACTATCAGGGATAAGCCTTAATATTATAGTACATAAAAAAATACTAACCTCAAAAACACCTGTTTGGTTGAATTTAGACCCAGCAGTTCTATAACTCAGATCACCAATTATTGTATTTGACACTTTTTTCAGTCGCCAGTTTTGCCTTAACCTCAGCAAGTCGATATGGAAATCTGGCATGTTTCGTGTCATTCGCATTGTCTCACTTGCCCTAAGTCTTTCAACACCTGCTAAAAGCACAGCTGCAGCTGCTGCTAAGGCCTTCTTGCGACCATAGACTTGGACCATAGCTCGGCTTTCAACTTGATCAGACTGGACAGGGTCTAAAACCTATGAAAGGATTTAATTTAATAATTTTACTGGATGATAGCACATGACAGATATGTCCAAGTACATCAGGACCTCCATATTAATTGTAATACCTGCAGATGTGACAACACTTTTTATTTATATTATAGGAGGCAAACATACAGATGAGTCACCTGATGTTAAGTATTCACCACTGTCAATAGACACTAGCAATACGAGGGTAGTCACAAGTGCGTTACCAGCCTGTGGTGGGGAGAAGGGGAAGTGGCGTTCTCACTGACCGAACAAAACATTTTCTGTGAGAGGGTGGTACTACACCGAGTGACCGGACGCATTCATGCTGACACCAGTAATCGTTTCAGAATGGCTCCACCACCTACACTTATGGTTGTTGCTATACCAGAGTAGTAAGAAATTCTAAGATTGTAGATGATGATTAACCTGTCACAATGATTCTTTCAGGGATTACCTGAAAGCATTTTGTAAAGTAGTTTGCAGGTCTGAATCTCCGTGCTAGGGTACTATAATAAATAAAATAATACATGAAATGGTTCATCAGGACAACCAACATACAAATAATAATATTTTTCTCATTCTGATTCTATTCTAATTTGTAACATCTTGAGGAACACAACTGTCTTCACATTTACGTAAAATGGGCACAATAGCATATTTTTTACTATAGTATTTTATAGAAAGTGAGTAAAGAAATAATTTAATTAGCAGGAAGCTACAAATATATTTTTTATCTTCATTATTCTGATATTATAATTATACCAAAGTCATGGGGTATTTATCAATATATTATAAATATGAACATTTTTAGAATGACTAGATTCTAATGATATTTTTATTAGAAGTCGATGTTGTCAAGTAGGGTATAGGGTATTGTTAATAAATAATAATAAATTGAATTTACACCTACAGAAGAAAGCAAGTAATATATATTCATATGCACGGAAGGGTTATAATTTAAATGAATTTTTAAATTCCTTGGATTGATCATACTATGCTTCCTTATCAGGAAATATCTCCCAAAATATGCAAACCCATTATTTTCTAAGATATTGCCTAGTTTTTCATGTTCCTGTCTATCTAACTACATAACTTATTTACATCATTTTTATTGAAGAATAGTAATGTGATTTTACTTACCATATACCTCTTTTCTTTAGCAATATTTAACACATCAGCAAGTACGCACACCTCTGTCAGTGCATTTCTCAATTTATTTCTTACAGAATCCCAAGGCCATAAGCTAGATTGATACCCTGGATCCTTGTTGTCATCATCAGATTTTGATTCAGAACTACTTTCCCCTTCTTTTTTGATATTACAGAATTCATCTTCAGATTTAGAAAAGTCTATCTTTTGAGCCAATCTCACTAAATTCTCTGACATAGACAGTGGGCTAAAAAGTTACAATGTAATATAATTATAATTTAAATTGTCATCACATTCAGTTATTAAAATCCTGAAGGTTTATTGACAGATAGAGTACTGCATATACTACGTATGAAAACAAATTTTGATATAAAAGTTTATTTTATAATGTAGAAAAACATTAAGAAAGGATTAGTGAAAATTAATTCCCTAACAGAGTAATAAAGATATGATTACTGAGATATTTTTGTTGAGAATTCTCATTGATAGACTGATAGACTAAGTAGAATGTAAGCTTTGTAAATAAGTTATTAAGAGCAATATAAAACAAAGTTTTATTATTTTCTATCTGCCTTTTTGATATTTTGAACTTTCCCACTAATATCAGCTATTATCTATCTACCAACTTTTTATCTAGCAATTTGACCAAAGTAACAATATACCGAGGATAATTAAATAATCTTATATTTCTTAATTTGTATTATACTGTATTCCACAATGGAATAATGTTTCAAGATAGTATGTGTAAATATTTATAACTATGGGATCATAAAACATAGTTTTCTTAACAAAAATCGAATACACATTCCAGTTTTCTTTAATTCGGCTATTAGATCAGTAGCGTGTTAAAGTTCAGTATAATATTTTGTTTTAGCTTAAAAAAACTAAAATACATTACGTACGCTTGGTATATCTCCTGCCCATCGTATGTTATTTCCTGAATTTGATTCTCTATAGGTGCCTCAATTGATATGTTCACCGAATTTGCCATTTTTGTGGTCACTTATTTTATAGGTTCATATTTATAAAAACATTTGCACTTTAAGAAACTATAAAACTTATATGATAAGAATCTTCACAGACTTTCGATTAAATTGTGCGGATGATATGTAGTTTTACGTCACTTTATAGATTCTTCTCTCATATAAATTCACAAAGAGTTTGCTAACGATTTTTTGTGAAAATATTTTAATATACATAAGACTATAAACGAGCGTTTTTCCTACGACTCTACTCAAGATGTCAAAACTTACAACCACACTCCACAGTGTGTGAAGACTACAGACTGCATTAATTATATTTAGGGATGTGCATGCGATAACATTTTTAGAAAATTGTGTGAAATATTTTAAACGTGATTTTTCTTTCGGCTTTTATCCTTCAGATCTTTAAGTTAATCTATTTCTGTTTAACAAAACAATACTTACATGACGTATAAATTTTATTTATAATATGTACGAGAAAGTGCCTGACGGTAAATGATTTTTTGTTTCTCTATGGTTATATATACGAGTAACATATATGTACTAATTTATAGAGACATTGTAAAAATTGGCTAAAATATGAGCTCAAGTATTAAGTAAATTTAAATAGATCCTGCTATTTTAAAATTATCTCAGCGTACCTTGTATAAACTGCTGTATTATCATTATTTATAATATAGTTATTTAAATAATATACTTAACTTTAGAAAAAACAACAACCTTGAAAGTTCACAAAACAAGAGTTAAATTAGTAAATTAAAAATGTATATTTACGTTATAATAGTCCTTACCAATATTTTTGACAGCTCCGAGTTGAAAACATAAATTTACGTACGTACGTAACTGTGTATGAATAGAACGTACAAGAACGTGGGGATAGAGAACGCTTGCCCACGCGCTATTCACCACTTTCTGGGATCATTACAGCCAAGTGGGAGCTTACTCGTCGACGACTTATGATTCCACTGATTTCTCGTCATACAGTCAGATTCAGAATAATTTCGTTGTTATCATTAATTTGCTATTTTCGTTACATTCTTCTTCATTTTTTCTTATTGACATTTGTTTTTATTAGTTATTTTGTTGTCTATATAATGCACTATGGGTATTATAATATTTTTGATAGGTGACAGTCTTCTGAATGTAGAATGTTGTTATATTGCCACATCACTATTACCTAATATAATAGAAAAGTGTCCACCTGAATCATATTAGATTATCATCGAAACAACTTAAGGATGAATAAATGCAAATTTTAAATTCCTATAAGAATTCTTTTATTTTGATTTGTATTAAGCTTAATTCTATAATCCCAAACTTAAGTCTATAGTTAGAGCGGCCAAAAAACTTAGCAAGGACTACGTAATTATGACATATATAGAGATAAGTTACATCATTTTTCTAAAATTAAATATCTCTGAAGTTTGCCTGGAAGAGATCGCTTTAAATGATAAGGCCGTCTAACTGTACATATATTTTTAACTGATGTATAATTTTGTAAATTTTTACGTGTGTGCAATAAAAAGTTTCATTATTATTAGATCTTTTAGGTATATTTATTATACAAATAATAATATAAAAAATAGATACGATTCGCGGTATGAATAATTTTACTACATCACTAAGCCTTCGCGACGCCCCAACTATTGGTTGTCATGTAATTTACTATCGACGTTTTATAGGATTGTTTTTCCAAACATATATCCAATATGAAAGTTGATAAATGAAAAAGTGATTATTTATAATCCCATAGTTTTGTTCAAAGTGCAATTGAATAATTTGCACTAATTAAGGATGACTGACCGTGCAATAGCGGTGAGTGTCCCATACCATGTTGAAATGTTTCCGTATTACTTTCTACTGCTTTAAGTCGTGAATCCAATGAGTTTGTGAAAAAAGCGATCTGTGTGTACAATTTTACACTGTTTGTTTACAGCTGTTGTTTTTGATATCATAAATAAAATTAGATATGGAAAAATAACAGGCAAAATGCGAGTTATTAACTCGCATCCAATGAATACAACAAATATTTATTTGGAAATGTAATATACATATGGATATTTTCCGTAGTTCCTGTTTTATTATACTTTGCAATTATTTCGTTCAGATAAATATTGTCTGATGCATTATGTGATTGTATTTAGGATTGAAAATGATTATTTAAGAGTTAACTTGTATTTATAAAGCTAATTGTCTGAGATTAACTCTACATAGAGCGAAGTTTTGTCGCATAAAGATATGATTTTATACCTATATAAATTAAATATTTATTTAATATAGGGAATAAATTTTTATATCTGCTATCTAAATAAATAAATATTTCCAAAATAAAACTATATTTTTTAAAATGAAGTTAATTTAGCCTTTTTAAATCCCAAATATAATAAAGTAAAAAAATTATAAATGTATAATGTTGATCATTTTATCCTCAGTCAAGACCTAGTTTGGAACAGGTGACTGCCATTGTGGATTTCATGGAAAAACATCCTGCTTTAGGTTTGGGTCAGCTGAGAGGCTTAGAAGGAAGAGATGAGAGCAAGAAACTTTGGTTCAAATTGACTAGGATAGTTAATAATATTACTGGACCCACTCGTCCAATGAAGTCTTGGATAAAGGTATATTAATATGAAAGAGTAGTTTATTACATATATAATTTTAATAAAAACAGATCTTAAATTTTTTTAAATAAAATTTTAGTACTGGGCTGACAAGAAATCAACAGTGAGATCAAAAGTCCAAGGATGTGGTGGAGACCCAAATAGTTTGTGTTCTAACATTGAAAAGAAAATATGGGATTTATTTCTGGCAAGCGATAACCCTAGTAAGTTGTTTGTTAGTTTGTCATTATTGTTATATATTCTTCTTATGCAGTTTCTCAAGAATTACTTTTTATAAAACTTGAGGAGATAATTATATTTGAAATTTATAATATTTTTTAAACAAATTAATATATAACAAATTGATGATAGAAGTATTGAAAAGAGAAGTAAACTAATAAATAAGAGGAATGGTGTATAATAACAAATAAGACAAACAAAAAAACATATCTATAGTAGCAATTGTATATAGCAAAATTGTTAATAACATTGAATGTAAAGGTCCATATAAAGGGAGTGAACAACAAACTTGCATAAAAAAATTAGAGAGTGTAACAGTCACAAGCGAAGTAAAACTGCTTTGGCATTATAAGAAATGATGATTAAGTTTAATTTTTTTTGTCTACTTTTCTATATATTATTTACTTTATAACAAAGAGTTGCTAATAATATTTTCTGTGTTATTTAAGTTTTGAATTAGCTGATAGATGGCACGACAGACAATGAAGCTTTGATTTGGATTGTTACTTACTTACATTGAAACCAGATGGCAGCACGGTCGCGCGCCCATATATATATATATATATATTTAATTCTATTGTATGGTTTTTATTATTATTCAATTTAATATTTTATATAACTTTTTTTATATAACTATTCATTGAGCAAAAATAGAAACGAGACACCATATTGCCGTAACGGACTTCCGTTGCATTGCCGTCCAGTTACCTCCTAGTCGCGCCTAAAGAAGTTCTACTTCAAAAACTATGTCCAATCGTTTGTAAATATTAAACTGTTTATATCCAAAACATACTCCCTACAGTAACAATAGACTTACTATAATAATCAATAATCCATTAAACTATGAAACTTAGGTTTTTTCATGAAAGTATGATTCCTTTTTTAGAAAATAAAGGAGCCGTCAAACAGGAGTCTTATTTAGAAGATAGCATATTCAATGAGGACAGTATGGATCAGAACCATGCAGAGTCTGAACCAGTTTTAGCTTTTGAAGAGCCGATAGTCGATATTGAGGACCGTCAGATGGCTGTAATGGAAAAATTGGTAAGTTTCTCATTGAAATAAAAAGTTGTATGTAGTTCACATGCGGTATATAAGTGAAACCTTCCAACCGAACGAGACAAGATTATATGTCCTACTGTTCTTCAGTACCTGGTAAAGGCAACTGATAGACTGTTCCTACTCTACCTGATACAGTGTGTATCCTCACCACTTTGTCACACAAAAAGGGTTGCAGATCAGAATTTCTAGCGAAAAACTTGCTATAACATAGAAATTTGGTCATTGATTGGTTTACCTTTAAACTATACGCTACAGAATAATAGTCTGCTAAAATAAAGAAAATAATAAGAGGTTATAATTGGGTAATATTATTTGCAGGTAAAAGTGATGAGCGATCAAGCTACAGCTTTGGCACAGTTGGCCCATGCATCCCATATGAACGCACAGGCCATGGAGCGACTCGCAGAGGCTTCACATATCCAGGTAAATGATTATGAACACCATACACATTTTAAAAATATGATTTTTTACATAAGTCCTAGTTAAGCTTGTTATCTTAGGCTACCCTACAGCTTAACCATCATGGTATGGCCTTATCACGAGATTCTTTTTCACTCAAAGCTTCGACTCAGTGGGATTGGATTGGAATCTATGTGCATTGAAACAATGTCTGAACAGATTTTTAGTTTTTTAATTTCATTTTTAGACCAATCTTCTAGATTATTACTGCCACTATCGAGTAGGTAATTGTAGTCCAGTGACGCTGTTAAGACCTAGCTAGAACAATAGCGTAGTCAGTTCGAGAAAAAAAAAGAGTAGGTCATAATTTTATAAATGTCTTGTGATGACTTCAATGTTTTAACAAGATGGTGGCTCCCTTGTTAGAACTTTTCATGGAGTTTTGTGGCATCTCAGAATTCATGCTCTGTGGTAATATTTGCCATCCACTTCACTTATGCACTATAACCGTAACTGTACTATGTAATACACCACTAATGTTATAAAATATGGTGTCAAATATACACAAGATAATGAATGAAATATAAAATCCACTATATGACAGTCTAAGGGTGAAATCTATACAGTGCACTCAGACTTTTCTGAGTTTTAAGTTAACAGTTTAAATTTATAGTCGCAATCTTAGCATTTACTTAGCTTAAGCTGAGCTAAGTTCAAGTCATCAAATTCATAAACTTACGAAAGAAACTTATGTTTGATAAAAATATGGCAAAATAATAATGTAATGGTGACATTTCTATATTTTATCGATTATCATTACTAGTTGATTGTCATTGGCTTGATTTTTCATTACAGAAAGAAGGCTCCAGTTGTGGTCTTCGCTCTCGATTGACTTATTTCTTTCATTTTTTATATTATTCCAACATGCATGGTTCAGTTTTTTTTTACAATCAAAGAAAAATATTTTACAAACTCGATGTAATATTAAATCAAAGCTAATCACAAGCTTTTTTTTTATCATAGCACGGCAAAGTGACTGCACTATGCCTGTTGGTAAACACAGTGCAATCCAAAAATAATAGCGAACACCGATTGACACACTATCCATCGTCGGTCGCCACTATCATGCCGGCCTGCAAAAAGCTGGATATGCACAGGCTGATCCCGAAACGCGACGCGCAGAAGCGAATCACTATTAAGAGCTAAGCTTAGCGTAATTAGATTATAAATTTGAAACCTGAAGTTGCGCTCAGTAAGCACTAAGCGATTTTTTTTTTCGAAATGAAAACGCTGTTGACCTGGAAAGGTCTTTACAGCTTCACCGAACTATTGAGGCGAGCACTGAAGGCATTCAGCCGATTTGGGATGTTTGGGCGACTAACTCAAGGGTGCACGGCACACCTCGGCTTGGGCTGTCGTCTGTTTTGTGCAAAAATCGTGACCTATCTGAGATAACCTAAGCTAAGCTATTTAGATATACGTATATGAGTTATTGAATGCAAGTGTACCAAGCATGCGTGCCTCAATAACTCCTATATGTATTTTGTGTTGGAAAAATTACTCAAAACTATATAGGATAGGATAGGATAAGGAAGAATAAGGGTAGAACTCTTTGTCATTTATTTCTCTGAAAAAGAAAAACAGCGTGTAAGCGTGCACGTGTGTATAGGTGATGTGTGTGATGTTGTAGCAGTGATGTAAGGTTTTTTGTCACTGTATCGAGTGAGCAGCGTACTCAAGGGCTCCACGCCGAAGGAACGGACCTAGGCTTGAGCCGCTGCTGAGGGGGGCCTAATCTAGTTGCCGAGGGGGGCCTAATCTGGTTCAGTATTAATAAGCAAAGTTTAAGTGGAGCTTAGTCTGAGTACACTCTATAGATTTTACCCGAAGATGCCGTTAAAAAGTACCAAAGTTTTTTAGTCATTTACGCATTAATTCCAGGCGAGAGCGATAGACCGATTAGCGAACACGTTCGATACGATCGGTGTCGCGACTCATGACATGCGCAACGCTATCGTCGACATTGACACAACGATGAAGCGATTCTACTCGACATCGCCGACGTAGCACAGGTACATGTGAGTCGACGCCCTTATTGGTGATCTCACGTCTCTATTAACGTATCGTTTTATAGACAAAACCGATGAAGTGAAGTATTAATCGATACAGTGGTACCCTATTTCCATGTCACACGAAATATATTCACGATATGAAAGTTGTGATTCACATTTGATTATTTAATTAAACTGATATATAATATGTTGGACTAGGGATGAAACTAATCTATCATATATCGACTGTTTTAACTCGATTATCTGATTTTATATACTGTAAAAGTGAACAAAAATGCAAATAATATTAGGATAATAATTTTAAAGTTTCGAAAGTATTTCCATATTTAATATTTTCCGATATCGTCTTTAGTTAAATCGATTTAAATAAAGTAGTTGTTTTCGACATTATCGGTGTTTCGATATATCGATGTAAACCTGATTGACGCATTTGCTCCATAAAATTATAACGCAGATACAGACTATGTAGTAACTGTTTTTTTTGTGATTGTTCTTTAATAGTTAATCAGTACAGAACAAGCCCTTAAATCGAATAGTTATAATACTATTCGGCATTCATATATGTAGTCATAATAAAGAAATGTCACTATTTCTATATGTCATTACTCGCCGCCTAGTATAAATGGGTCAATGTCCTGGTTAAAATCCACTGATTGATTTTAGTCACCAATTGCATCCAACTCCTGGCTGATTTAACGAGGTAAAAAAAGATATCTTTTAATGTTAAAGAATTTGTTCTGCACCGCAAAATTAACAAGCGGGTGAAGCGAAATTAATGATAATTGGGTCTTAACCCCGGTTGGTTACTTATTTCTACTGCCTCGTAAATTCTAGATTATCTCAATTATTTTACAATAAGGATAAAAAAACCCTTATTTTAGTTCATTATCAATGTTGATTGAATGTCAATTTGTTATCGATTTTTGATATTTATTTGAATAATTTATTAGAAACCGGTAATTATTAATTAATTTTATTTTAAGTAGTAGTTTAATATACGAAATTACTTGACAGATAAAGAAATATTATTTCAAATATATTTATTGCTTTCAATAATACAAGTTATTATGTATTAAGAGTTTAATCGTTTTAGGGAATCCTGATGAAAATGTTTGCAATTTTAACAAACGACAACAATTTTTTTGTTTGTATCCTATAACCGATATTAATTTTAAACAATTTTTATACGAAATACGATTAGCGCTTTGATACTGCTGATTGAACGTTAATATAATGTTCATATTTTGTAGTTTTACTTTTAAAAATAATAAAAGTTAGTAAAAAAATAATTCTAACATTTCTCAGTTATATAACAAGCAAAAAAAAGGTAATTCAAGAGGTAAATTGTAATCAAAATTGTTAGTAAAATTTGTTACATTAAAAAAAATGTGTGTGTACTTGTACACGCGTTAGAAGTTATATGTCTTTGGCGTAACAATATAAAAGTCTTTTAATTAAAAAAAATTATCTTTCGCCTTATTCTATGTTGTAGAAAAAACGACACTAACAATAGAAAAAAGGAATGAAATACATTGAAAGTTTTAATACTAAGAAATTCAAACTACAAATACAAAGAAACAAAATGTTGATTATAGCAAACTTTAGGGTGTCGGTTTTTCGTGACGATGTGCGCGTGCATCGTAAAAATTTACTCTCATCATTTTTCTCTAACGCGCCAAAGAAGTATAACTTCACTAAAATCAAAACATTAGATTCATTTGAAAGAAAGTACTATTATATATTATTGTCTTCATGTTTATTAACACGTTCACGCCGGCGCGTACCACCGGTGGCCCGCACTAGACTCTCTTTTCTGGCGGCGCGTACCACCGGTGGTATATATTCGATTGTGCTATTAGAAATAATGAGAATGTAACGTTATATAATACGTATCACCTGTGGCACCCGGCGCCAGAAAAGACAGTCTAGTGCGGGCCACCGGTGGTACGCGCCGGCGTGAACTTGTTAAATATGTTTGACGAATTTCGTTGAACCACTTTATTAAATAATAATTATGCTAGTCGTTAGTATGTATATATAGTCTATTTATACTTTGTTAAGAATGATAAAGACATACGAAAATAATAATTATAGTAGTTAAACGGTTAAGGGCAATGAAATACGTTCGCTGGGTTGAACCGTGGCCCGCAATTGCTTCATTTTCGATAATTATTTTCAGTCCGACCTTTAAGGTATAAAAAAATCAAAAATAT
Organism: Antheraea mylitta; assembly: GCA_014332785.1. NCBI lineage: Eukaryota > Metazoa > Arthropoda > Insecta > Lepidoptera > Saturniidae > Antheraea > Antheraea mylitta. The sequence continues at coordinate 3,864,000 of JACEII010000041.1, forward strand.
ATGGGAAAACTCGAGCTCTTCAGAAAGTGTCTGATAACTCCTCCATTTAAGGGAAAAATAAAAAATTGTGTTTCTAGGCAGTTACCCAGCGGTGGGACGTTAATGGATCGACTGTAATTTTGCAAGCTACAGGTAAATTTATATGTAGAGCATTTAAAGCAATGTTTTCCAACGTGGGGCAATTTGATAGTTAAGGGGGACAATTTAAAAATCGTCACGACTGTAACCCTTTCGCTTTAGGTTATTTAAATGCAATGCTAGATATCGGTAAAAAAAATTCAACAAATAGGCAGATTCATAAAAAAATGCAATTAATAGTTATTATGTATAATTTCGTTTGACGTTACCAAAATATAAACTGGGTAATTAGAGTCATCAAGTCAAGTAAGTTTTTCATTATATATAGAGAGAGCGAAATTATGCTTTTAGGTGGCATAACGCTTTTTCCTTACGTGACATTTTCTATCAGTCAACTACTACCATGTTAAAGAACTGCGTTCCATAAACACCGTTAGAGAGAATACGATTTGTACAATTATTTGTGGTGGTACTTAAAACTTAAACTGTCATTATAGTCCTGTACATTTCTTCCTTTTGTCGTTTTTTTTTATTGTAGCACGGCAAAATGACTGCACTATGCCTGATGGTAAACACAGTACAATCCAAAAACAATAGCGACCACCGAATGACACACAATCCACCGCTGGTCGCCGCTATCATGCCGGCCTGCAGAAAGCTGGATATGCACAGGCTGATCCCGAAACGCGACGCGCAGAAGCGAGTCGTTATTACGGGCTTTTTCTCCATATGCATGGTGGTTGCGACCCAGTCGGGCTGTAAGGCCCTACCACCCCACTTTCGCCATTGCCTCGTTCGTTATTCAGCAGGGTGCACCACGTGCAGGTGAGGTTACACCCCTTTGTTGTACACCTGTTTCTTGTATTCGTTTCGATGTCCAGATTAAATATTACATCGGCCGCACTGTGAATCGCTTATACCAGGTGAAAGGTAATTATTCTAGGATAGGATATATCATGGTCACATTCGTCACATAAAATAATAATATCAAAACAAATACTAATAGACGACAAAGAGAATCTTAGATAGATAGTTTGTCCTAAGAATTTTAAAAGTATGGATAATAACTTAAATATACCTAGGTTGAATGACCGGTGATAAAACCTGCGAGCGGAGATCCGGAGCTAATAATTTTCTATAATAAAACGCACAATAAATCCTTTTGTTTCTTCAAACTTCTAAAAATTATCCTTTGTTAGTTGCTCGGCTTCACTTTAACTTCACCCGATGGTAAGTGAAACTGTGTTTTAACATAGACTCTTAGAGGATTGAGTATAATTTTTGTAAGTTTCTTGATAATTAGGTCAAATATTAAGCAGCTAGTTTTTTAATTGATTTAGAACAAGAATCGAGTGCAGAGTGTCTTCCAAAAATATTGCTACTGTCTAATCATTCACCTGATATATCCAATAAAAGCGAAATATTTTACAGTTAAAATATGACTTATGATGTTGATAACGTTTAAAGGAAGACGTAGGTTTCGAGGTATGCTATTTTTAGAGCATATTTAATTTATTCTGAATATTGGGAGTGCTAAGGATTTCAACGCGTGGCTGTTACCGCGCATCGATGAGTCACCACGCTGCCTTATCTGTTACTACGAGTCTATATTAGATGTTTGTAGTAAATTCTAAATTAATCCAAATATTTAAATTTTTTTTTTGTACAATTCGAAACATTAATATAAATCTTACGTGTAACTCGTAAATTAATATGTACATTGTATATTTGTAAATAATTTTATGTTCATATAGATATGTATATCTGATGTGTGTATGTATATGTTACAATGTTACGGGATAAATTTCTAAAGAAAATGTTTCTGAGATTCGATAAATGCGAGATTGAAATGTAAAAATCAAATAATAATAAACGATTTTATAATTTTCATTTTGTTTTATTAAAATCTTATATTTCATAAATGGTTTTATAAACTGTTTATAATAATACCTCCTATTTATAGCTTATTTATCTATAATATATCATACACAAAAGGTTAATTACTGAGAGACGATTAGCAATCCATTATAAGGATTTAAAATTGAGCAAAATTTGTATAGATTACATTAATATATAAAATCCCAAGATGCACAGTCAACGTCTCAAAACCATCCGCATAAAATGAGCGCACAATTGAGAATTGAGCGCTCATTTCAAATAATGTCTTGTCACTCGCGTCTTTGGACTTTTTGTACACTGCTTTGTAAAATAACTTTAAATAATTCGCGTAAGGTTGAATTTGCAACAAGATGAGTTTATAGTGTAATCTATTTTTTTTTTCCTCGAACTGGTTATGCTATTGACCTAGCAAGATCTTAATAGCTTCACCGGACTATGATAGTATAATCTAGCTCAGGTCAGCGGTGTCTCTTTGGGGACGGTTTTGAGCGTTACTTTTATTAGAGACTGTATCTTGGGTTTCTATGTATCAATAATAAATTATAATATCTACATTATATTTTTTCTGTCCTAGATTTATTTTATTAACAATGTACAATAATAAATATTTTTTATTCTCTGCTATAATAAAAATGATTAATGTTTAATTCTACTCAGCACGAATAAAACGTTTAATGACAATTGACAAAAAAAATGTTACTACTTAACATGATTTTAAGAGCCCTATTTCAGGTTTAGACGAAACGCTTATTTGTACATAACTTATTATATTACTTTGGTAACCGAGCATTAGAACTATTGGAGCTAACTTCGTTGGAACGCGAATTTCAAGAAACTCTTAAGCACCCGCTATTGGTGTAACTGTTGGTTATCTACTCGTATATAATAAACGAGACTTGTAAAACAAAATGCTAGACAAAGATTGTCTCTCATAATATTTATAGTAAACTTACATCAAGATATAAGATTAAGACGCTTAATAATATTTTAATGTCTACTCTCCATTATCTTCCCGGAAACGTATCGAAAAATCTACATAAGTATAAACATATGAATCCTAATATATTTATTTATAAAAATTAGGAACGAGCACTAGACATACAACTGTTCCCTGCATTCGTCACGTGACAACTGAGCTAGGGATGGCGATCTTAGAGCAATTACTCGAATAATCGATTTTTAGATACAGAAACCGATTACTTGGTCGATCATAAATAACGAATCCGTCCTGACACTAAAATCGTGACTTGATACTTTCTATTTACATAACAATAAAACTATACAACCATTTACAACAGTAAGAGAAATAAGAGATCGATTTTTGAATAATAATCGATACTATAGAGCTCGATTTGTTTATGAATCGAAACCACAAACCCCATTTGGGATTGATTAAAAAATAGCTTTCTTTTGGCAAAGAATCGATGTCCCTAAACTGAGCTCCCTGCCTGATCTCTTACATTGCAAGGTTGGCAGAGCACTTAGGGTTTACGAGATCGCCCAAACTAAAGTTTCTTGCTCTATAATTCTTATACTTCCAAAATTCAGGTTAAGGGTACCTCGAAATGATGTAGTGTAATTAGCGTTTTAATTTATCTGTGCGGTGCGATGTGTGTATAATCTTGTAAATATAAAATTTGGTCTTATGTAGTCAATGTTTAGTGCTGACACACTGCAAGTGACGCACATATCGCCTCGAATGAGTTAACATTAAATAACTAATTTTATTTCACTTAAGATAATTCAGTAACCTAGTATGGGTGTTTCGAAGTTTTCTCGATTGTGTTCGGTCCGGGTTTATTCCTTCAATACCTTTACTGTATGGAGATTTTGCGTTTGTAGTCAGGTAGTAGTTGCCTTTTGCTCTGAAAATACATATCTCAGTAATGGTGGTTAATATATTAATTGGTACTTATTATAATAACGTTAGTTTCAGAAATTATTTTAATTTAAATAATCGTTTACGTATCGTAACGTATGATTATTTGAGGTTATCTCGTAATTTATAAGTTTTACGGTTTTGGCTTAAAGGATTATAGAAAATTAAGTTCTCTACCAAAAAGGTTTTATAAAATTTTGCCCTAAAGTTGATAGATTTGAAGAAAAATAGAAAAAAAAACATGATTTACGAGCTAAAATCAAATGTACAATTTTTTATTGGCGACGAAGTTCGTAGATTGAATATAAGCCATAAAAGCTTTTAAAGAGGAAGCATTCCTCTACAATTTCTATCTAATTCAATCAAGTGATCAAGTCAATTGAATAGCGTGAAATGTTGCTAAGATATAGAAAATTTAAAAAGTAAAAAATTACGTGTTAATTATATGGGAATCTTTCAAATTCATTCAGCGAGTATTAAAAATTAAAATTAGGAGCTCATCTTTGGTGGGTATTGTTTTTTACATGTTTTGAACAATATTTCGTCATTGGAGCGAGAAAAAAAATTGTCCTCAAAGGAAGCGCCCTATTAGACACATTAGTTACGAGTAACAAGGTAAGAGTGGGTAATGTCTTTCATCCAACATTTCTAAGTCTATTGTTGGAATAAGTGCCTCATATTTTGCATGAATTCCCACATATATAATAGTAGTAGTAATTAGTATAACCCTGTACGTCAATAAACTTCTCGTCTTTGGCTTATAGAGCAAAAAATATTCTCATGATTACAGCTATTTTAAGACATAACATTTCTGCCTTATTGTTATGCCTGGTTGGGGTTTTTCGTAAGTATACAAAATATATATTAGTTTGTGGAATTATTTCTTACTCTGCTAACTTCATCTGTAAGCATCATTTAACAAAGTTATGTTGTAAGTTTAGTACGAGAGAAATTGGCATAACCTAAGATCTAATGTACTATTTATGGTACAAATTATAACAAATTCAGGCCGAAATTTGAAAAAGAAATCATCGCCTAGAATCCCAGTGTCCATTCAAGATTTCACGCCAACTGTAATCTCACATAATATTGTCATTAATACTATATTATTCAATAAAAGATTTTTCAGTTAAAACTCAACTTTTGGGCTCTAAGGGGTGTCGAATAACATCATAAAACTTGAGACACCCAAGCCAATCTCACCTGCACGTGGTGCACCCTGCTGAATAACGAACGAGGCAATGGCGAAAGCGGGGTGGTAGGGCTTTACAGCCCGACTGGGTCGCAACCACCATGTACATGGCGAAAAAGCCCGTAATAGTGACTCGCTTCTGCGCGTCGCGTTTCGGGATCAGCCTGTGCATATCCAGTTTTCTCCCAGCCGGCATGATAGTGGCGAACAGCGATGGATAGTGTGTCACTCGGTGGTCGCTATTGTTTTTGGATTGTACTGTGCTTACCATCAGGCACAGTGCAGTCATTTTGCCGTGCTACGATAAAAAAAACTCAGATTTTTAAAATCCCAACGGGAAATTGAAATTAACAAGAAATAGAAAAAATATTGGTTGAGTTTTTCAAAAACATATTGTACAATATCTTAAATACTGGGTTTTTAACTCAACTTGACCATTATAACTGGACCCTTAAGAGGATAAAGCACTTACCGTGTGCTGGTCAAATCTCCTAAATATATTATTTGCGATAATTCATTATGTTTGTTAGAGAGCCAGCTATCGTAATCTTTGGCAGCAACAGCAGGGAAGGCTGTAGGCGATGCGATAGCCTCAACGTAGTAGCGCCACGCTCGGTTGTGCTCGCATAGATCTGAAAATTGAAAATGATATAAAAGGATTCATAAATTTTTATTTGTTAGCGACATTGTAAAGGTAATATCACTTTTTTAAACCTATGACAAAAAAAAATCTATTTATGAGTTAATATTAGGTATATTAGATTACAGGGAACCTAGATAGTAGAATAATGTACATAGTCATTTAAATATTTGATCATTTTTCTTTGAACATAAAAATGATGATAAATTACTATTTTCTGTAAAATATTATTTAAAGAAACACCTTTTAAAAAATCTGCCTAAGTGTCAAAACAAAATAGTATAAGTTTAAGAATCACCAGGAATGTATAGTATAGAATAATTGTAATTGAAAAGCGTAAGAAAAATCTAATTGGCGCTAATATTAAAATGTTGTGAAGTTTTTGGCAGGTTCTTATGTATGTATTCGCTTTTATATTTTATTCACAATCGTGTATTATTTTACTCTATATTATCGGTTATTGTGCATAAATTAAGTATATGTAAAATATTACTACAGAGTATGAATTCTGAGATGCCACTAAGACTCCCTGGAGAATTCTAATAAGGAGGCCACCATTTTGTTAGAACATGCAAATTATCGGAAGAAAATTGTAATACCTGCTCGATAATGGCAGTTATAATGTGGAAAAACGGTTGCCAAATGAAAGATAGAGAGTGGAACAACTATAAAATAAACATGCATGTTTTTTACATCAATGCTTATTTAAACACGAGTTATACCGACAGTTTTCACAGTTAAAAAAATTGTGTGTGTGTATTAAGAATATGGGTTTTTCATATCTACAAACAATTTTACAAAGATAAGCTCAATTATTATACTTCCAGGGTCATACCCTGATACTTTTTGAAAATTAAATACGTTCAACGTTATCTTAGAACGCCTAGACCTCATTCTTTGTGTCGAATAATGTGTATAATTGAATAGTTAATCACTAGGCATAATTAGTCTTGGTTTTTATCTGAGATAAACATGCGGGTGTTTATTTTGTATTATTTCGTAGTTGGTGTCACGGTGATATTTATTTTACATTGACATTTAAAGATCTACGACTTGTTTTTTGGGAGCGTTACATTAGGTCTTTACCTATTAAATTGCCGTTTTGTATGAAAAAAATTAAACGATTTTCTTTCATGTATTTTTTATTTGTATTAATCGAAGTAATCACCCATGCAATCAATGCATCTTTACCAACGCTGTGGCAGTTTTTTGATGCCCTTCTTAAAAAAATCTGCTGGACGGGAGGCAACAAATTCGTCAAAGGCATTTTGTACTGCCTCTCGGGTATTGAATTTTTTTCCCGCCAAGGAGTTATCCAAATTCTGGAAAATGTCGTAGTCTGTAGGCGCAAGGTCTGGTGAGTACGGCGGATGACGGAGAACTTCCAACCCCAGTTCTTGCAACTTGGAGACCGTCTGCTGTGCAGTATGAGGTCGCGCGTAGCCGTGCAGGAGCAGCGGAGACGAGCGATTGATCAACGCCTGGTTGGAGATGTGCCAGCTTCTTCATCATTGTGTTCAGTTCTTCACAGTACACATCTGCAGTAATGCTCACCCCATTTGGTAAGAAGCTGTGATGAATTACACCGGCGCTAGACTACCAAACAGTGAAAATGACTTTTCTAGGGGTAAGTTTTCGTTTAGGGCATTGTTTAGGTGCTGAACCAGGATCCAACCAACTTGGTGAACGTTTGCGATTATTAAACAGAATCCATTTTTCATTGCAGGTAACAAAGCGGTTTAAAATTCCTTCATTTGTTTGTCTGTTGAGCACTGCAAGGCTCGTCTCGACGCGTACTTCGCGCTGGCGATCATTGAGTTCGTGGGGCACCCATTGGTCAAGCTTTTTTACCTTGCCAATTTGACGCAAATGGACCAATATTGTTTTGACGCTAACGTCGAAAGCTGCTGCTAATTCATTATGTGTTCAATTGTGTATCATCAGCTTCCAGAATCGTCTTTAATTCTTCATTGTCGACCAAAGTCTTCAGACGGCCGCGAGGTTCATTTTTCAGGTCGAAATTCCCAGAACGGAAGCGAGCAAACCAATAACAGGTGGTGCGTTGGTTTGTAGTGTTAGCTCCGTAAAGATTGCTGATGTTGCGTGCCGCTTGTGCCGCGTTGCTGCCACGACGGTACTCATATTCCATAATCACTCGAATTTTTAACGTATACATGATGACAAAAAAAAATGGAAATGCTATGAAAATGTAACACTAATCAATAAACAAATGACTACTTTTGGAAAAGAATTCCATGTTTTTAAAATAAAATTGAAATTATGATTTTTAATCAAACAAAAATTATTTTGATTTGAAATGGCCAGTACTGCAGAACGACAATTTCATAGGTAAAGACCTATTATTAAAAAATATGTATCACCGATTTGGAGATATTTAAGGTGTTTTTACTTAAATTTGTTCATGATAACTGCCATACAATTGTGGAATTCGTTATACTTATAGTATCTTTAAGACACCGTAACTGATTTGAAACCATGAATTGAGAAAATAAATTGGTTAGGTTAGGTTTGGCTTGTGAAAAAAAACCACGAGCCGGCCGTGGTTACAGTCTCCGAGCGCGGTGCATTGTAAACGTAAGTACCAATAATTATTGTTGTAGCTTGGCAACTTAAGCTTTATAGTAAGTAAAATATAGACTCGTACAGAGAAGTTAGCATAACGTTTAAAAATCTATTTCAGAGACATGTCTCAAAAGAGATATTATCTAATAAACTGCGTATTTCAGAATATAACTGTGGTATGCTGTTTTTATATGTTATATTTAAATATGTATATATAAAAAATGAGTATTTATGTGTGTGTTACTCAGTGAATTTTTGTGTAAATAATAATCATATTTCTATTAAAATGGTTGCGGGTATTTATGCTGGTGGACTATAAAATAAGGCTATATTGTGAAATATTCAAATTTAAAGTTAAACTAGGATAAATTATTAATAGTAAGTAATAACATTACGGAAATAACTGAACGAAGATTTTGATATAATTATTCAATTTCATAAGTAATTTGACAATGGCAAGCGGAAGCTTGGAGTTGTTGCCTTGTTTCAGTTGTTTTACAAAGACAATCTATGTAAGCCATCTTACATTTATTCCTTGTACAGACAGAAGAACATAAAACAGAAAATGAAATAGAATTGACTGAATATTAATTAACCAATTAACACATTAAGTAGTTCTTGATGTAGAATCTACTAATGTGGGAAGAATAAAGTAAATTTTCAAATTTGGTTAATTTGATAAACTATTTATTTTCCGGTTTTCAGTGCCTTATTTTTATGCCTCTGATTAATATTGAAGTCGGTTAATTCTTTTTTTGAAAATTTACTTTATTTTTCCATTTTTAGTGTACATAATTTTTTTTTCTATAACATGTGGGTCACCTGATGGTAAGTGATCACCGTCGCCCATGGATACCTGCAACACGAGAGGAATCACAGATGCGTTGCCGGCCCTTAAGAAAGAAGTAGACTTGTTTCTTGAAAGTTGTGTCACTTTGTCAGGGATCCCATAATCAGAACCTAACCAAATTCTCATCAAACTACCCTTGAAGAACACCCTTTACAATAAAAAAGGAATCATCGAAATTGGTTGGCATGATATTGAGTTATTCGTCTATTTGTCGTATATACACCAAATGCACATTTAACACTTATACGGTTTTGCACTGGATGCCGTTGACAGAACTGGACCAAAAAATGTGACCACACGGGAAGCACTAGCTTTCAAATAAAAAAAGAATCTTCAAAATCGGTTCAGCCAGTCCAAAGTTATGAGGTAACAAACATAAAAAAAAAACATACAGTCGAATTGATAACCTCCTCCTTTTTTTGAAGTCGGTTAAAATGTTATAAATTACGAATGAATGCATTTTGCCATCAAATCTTTGTGCTTAATGTTGAATTTTTAATCACATGAATAATGAAGAGGTAACATAATCTACAACCGTAAGAGCATGACCGTGAATGTTAATCAAATATTTTTAACATTTGCAATTCAACAATTCACCTTCAGGAGTAAACGTGTTGAAATCACCATCTTCACAGCCTGGCTGTTTCCCCCCGGTAGTGGAGTAGTTAGGCCATATATCAACGGTTCCTGATGACGTACTGGTCCCATAGCCACCGGGGTCGCTATGGATGATATCGACGAATTTTGCACACGTTCGATCTAGGCCGTTTTGTAACGCGAAAGTTCCTTCGAACAGTGCGCGCGCTGGATCTAGGCCTGTGATCCTGCAAAGGTACATAATTCTATAAACAATTTATATAAAAGTCGTTAAGTGGTTTGTACATTTGAGGCCACCTACCTACCGACATGTATTTCGACCTGTTGCATCTGAGTTTGGGGTCAGTTTTAACCTTAAACCCTCAAAATCTTGAGTGAATTACAAAAAACCGCATAATATATCGAAAATTGGGCGTACTGCATGATATTACTGTATTTCAATTCGCTGATTCCAAAATTTCAAAACAAAAAACCCTTGAAAATTGTCTAAAATTCCAAAAAATGTAGAATCGACTAATAGTGTAAGAAAAAAAAAGAGGAAAATGTTTCATAATGCATCTATTTTTTTTTAATATCAAAGGGCCTGAAATACATGTCTGGCGAAAATAGTTTGGCACGGAATGTGTTACATAGTACACAGAATAAAATTTTAATGTATGATTTGTTTTCAAAAGGACCTGTTTATTTATATTGGCTAGCATTTTATGAGTAGTGTTCGCTTTACATAAAACATTAGTTCGGTCGGGATTATACTGATGAGTCTTGAACTATGGTAATAGACCTTGTACGTTACACAGACAAAATTTGAAATGACCTATATCTGTTTGTTTTCCCTGTGTCGCGTTCATTTATAGAATTGCCTTTTGATTTTATCGAGGTCTTGTACCTGTCCATTGTCAGTGATACTTTAATGTTTTAAGAATGGGTTCTAAGCTCGTTGACTTATAAGTTAAGGTTATATTTTAGATCCACGAAGGAAAATACAAACAATATTCATTGTATTATTTTTTAGAGTTTAATTTCAATTTGTTAGTTTACATAACTAATTCTCAAGAATATAGGTCATATTGGATTAGTTTTTGATGATATGAGCAAATTTTTGAAGATATAGATACATAATATTTTAGCCTGAACTATTTATGTATTTTTTGCAGTAAAAACTACTTATATATTTGATTTTTGTTCGCATTTTTTAAGACGCATTAAAATTTTACTTATATCAAGGCTAAAGTTGTGTAATATGAAGTAATATGCAGATTTTGACGATTTTTTTTAGTGTTTAGGTGGATTCAAGAGTTGTTTAGATTCATAATTGCATGCGAGGGTGGCGCTTCGCTTGAATTTTAGGATGTTTTTTGTTATATAGGACTACTTCCGTCGGGTTCGCTAGTTATAACATAAAAACTATCATAAACTGCTATAAGGAATAAAAATATCTTTCACAATGACTTAGTTCCCGTTTATCAAGTGGTAGTAAAAATCATGAAATAAATCCAATTATTACCTAGATACGACATGTCCATTCTCTCTCGCTTGTCTGCCAGCAAAACCCATAACGTGAGCACCGAGCGAGTGTCCAACCAAATGAATATCTGTTATATTCATTCCTCTTTCGGCAAGTCTGCTCAACATTTCACCCAATTCTTTACCGATCTATAATTTATAAAAAGGGATTTAATATTTAACCTTGTAATAATAAACAATAATACTAGGGACAAAATATTGTTGCAGGTGCGGCAATAGAATATGTGAGCAAAGTGGAGTATATGGCGCACTCTTATGTATTTACAAGTCTTATGAGAACGTGTATTGAATACTAAAATTATGCTTGCTAATTAATATTCACACCAGCAGTATTAATATTACTTGCAAAAAAGTCTCAATCTCGTTAAGTATTCAAATATATAAGGCATAGGAATTACGCGTCGCTAGGTTTATAAATGAGTGAGCGACATTGTTATGCTCCTGAGCATAACTACCGCATGTGTATCTGACAATACAAAATGTGATTTATGACCAAACCTGCAGCGATAATTTATCTATTGGTATTTTTTTTATCTATTTATTTAAGGTTTTCAACAAAATAGTTCTAATTTCCCTTACCCTCTTAGCATTAGGTACTGAGTTCAAAGCATAACCTAACGAGAAACCAAGCAGTCCACTCTTAGCTTCTTCCTCCCAGTCTAGAAGGATTACGTTTCTCTTCTTTGTAGATATATAAGCAGTCATCACCGCTGTAGTGGCTGGACCATGGACTCTTCCTTTATAACCGAAAGTGTATATCACAGTCGGTAAGTCAACATTTATGCATGATATAAATATATCTGACGGTCGTTTGTTTAAAGATGTAATTATGTAGTCATCTAGCGATCTGTAAAAGTCATATTATTTATTAGCTTTGATTGATACAAAATATTTTTCTTAGACCAGTTTTTGCTCTTCTCATTACTGTGAAAGAAAACATCCAACATAGGAGACAAACAAATAGGTGGGTCACCTAATGCTAAGCGATCACCACCGTCCATAGACATTTGCAATACCAGGAGAGTCGCAAATGAGTTGCGAACTTGTATTTTGCGGAGGGGGGGGGGGAGAGGGAAGGGGAGAGGGAGAAGGTGGGTATCCGGCGCTCTCACCGACCAAACGAAACGCAACAATGCAAGCACTGTTATTTCACGTCGATATGGCTGTGGGTTGGGTGGTACTAACCCCGGGCGAGCCGACCCATTCATGCTGAATCCAATGATAGCTTCAGCGTGGCCTTGCCTACATATTTTCGATTAGCAAGCGTTTTTTTTATCACTTTTGTATTCAAAATATTATAATTTATTGAAACTAACGCTGTACTTATAATAAAAGAATATAGTGATGAAATCTATACGTATTTAAGAAAAAAACCAACTGGGCTCCAACTCATGAAATTCTAATTTTGTGCTACTGTATAAAAGAGATATCAGATTTTTGAAGTAAAAACTTCTGTCGCTGCTTTGAGCGATTTTAGAAGGGCAAAATCTTATAGTTTTCCGTCACCGATGACCTCGATATGCTCGTGACGTATTGCGCTTGCGCTAAACTAGCGATGCGTAGTATAGCGGCCTGTGTACATTAAATATTAATATTTGGATGGATGGATGTGAAGACGAGACTAGAGAGTTTTTGGCGGGATCTTGGAATCTCATGTAGTAGATTTTATATTTTATTCATAATCTTGTGTTATTTGGCTCTATTGGTGGCGTTTTATATATTGTTTAGTTATTGCACACACAAAAATTTCCTAGAAATTTCTAACACGACAGCCACCATCTTGTTAGTTCATAGAAGTTATTGCGAGTAACTTGTAATATCATTACTTACTCAACAATGACTATAATAATTTACTAGTAGATTGGTTGCCATAATGTCAATTTACAAATTATGACATTTAAATAACACACAGTTATTCCATTGCTTTGAATTTTCACTTCTACTGGCAGTCTTTATGACCGCCTTGACTTTTTTGGAACTCTATATACACGCGAGTACAGGTCAAGTCTGTTGATATATTTCCTAAGTGTTATGAACTCGGTTGGTAGCTGGAAGTGCCAAAATAGAGGTCAATGGGTGAACTTGGTTATAGTGTGTAAACAACAGCTTGTATAATATATTGCGAGACGATTTCGTAGTCGTCGTGTAATTAGCATAAATAACTTGCAGATGTTTTAGACAGGCGTGTTAGTTTAAATTTTAAGAGGTCAGTTAAAGATCTTGAATGTGAACGCATTCCTGACCAACGTCTGTGGTAAAGCAGAATGGTCAACAATACACTCTTTGTTGTATAAACCAATTTATAGGAATTTTTAGGAATATGTGTATAATTTAGGATAATTATAGGACGTCTGACGCCGTACATTTAGTAACGCCTAGTCCGTTAGTGGTATCCGCCGCACAATACGAACCCGTACCGAACGCTGCGCATTATTATAGACGTTCGCGACATATTTTAATCGATCCTCCTGATGAAATAACGGCAGTGAACGATCAGTACCAGCCTGTCTCTCCAAACAGAGCGTGCTCACGACCACGCCCGCGTAACTACAGATCACGCCGCCGTGGTCTGGGTGTAAATTTCGCTCCCGCACACCAGATTAGGCCCCCTCGGCAACGGCTCAAGCCTAGGTCCGTTCCCTCGGCGTGGAGCCCTTGAGTGCGCTGCTCGCGCGATACAGTGACACAAAATCTTACATCACTGCAACAACATTACACACATCACCCGCACGCACGTGCACGCGTACACGCTTACACATGAAAATGGAAGGGTTTTGTTTCTTTCCCTTATCGAACTGAAATAGTTTGGAAAATTATCCGATACGAAATATATATAGGAGTTGTTGAGGTATGTATGCTTGGTACACATATATGCTCCAACAATTCATATATGTATGAATAGTTAGCTTAGGTTAGCTCAGATAGGTCGCGAATTGCACATATCAGGCAACAGCCCAAGCCGAGGTGTGCAGTGCACCCTTGAGCTAGTTGTCAAATAAAATCGGTTGAGTGCCTTATGCGCTCGCCTTAGTAGTCCGGTGAAGCTGTTAAGACCTTGTTGGGTCAATAGCGTAGTCAGTTCGAAAAAAAGAATTTAGTAAGGCTGCCCGACTGCCCGCTAAGACGTTAGTAATTTACGCCACTCTCTCACATTATTAGGCCAAATAAAACATTTAAAACATTAAGTGGATTATACAGCGTGACTGGTTAGTCGCCAGTAAATTTTTTACAAGGTAATCATTAGTCGATTCTCGTTCTAAATCAATTAAAAATATATGTGTTTAATGTTCATTAATTGTCTAGAAAAACAAAACTTATATACACTCAACATCAGGTGATTTACATAGAACTTGTCAAGAAATTTGTTAAACGTTTTTGCAATGCTTACGTAAGTATAATGAGGGAGGGTAAGAATTTAAGGGCGTGACATAATCGACAATAATTCTGCTTGAATAATAATTATATAGTCACAAATATTAAAAGATGCATACATAACCTTACATATAAAACAGGCTCATTAAAGAATGGCCTTTGTTAGCGGTAAAAGAAGAGGGTTTTGGGGTGTAAGGGGTGTCGAGTAACATCTTAAGACTTGAGACACCCAAGCCAACCTCACCTGCACGAGGTGCACCCTGCTGAATAACGAACGAGGCAATGGCGAAAGCGGGATGGTAGGGTTTTACAGCCCGACTGGGTCGCAACCACCATGCATATGGCCAAAAACCCGTCATAGTGACTCGCTTCTGCGCGTCGCGTTTCGGGATCAGCCTGTGCATATCCAGTACCGGGGGACTTTCGTCATTATGACCGACATGACAGCGGCGACCGGCGATGGATAATCTGTCTCTCGGTGGTTGCCGATGTTTTTGGATTGTATTATGCTTAACATCAGGCATAGTGCAGTCACTATGTCGTGCTTCGATAAAAAAGGGTACAAACGACACTAGTTACTGAAATTCTTCGTGACATATCAAACTAATGTGTGGAAAGGAGTATAAAAATGTTTAATTGTGTTGTAAAAAACGGTAAAAAATAGGATATCGTTCTGATAAAGCAAACAAAGAACCTGTTTACAACATGACGTATGCTTTCAGAATATTAAGCGTTGTACCGGACTGGTAACTATAGTGTGTTGTTGTTAAACTTTGTTGAAGAAATTTTATTTATGTAATAGCAGTGCCTTCGACTTCGTCCGCATGGAATTCTATGTGGAAAAAAAAAATTGATAAAGACAACCGAATGTATTAAGTCCATTTACTTATCTACATTTCTCTCGTACTCACGCCGCGTCGACATTAAAATTACAATATCTTTTGATATAGTGAACCGATATAAATGTAACAAAGACTAACTTATTCTTGAAGATATGTTCTATGATTTTCTTGTTTGTTTGTGGTTTATTGTGAACTCAGTACTTTAGCAGTAATGCGTGTTCATACAAACAGACGGACAGACAGACAGAGATATATTTTTTTACGAAAATCAAATAAGTACAGACTCTTTCGATTTACATTTTT
>JACEII010000041.1:3880158-3891391 GCA_014332785.1 Antheraea mylitta
GGCTAAAATTCGATTTATTCTGAAATGTATCGACTCAAATATTATTGTGGGTAATCATTTACAAGACTCATTTCATAATACGCGCGCGTTTTGTAAATGAAGCAAGAATTGTGTATGGTTACGCGCGCTCTTTAATATTAATCAGCTATGTCATGTAACTGGCCTAATGAACCACTTAAATGACCTTCAGATTAGAAGAGCCCACCCGTAATAGTTATGATATTACTCTCATAGTCGTTTCCTGGTTGGTTTGGTTAAGATATAAAAGATAATTATCGAGGTTAATTTGAGATTTATTGGGTCAAATATAAAGAGTCTTTATTAAATATGTTTGTATATAACCAGTGGTCTATACCAGGTGATTGTTTAGACAGTAGCAACATTTATAGAGGACGCTCTTCACTCGATTCTCATTCTAAATTAATAAAAAAATAGGTGCTTAATATTTCACTTAATTATCTAGAATAATATAAAACTTATACACTGCTCTACGCGTACGCATCTATATTAAAGCACGGTGTCAATGATTGTCGGCCGATTTCACTTTTTTTCGAAAGGGAACGTGGGAACGTCAGGAATAAAACAAAAGAGTTTATTGGCCGTTTTATTATCGAAAGTTATTGACTCCAGGTCGCCCATTGTAGCTTTTGGCACCGGTCATTGCAGTTAAGTGTATTATTTTATTTACACGTTTGTAGCTATAGTTTTGAAAGTCTAACGTAGGTTTTCTTGGTTGTTTATTAGTATTTGATATTAATATTTTATACGTTAAATGTTATCATTAAGTGTCATATCTTAGAATACTGCGAATGTCTAACCCTTCACCTGGTATATGCTACGAAGCTTTCTATATTATTTACTAGCTGATAACCGCAGTACTTCGTTGGGGTCATTTACTATCTCAACAATAATATAAATTATTCCTATTTATTGAGGAAAAACGTAAGTACCACACTGTTCATTCCACTTCTTCACGGAAAAAAACAGATATTGCACAGAACTTTTAAACACTGTAGTTTATTAATACTTTAACCTATACTAATATTATAAAGTTGGAAGGTCTGTTTGGTTGAACGCGCTTAGGAACTACAGGTCCTATTTAAATTATTTCAGTGTAAGATAGCTCATTTATCGAACTTATTTATCATCACGCTAAGACCAATAGCGCTAATCAAGAATGCTTCACAAACGATTTTGTACCTTTTTTGAGAGCTTCCGCTGCGTGTTAGCGATAGCCCAAAGTAACTATTCCACGCGGACGAAGTCGCGGGAAGAAGCTAGTAACTCTATATTAAGTGAAAATGTCCTGATTTTTTATTTTAAGTAACGCAAGTGCCTAAGAAGTAAAACTTAAAAAAAAAAGTGGATGCATTCAGAAGGACCGCCAAAAGTAGTGAAAACTCATAACAATGGCATTTAAACAGTTTCTTTTGAACTTGTAAATGTCTCCCTTTCTCTATTGTCACTTCGAATAATAATAATATATTCAATACAGTTTATTAATTCATCAATCATATGATTGGCAGCACGATCTCAATACAAAATATCAATATTGGATGTACCCAGGCTCTTATACTACGTCTCGTAAGCGTCTACTAGCGTACTACGTCTGACGCAAGCTGCGGAAGCCCAATACCACAGTATAAATATGAGACACAGAACGGAAACTACGAACAAACGTTCGAAAACGGCACACTCACAGAAAAACGCGCATCGACGAGAGGTTTTGACATGAATTCTATGGACAGCACCGCGAGGTTCGCGTAGGGTCGTGTCGATACGCATGTTTTGTGAGTGTGCCGGTGCGAGCGTTTAAAGGGAGTTTCCATACTGTGTGTAAGGTGAACTGTGGCAATACGGTTGATCACTCTTACTAGCATATCGAGGCGGTAAATTATATATTTAGAAAATTATAAAAAAAATATCGCTAAACGTGTGCTTAAAAAAATCACTTCAAAAAATCGAAATCTCTTTTTTTGTGATGTGTTCACAACGACAGATATCAATCATTTAGATAGAAGATTATTTAAATACCTAATCTGAATAAACCATCTTTTGGTATCATATACGACCTCCTACGTTTTAATAATAGGTAATTGAGGTCGTCCGTAATTATTTTTGAATACATTTATTAAATAGTTTCTGGCGGAATATTTATCTATCACGTAGTGAATTTTATTATTTTATTCAGAATCTTGTGTTATTATTTGTTAGTGTTATTGTTGATATTTTACGTAATATGGTCCAGTTATTAGCACAAGTGAGGTAGATGGGAAATAGTACCATGGAGCATAAATTCTGAGATGTCACAACAATTCCATGGAAAATTATAACAAGACAGCCACCATCATGTTAGAACATTAAAATTGTCATAAGAAACTTATGATATATTTGCGTATTAAATGCATCGCACTCGCCGACCGCTACCGTGGCCGGCTCGCGTTATCTTTTTTCGCAGTCTAACCAAACTAAGGCGAAACTGTTTTATATTAACTTAAAAACCATGAAGTTGGTAATATACAAAATTACCAATGATTGATCGGAGGTAATACATAACTTCAAAATTTGATCATGAATATGACTGATGAATATGAATATCAGTAACTATGACTTTCCGCGTGGAGGAGAAATCACCTCTTTCACACACTGCTCCTGTCCCCTAACTTTTAAATCAAGATGTGAATTACAAATGCAGCCCCTTAAAACATTGCTTGGGTTTTCTTCCGGTTAGGTTGACTGAGAAAAGAGAAAACGTGAGCCGGCCACAGTAGCGGTCGGCGAGCGCGGTGCATTTAGTACACAAGTACCACTTATGATATTATTACCTACTGTACAATGCCAGTAATAAAATAAAAAATGGGTTGCCAAAATTAAAACTTAAACTAAAAAAAAATACGATGAAGGTTTTTATAGAGTTTGTAAAAAAATCATTTACCCATTGTAACACCTTAGCCAAGCTGCGTTTGAAAATTGTGTGATACCTGTAAACACAAATATCATGTTTTATTATATTTAATATATTATTACTACAAAGTCTAGACTTTGTTTGCTAAATTCTGAAAGGACATGCAAGATTAAAAAACATATTTTCCATTTTATAACCTTGAAAAAGGTTGTAGATTACTAACACGAGGCTACGACCTTCAAAAGAGATGCAGTTATACACAATGTCGTTCACAAAATATGTTAAATCAAAGCGCATATATATACGAGGATGATATAGCGTAGACGGGCCCTGTGACGATGTGTCGTATGAGAATTGAGCGTTACCGAGTAGTACCGAATTGTGAACGCCTATGTCAGTGAGGCACCAAACTGTTTTAAACTACGATGACATTATTCGCAATTTAAAAAAATATATGACACTGCTGAATACATCTAATTGTCTACATAGTACTTTAGCTTTTGCCTACGGCTTCTAAATCCATCCAACAAAAATAATCCTTTAGCCTACAAAACCACATCTCTAATTAGTTAGATTATTGCATATATGACTAAATACTCAAAAAATGGAATTGAACCTGTGTTCTCTCTTAGAATTTTTAAATTAATTAATTAGTCTCTCTTTCACATGTATTTGCACTCCGTGTAGTAATTATATACAGTTTATTATTTCATTAAACATGATTCATTTAAAAAAATCACTATACACCTTTCAATTTTGTATGTTTGTTTTTGATAGCCGTACCACGAGAATCTTACTCGATCGGTCGAGATGTGTTTACAAAGTCATTTCGTCGATTCTATAGATTGTTACGATAGTAATTTGATTCGAAATCCACTCTATTTAGATGATAATTCTGTTAGAAATTAATTTCTTAATAAAACTTATATAACCTACAACGTTCTAAAGTTTTAATTGATTTAGTAAATAGATACCAATAAGTAAACAGGTTTTTTTGTTATAATATCATTCATAAATACTAATATATCTAAATCGGATGTAAATTATTTGTTCTATAATTATAAATAGAATTAAAATGTTCAGTATCAAATAGGAACTACGAAATGAAAGCGGAAACATAATAATGTAATTATTTATAAATTGTTCGAAGCTAAAACTTCTCTCGGCAACGATAATGCTTTTTTTTAAAGGAAAACGAATGAATCACCAAACTTGTCCAATTCATATTCTAAATTGTTGCACAGATTACTCCGTTTTAATATAGGTGCATTTAATACGATTTTTTTTATATCATAGGAGGCAAGGTGGGTTACCTGATGGTAAGTGATTACCGCCGTTCATAGACACTAGTAACACCAGGGCAGTAGTAAGTGCGTTGCCAGCCTGTGTTTGGGGGCTTGGGAGAGGAAAGGAGGAGTAAGGGAAGGTGGCTTATGATTGAGTGAGTTTTATGTAAGTTGATGGGATGCCTTGGGAACATATACAGTGTTTTAAAGAAGTATTTTTGTAGGAACTATGGATAATCGTTTTTTTTTAATATCATATAGGAGGCAAACGAACAGGCGGGTCACCTGATGTTAAGTGATCACCGCCGTCCATAAACATCAGCAACAACAGGGGACTTCCAAGTGCGTTGCCAGCTTGTGTTTAGATTGATGAGGGAATGAGGGGAAGGGAGAGGAGTGGGGAGGGGAATGAAGAGAAGAAGTGGGGTAATGTGGAGGTAGCCTTCCGGCGCTTTCACTGACCGAACGAAACGTAATAATGCAACCACTGTTACTTCACGTCGGTTTTCTGTGAGAGAATGATACTACCCCGGATGAGCCGACCCATTCATGCTGAAACCAGTTATAGCTTCAACGCGGCTCTAACACCTATACTATATATATACCATGCTAGGGTTTATAAAGGAAAATAAGAACAGATGTCTTTGTGTAGTTAAGGAGTCAATTCAAAGAATTTCAGGTTGTCCTGGTATGATAATTTACGTTTATTCCTACAGGCCGAGTGGCGTAATAAAAATAAATAATTATATTGCATACTAAGACTAGCATTTAAGTCAATAATTTAATTACAATGTAGTATGTATATGTCTGTATGTACATAATAAAAGTATTTGTATTAGAAAAAAGGGACTCATCTCATATTTTAGCCGCATATACAATATTTTTAAACAATATTATTATTAGTTCCTGTAATAACTGAAGGCGAAGAGTTTGGGGTTTACTTGATTTATAAATATACCTAATAACTACGACTTTTGGCTCATTTGTTTAGGTTCTAGCTTCGTATCTAATGTTTAAGAATAAAAAAGATGTGATTATTACAATTTATAATATTGTAATAAAATTATCTTAAAATTTGTGAGAGCTTTTTATTAACTTTTATGATTATTTTTCATTATTATATATATCTTAATAAAAGATAACTTTATTTGATTTTTTTTTATTGTAGCACAGCAAAATGACTGCACTATGCCTGATGGTAAGCACAGTGTAATCCAAAAATAATAGCGACCACCGAGTGACACACTATCCATCGCCGGTCGCCACTATTATGCCGGCCTGCAAAAAGCTGGATATGCACAGGCTGATCCCGAAACGCGACCCGCAGAAGCGAATCACTATTACTGGCTTTTTCGCCATATACATGGTGGTTGCGACCCAGTCGGGCTGTAAAACCCTACCACCCCGGTTTCGCCATTGCCTCGTTCGTTATTTAGCAGGGTGCACCACGTGCAGGTGAGGTTGGCTTGGGTGTCTCAAGTCTTATGATGTTATTCGACACCCTTTACACCCTAAAATATGTATGTATATCCTATATCTATACATATAATAAGAATGTAGAGGTTTTGGAGGGATTTCAGTCTGTCATGTAGTGGATTTTATATTTTATTCATAATTTTGTGTTACTTGACTCTATATTGTGTAAAGTTGGTGGTGTTTTATGTAATATGATTGGTTATTCTGCATAAGTGAAGTGAATGGAAAATAATACCACGGAGCATGAAATTCTGAGGTGCCACAAAAACTCCCTGGAGAGGTCTAATAAGAGATCCACCATCTTGTTAGAATATTGATACACACGACGCTTGATATTGAAATGATCGTACGACGCTTGTAATATTATTATTGCCGAGGTGTGCCGTGCTGCCGAGGTATGCCGTGCACCCTTGAGCTGGTTGCCAAAATAAAATCGGCTGAGTGCCTTAAGCGCTCGCCTTAATAGTTCGGTGAAGCTGTTAAGACCTTGCTGGGTCAATAGCGTAGTAATTTTGAAAAAAAAAAAAAAAAAAATTGTAATATTATTGGCTACGTGACAATGGCAGTAATAATCTGAAAGATTGATTGCTAAAAATAAATTAAAAAAAAAAACGAACGTGTTTGTACTTTTTAAAATTTTGTGAAAAAAGTTGTTGCCGGTGTCTAAAAATAAGTAATAAAATACATTACAATCAGTCTTAGAAATGTCTGTCTATTTGAAAACACCTCACTGCTAAAGTATTGCGTTCACGATAGAACCTTATCATGAAAATTATAAAGCATATCTTCGAGTAACATTTAGTTTTAGTTTTATTAAAATCGTTTCAAGCTATTAAAATTCATTGTAATGTTAATCACGATGCGACTTAAGTACGAGAGCAAAGTAGATAAGTAAATAGACTTAATACATTCGGATGAGTTTATTAGTCACTGTTTTTTTTATTTTAAATTAGGTTCCATGCGGACGGAGCCGCGGGCAATACTGGTTAAAATAAATTTAGATAATTATTACCTCTGTCATAGTTGGTACATATACAATAATATTTCTGATTTAATTTAACAGTACCTGGGCGACCGAGCCTAGCTCGGTTCTTTAAAAACATTTAATCCATAAAATTAAAATAAACTGTTAGGTTTGCCTTATAAAATTGACATTTTTTTACAAATAAAAAAAAAAAAAAATATATATCTCTTCTGCTGTCACTCAGATTTGAAATGGAGTTACACCGATTTTCGAGGCAACCGATTTCCAACTGAGCTATTTTTGTTTTGACAACGCCGGCGAAATTTACCTTTATATTCTAGCTATATCTTTTCATTGCCTGAAAACTCAGTTAAAAAAGTTTTCTATGAATAAAATCTAGCTAGATCGATTTATCGTCCCTGAAATTACCTTCATACTAAGTTTTACGGTAATAGATGTCGCCGTTTCCGAGATTCTGAATATATACAAATATAAAAATATAGAAGAATTGCTCGTTTAAAGGTATTAGATATCAAAATAAAATAATAACACTTACATGTTAAAATGATTGAATAATGCAGTAAACGACACAATACACTACACATGTTACCACTCAAAATAATCACTCTCTAGATGTATACAGGCCGATTTTATTTATTTAATTTTATTTAGTACAAGTGTACCGCAGTCTGTCTATTCGCAGCACGTATGCGTGCGCGCTGTCTACTAACACGACCAATTGGTAATGCTTCTTTTTTAAATCGACGCCAGGATGTCATTCGCCCTTATAGTTGTCAAGTTTTCGGGCCAATTTTGAACCATGATCTTACTTGAAAGACGCGTGAAATATTTTTATCACAATCATGCTTGCTGAATAGTACGTTTTATGTTTAGGATTCTCAAATATAGAAAGGGGATAGTTACGTTTAAACCGATAATTAATTTGAGAAACACTTAAAAAATTGAGTTAATCTTAACTTCCTAACTATGTTGCGTATATTATTTTTATTCAACAAAAATGATCGAGGCCTACGGTTGTGCGCGTATCACGGAAAAAATACTAGATAGATTGATCGTCAGTTGTTTTAGTTTTTTATTTCGTAGACCCATAGCTCTTATCTAAAAAAATCACTATCTTCATTAAATATAATTTTTTATTTGAAGTATAAAAAAAAACCTACGATTTTTTAAGCGCTATGCGTTGAACGACGTATTGTTCTATCGCGAACTAGTGTAACACGCGGTGTGGTGCATGCGTAGCAAAGGTGAAGTTAACGGATAACAAAAATAATATCAAAATAAAAAATACTGTATTAAATTTAGGCCCTATCAAAGCACTTACAACCGTCAAAACTACCATCGGTTCGGAGAAAAACCGGCAAGAGACTCGATCTGGTTTATCTTTTTAACATATGTATGTAATATTTAAAATACATTACACATCGTTTTAGTTAATGTACAGAGATGAGTCAATCCCAGACATCATCATCGTTCAAATATTAATCCACACTATAATAGATTAATTGCCTTTTGATATGAAAACCCGCTTGACATGGCGCTTAAATTCACAATCCGGCAAATCGGTAACATCCTTTGGGGCTTTATTGTAAATATAACACTATTCCTTAAAAAAACTATTACTGGTATTTATTATTATTGTCAGCAAAGCGTTTGTTTGCTTTCAATTGTAATTTTTTTTTTCTGAACATATAATGTATTGTAATGTGTATGTAGGTGGTAGAGCCACGTTGAAGCTGTAACTGATATAAAAACTGACTATGATATAAAAAAAATGTAATAAAGAAAGCAGATGAAGTCCAGGTATCAGCTAGTTTGAAATGTGAATGTTTGTTACTACATTTACGCCTAACTTTGCAACCAGTCATTATGGAATTTTGCATATGTGTTCCCGATTGATAAGTTAAAACCATATCAATGCAAGCGTAACTGCGGACTAAAGTTAGTAACATAATACATTGGCGATTTTCAATTTTACAGTTATAAATTTTCTCATTTCATATTGATACTAGAAAAAAAATGACAAGCGTTTAGATTTTTGAAGGGAAGAAAGAGCACAGTGAAAATATTTGGCCAACGCGACGAGTCATAACTTTCTGTGGATAAAATTAATGTGATAAAATAGCATGCTGTGATATCTTTTAACAAATATTTTTTTCTTTTCTTGAGTGCCAATACAATTCTAGCATTAATATATATAATAGAAAGATTTCCTTGCGATTATCTTTTTCTCATACTTTTAAGTCGTTTTAAACTGAATTAATTAGTAAGTTCACGAAAGAGCTTTTGTTATATGTCGAGTCTCATATATATTATAAATTGGTTCAATATTGTATCATATTCCTTTACACAATAATAATTAATAATATTTATTATTGGAAATTACCTACTGCCTTCCGACTTCTAAGAAAATTCAAAGTTAGTTCTTCTGTAAGTAGATCACGGGCTATATTTACATAGCCAAATAATAGTAATGATTGAATATCTGAATTACGGAGCTATGTTTACGGTAATGTTATATGCAAAGTAAATCTATCTATCTAATGCCTTTAAACGAGCAATTCTTGTATTTTATATATTGTTATATATTTAGGATCTCGGAGACTGCGTCAGCTATTTCCGTTAACCTTAGTATGTAGGTTGTTTCGGGGACGATAAATCGATCTAGCTAGATTTTATTCATAGAAAACATTTTTAACTGAGTTTTCATGCTACGAAAAAATATGGCTAGAATATAAAGGTAAATTTCGCCGGCGCTGTCAAAATAAAAATAGCTTAGATGGAAATCGGCTGCTTTGAAAATCCGTCTAACCCCAGTTTCGAATCCGAGTGGCGGCAAAAGATATCTTTTTTTAATATACATTTTTTTGTTGACAAAAGATCATAATTTTGTGAGGCTAACCTAATCATTTATTTTAATTTTAAAATGTTTTTAAGAACCTAGCTAGGCTCGGTCATCTAGGTACCTTAAAAAAATCTGCAGTATATAGTATATATAAATATATACTATAAATATATACCAGTATATATAAAAAGTATATAAAAGTGAACCTAATGCAGATTTACATTCTTTATACGATCCAGTAAGTTCTACTGAGTTAAAAAATCTGTCCATTTCATGCGACCTTCGTTATACTGCTATTAAATAAGAAATAAACGTTTTTTCAACCAAGTTCCAAGATCAAGTTTTGCATGTTTTAGTAAACTTAACACACTATCGTGGCCATTTGGATTTGACTTTTATAGTCGTGTTTAGAATTAATTTCACGCGTTATCTACTAATCTGTGTTGATAAACATCGATTAATATGTCAGCACATAGCCTTTATTTACAATAAAATAATAACCGGGTACCGGGACCAAGCGTATAAAAGGTGGAACGCTCAAGGAGCGGGGAATTGACACCCATACGCTGGTTGCCGTTTCGACTGAGTAACCTATGCGCTTCCCATCTAATCCAGTAAAAGTTAAGGGCCCTTTAAGCCAACAACTTGCAGTCATTTGAAAAAAGAAACCAATGAGCATTCTGCTGTAGATCGCCGTACATTTCACATCTCGTGATCTGATAAGTTAAGGATAATTAATTTGGTGCTGTACTTTTCTACACGCCAGCCATAACGATTTAATTGTTGGTGCTGTCAACATAAATAACTTCACATTTTCACATCCTCCGTTAGATGGTGTTGTTAGATATCATTTTTTTAAATTACACTCTCATTGAAACTCGGTACACATTTTAAATACATATATCATATGAAATAAATTAAAAAATAATATATAATGAATATGTATTATGAATTATGTATTTTCTAATAGCGAAAAAATATGACAAGTGTAATACACACACATATATGTATATATACTTTCAAAATAGAAATATCAATTTATTTATCAGATTAATTTTACAAACAATGCTTGTAAATCTACAAAGATCTTTCATATACATATCATATACATTGGACAAACAGTTCCGTAAAATTATTATACAAGTAGGATTTTAACAAGAAGATCGTAAAATTACAACATATCCTACAAAATTTCCGGGCATATTTTGGAAAATTATTAGAATTGTTTACTAATTTCGCAGTGGTCAACGTCGATTGGTAATTTTATTCAATTTTAGTTTTGTAAAATGATTGTAATTTTACAAACATTTTTAACAGTGTAATAATACATTCGAAACAAACATTTTATGATTAAATATGATTTATAATTCGTAAATTATGGCCTTAGTCCGTCTTGTCCCTTGCCAAAATTCGGAGGTGGGTTTGTTGTCAAATAATAGTTGCCTGGTGTGGCTCTGAAACAAAAATCAGATACGTACTTAATGCCACGATAACTTTATGTTAACCCATTTGGAAGTAACGTCTAGAATAAATATGATGACTCAAGCTTTTAATTAATGAAATCCTTATTCTGACTTAATATATTAACGTAACCATTTCGATAGTTATATCAAATTATTTTATTGAGTGTTAACAAGATTCGATAATTGCGGTTGATCGCATTTCATAGTGCTCGTTCGAATACTTATCACAAAATCTTTCACTGGTCGTCTATTAACGTGATGCGAAGGTTGCGTTTG
>JACEII010000041.1:3891567-3903117 GCA_014332785.1 Antheraea mylitta
GAATACTTATCAGAAAATCTTTCACCGGGCGTTTATTAAGGTGATTCAATAATTAAAGTTGATTATACTGCTCGTTCGAGTAGTTATCACGAAATATTTAATTGGGGCAAATCAGAATTTATATATCATTACGTTCCAAAGGGACCTAAAAGCTGAATTACAAAAGTCATACTAACCGTGTGTTAACCAAATCCCCGATGTAGATGGTTTCAGCAGCGGCACCGTTGGCTCTAGCCCAGCTATAGTAGCCATCCGCTTTACTGGCTACCAGGGAAGTTTTGTTCACAACCATAGAGTGTGTCAATAGGTAAATTGAACGTATATGATTGCATATGTCTAAGAAAAAAATCAAAACGTTAGCTTGTATTTTAGTATGTGAATTATTCAGAAATTACACGATTGATTTTTATAATTTTTTTACGTTAGTAATCTAAACACGTACGAGAAGGCTTATATACATAAAATATGAAGGACACAGTTTTTAATTTATAAATGTTGTTCTTATTTGCAACGTTGTCTTCAGAAAAAAAAAAACTTTTCTTCATCGAAGCTCGACCACATAACTCTACTAGGAGATGATAAGTAAAGACTAATATGAGTGTTACTGAAGAAATATCAGGATTTGTTGGCAGTCTGATTGATATGCATATATGGGGTGTCTTTGCTTGCTGAGAAAGAACGTGTACTCACAATGCAGGCAGTGAAAGTAGGTCTGCCTTCCTCCGCGTCCTATTGATTTAATTGTCAACAATCCTACAGTTAAATATCATACAATAAAGATATAAAAATCGTGTTATACTAATAATCTATTGATAAGTGACGATACGTGCCATCCAAACAACCCGGTTGAAGGTGATCGCCCAATAACAGAAAATGGTTAAGATTTGCCCATATATCAACGGTGCAATAAGGTAAGCTGATCCCGAATGCTCCTGGATCTGTGTGGACGCAGTAGACGAATTCGGCGCTCGTCGCATTTAAAGGTTGATATACAGTGTCATCATTGTATAATGGTCCAGCTGGATCGAGTCCAACGATACTGTACAACAAATGTGTTTTATAAAGCAAGTATAATTTCATTGGAAAATATAAACAGCTATATCCTGTACGCGAATTAGTCATCGATTCTAAAAATGGGCTATCTCGAAAGTTACGAATTTGATTGTTTAATGATTTCAAAATTCTAGATTTTTCTACCATTCTTTATTGAAAAGTATGTAAAGGGTGTACGGTGCGTCCGAGCAGAGTTTTGTGTCAGACATTAAAGCGAATACGAAATGAAACAAGGAAGTGATCTGCAATATTTTTCTTTTTGGAACCGACCATGCTATTGACCTGACAACGTCTTAAGAGGTTCACCGGACTACTGACGTTATAATTTATATGTGTGGCTGTTGTTCGTTTGGTACGTCTACCAGTATAAATAAATGTCTTCTGAATCAAAAGGTATTTTATTTAGCTATGGTCGTTAAAATAGTATAGTAAGTGAAGATATCTTTAATTCAAAAATGGACACCCATTTCTCATATTCCATGTAAAGATAATCTGCGTTAATTTGCAGTTTCATTGTATCTATAATCATTAGATTAATTATGCATCTTGTAATACAAATTAAAAATAATGAAATAAAAGTGTTCCCTTTGTATTTTCATATTCATTAAAATATTTCTGATAAGATATTTTTTTCATTTATTATTGTGAGTCAACAAAGTTATGACACTGTACCTGATGGTATTGTTCGAGTTATCATTTATGGCCGCTCTGAATATAGCTTTAAGTTAGGTCTTGCGCATAGTACAGTCAAGAGGTTATACAAAACAAATTCAGGATATTATTATAGACATTTAACATTTACGTTTATTAATCATCAATTTATCTCGATATTATACGTACAGTATATCAAATTTTAATGAATTATGAGTCAAGTAGATATTTGTCTGTTACAATACGTAATAGAAATGTATCAGTATTACGACCATGTTGCTACTTTCAGAAGAGTTTGTGTATGTGAAACGAAGGTTTGATTTCGATTGTGTAGTCTTGTAAACGCTTTGACGAGTAGCTTACGAAAACCTGTTTATGTGAATTGAGCAAATAAACACATACATACAAAATAGAGATTAAGATTATTTGCAAAGAATTAGAGATAAAAACGAACAAATAATAAAAATTAAATAATTACTGGGGTAAATAACAAAATAACAGTAAAAACTCGAAATGGATGAGCTGAATGATAACGTGGTAGAATAAAGCTAAAATATTAACAGTTTGCCACATCACGTATTTGTCAGTTATGATTAAATCCAAATAACATTTAATCACCTAGTTTGTGAGTTTTGGGTGATCGCTTACTTTAATTGGATGATCCCCTTTATGCAGTATTTATTTCGATCTGTGGGATATATCTAGTAGCATATATTGTGCAGATATTAAGCCTGTTACAATATTGTTATCGTAAATGAAATACATTTATTAAAAATAAATAATTTGTAATAAAAATAAACAATGCCTCTCATAGAACATCATTTTTCGAAGTGGATAGGTCTTCTAATAATGACAAATATACAAGAAAAAGTAAGCAACGAAAGTAGATATAACATGTAATTAACAACAATAAAACGGTGCATAACTATCCATAACATAAAAAAACATAACATAACTTCTGAATGCGACTGTACTGCAACTAGTAATGACACATACAGTGTCTATGTGGGTGAAATAGTTGGGGAGAGGTACACGCGCGGGCGAGCTTGCTTCTCTTTTACCTCACTACGTCCCTCTAATATCTAAATTTGTGTTCGGCGCATGTACTTTATATCGGTTAAAATGCTTGACGCGGATTATCAATATAGGGCGCGTTCCATTAGACGTTCACAACGCTCACAACACCCTTTTTGCCGTTCCACTAGACAACCGCGAGCGTTGCGGTCGTGCCAAAAACGTCATTGATGACGTCATAACATACGCTCACGCGAAGCTTACGACGCCCCATGTCTGGACGTGGGTCGACGTGAGCGTTGTCAAATCTGCGGGATTCTCAATAAAGATGGCGACCGTCAAAATGTCATTATTTGACACGGTAAAGAATTATATAACATATCTATATATTAATACGTGAAGCAAATTTTTTGTATCCCTTTTTAACCTATTTCCCTTCAACGGGTGAACTTGAAATTTGGCATAATTAAAGTTTACTAGTGGGCGCCCAGTGGTCGACATTCAAACATAGTTCATTGATTTTTTAATGTTTGAACTTTATTAACACTTTTGCCAAAGGGCATATTTCTGTAATCAAAGGTTTTCATCATGGCTACTCAGTTATTTTCCATTTGCTATGATTTTTAATTATATAAACATTAAAAAATCTATGTATAAATGAGAATCGAAATTAATTATAAAGTTCGAACAAAAAACAGGTGGTTACATAAGGTGGTAAGGCTCTCAAATTCTAAATAAATATAACTTTATGAATATAAAGAAATTTATCGCAACCCATGACATAACGACATGACACAATTTTCAATTAATTATACACGACATCATGACTGGGTGGTATTTGTGGGTGATATTGAATTAAATGTAGTCTGTTCATTATGAGAAATACTGATATACCCAGTATAATCTTTTGGAAAAGTAATGGATTCACAGTAGAATCTGTATATGTTGTGTAGAATTCGAGCAGTAGTGTGAATTATGTATATTTTAATTATTGTTCATTTTTATGGGAAGTTCA
Source organism: Antheraea mylitta (assembly GCA_014332785.1). Lineage (NCBI taxonomy): Eukaryota > Metazoa > Arthropoda > Insecta > Lepidoptera > Saturniidae > Antheraea > Antheraea mylitta. The sequence continues at coordinate 3,895,301 of JACEII010000041.1, forward strand.
TTTATTCATCCCTTTATTTTCACCCCTTATGGTTGAAACATTTTTTTTTATTTGAAGAACATTGTCTCCAAGTGTCGGTAATTCAAATAAAATTATTGAAATCGGTTCGAAGTAGACGAAAATACGTGGACACGAAGTAGGTGAAAATCATATAAACGATATTTCTAAGGTGGGTGAAAATCATATAAACGATATTTCACCCCCTTAGGGGTTGAATTTTTCCTTCGAATTTATATGGAATCACCTCTGAGTATAACCAATTCAAATACAAAAATAATCATCAAAATCGGTTCGCAATTGTCGGAGATATCGATTAAAATAAATGAAAAAAAAAATACATACAACCGAACATAATAACCTCCTTCTTTTTCGAAGTCGGTTAATTAAAATACATACAGTCGGGCATTGCAACCTCCCTCGCAATATCTTTTGACGACTATTATGTCAATAATACTACTCGTTATTAACGGCTGTCAAAATGTCTTTTTTATTTATATGTGTGTATATATCGTGTAAAATTCAAGCATTAGTGTGAGTAATGCTTATTTTAATTAATTTAATGTACTTTTAATGCATTTTATATAAAATAAATCACTTTCTGCACTTCTCCGCCATATAAACTTTAACTATGCCAAATTTCAAGTTCACCCGTTAAGGAGAAATAGGTTAAAAAGGGATACAATTTTTTTGCTTCACGTATTAATATATAGATATGGCGGAGAAGTGCAGAAAGCTGTTTATTTTATATAAAATGCATTAGAAGTAAATTAAATTAATTAAAATATGCACTACTCACACTACTACTCGAGTTTTACACAACGTATACACACATGTAAATATAAAAGACATTTTGACAGCCGCCAATAATTATGAAGTTCAAAAGAGGTTATGAAGGGGTTTGCTATGCTCGACTGTATGTATTTTTTAACTCCTAAGTTCCAATTACCATTTTTCATCCTACATTCAACAATAATATTATAAAGTATAACTATTATTGTAACGTTTATTATTTTTTATGGTGAACTCTCTTCAAATGATGAATAAATCAAAAAATGAGCCAAATAATACTTTGTATAATCAAAATAAGAATTTTGTTCATAATAGTAATCCATGACTTAGACCTCCACGGTTACAATGTTGCAATTCAACCTCATGCAGCAACAAAAAAGAATTTATTTTCAAAAGCTAATGGTAGTATTAAAACATCTTTGTCTTGGATTCACCATTTGATTGTATTGTGCACCCATTACTTTTCCAAACGATGATACTGGGCACATCACTATTTCTCATAATGAACAGGCTACATTTAATTCAATATCACGCAGAAATACCACCCAGCCATGGTGTCGTGTAAAATTAATTGAAAATTGTGTCATGGGTTGCCATAAATTTATTTATTTTCGTAAAGTTATGTTTGGTTAAAACTTGAGCATTACCACGTGGTTTTTGTTTCCAATTTATAATTCATTTTCATTTTCATTTACACATAGATTGTTTTTAATGATTATATAATAAAGATCATGGCAAATGGCAAATAACTGAGTAGCAATGATGAAAACTTTTGGTTATAGAAGTATACCCTTTGATAAAAGACCCCTAATAAAGTTCAAACTTCAAAAAATCAATTAACTATCGTCGAATGTCGACCACTGGGCGCCCACTAGTTGTATTTATATACATAATTGAAATATGAAATAAAAAATTTTAATTAAGTTTTGATAATTTTACTTCTTTTGAAAAATGTAGAAATTAATTTTAATCATTTCATGGTAATTTAATGTTTTTCATTTGTCCAAAAAGTTCATTTTTTATGTTTTTATGATAATTAAAATTAAAAAAATTGAATTATAGATTGTTTTTCTAATATACTTAAATCAATTTAATAATAATTCGAATTTACTGTTAGGACTTATAAATTGTAAGGTAACTTCTTAAGCTTTTGCTTTATTTTTTCTAGGTAGTCATTTTTATTATTTATCTGAACGCTCAATACGCCCATAAATGCGTTCCACTGGCGTGTACGATTGTAACACTCGAGAGCTAGTGGAACGGGAAAACTCGCGGTCGTGAGCGTGAGCGTTGTGAGTTTCTACTGGAAGGAACGCAGTCATAGTTACTACAATAAAACAAACCTGGCTGTTATATCGGCAGCTTGGCGATTAATCAAAACGAGATAAACCAAAATAGTGTCAAACTGATGAGCATTATGATTGTCATTCAACTATGTACACCTTACTACGCTTGATAATTGGGTACGCATTGGCCGATTCTGGAATGGCTAAAACTGTTGTATGTCATCAAACAGGACACAACTGCCGTACCGTACGATATGGTAAAATCTATCAAGCACTTTACAAATTATCTTAATTAAAGCAAAATGGCTGAGAGTGCAAAAGACATTAACGGTGTTATTACAAAAAAGTTAAACATGTTTTGAACGCTTGCTTTAAAAAGATCTCTCGGCAAATGTTTGCCGATTTGCTCTGTTGTCTCGCTTTGGTTAGGTTATGTTACACTTGCGAAAAAAGGATAACGCGATCTTGCTTCGGGCGAGCGCGGCGCATTTCGTACGAAACCTTTTTTAAACCAAGTATTTAACTTTTTTGTAATAACACCGTAAGGGTTTAGAAGAAAAAATAACGAAATAAACATAGAAGAAAGCGTTAGAATGAACGGAAAAAATAACTGTACTTACATTGATATATCTTTTCCATTCTTTCTTACTTCTCTGCCGGCGTAGCCCATTAAGTGTGCCCCCAAGGAGTGCCCCACTAGCATAACACTCGTCAGGTTTAAACCATAATTTGACATTCTTATCAATGCTTTTCCCATGTCTTTACCAACCTTAAAGAGGTAAGTGTATATTTAATTCCTTTGATTATTATTTTGCATAAAAGAAACACATTGTCTTCATAACTCTGGCGGTTTATATCTCTCGTAACTTGTAGTCCGGTGAAGCTGTTAAGACCTTGCTGGGTCAATAGCGTAGTCATTTCGAAAAAAAAATCTATCGTAATGTAATAGCTTTGAAATAACAGGTTACTCCAACCTTACTCGACATTTGTCGTTATATTTTGACTAATTTAAAATATATCTTCTTAAATTATAATTTACATGTATATATACTTACGTATAGCGGGATGTTTGGTCATTCTAATCTGTCTGGATAATAATAATTAATGTATTCGTTTTAGTATAAATGATGGTTATTCGCTTTTCCGTCCACTTTAAAGCGTCTGACAGAAGTTGTGGTCGGCGGAAAGTATCATACTAGATACTAATTAAGAGATATATTTTACAAAACATATATTAAATAAGGTATATATATTTAAGTACAATAGTCCTTGACTTTGTATAATTCTTTTTTTGTTTCGTCAGTTTGTATCTTTCGTCAGTTATCCTGGAGAACCTCTTGCGTTTTGGGACAAAAAGGATTCTGGATGTAACCTTGTAATACTAGTTATCACTGTGTCAAGTTTTAGCGAAATTGATTCAGTACTTTCAGAGTGATACGTGTTCACAGGAACAGACAGACAGACAGATAAAAACTGTAAAAGTACTGTTTTTGGCTTCTATATCGATAACATAGTCTACCTAGATTATAATTTTCAAAAAATATTTTATGTACAGATTTGGCCGATTGGAGATTTTGGCCATGTTAAGTTTTATTATAGTAAAAATTGTACCCGCAGTTCAGTATTAGTTTTTTTTTTAATTGTATTAAAGAAATATAACATTCTGAGACCATTTACAATCATAGAAATGCTCTTTAAAACAATTGTAAGTACGACACGCACGTCACTTACAATAACATGTAATGTATACATCAGATTTGTTATTAGTTATATTAGGTATATTAGTATTTACTAATAGTGTTTAAAATGAGGAGGCCTACCCAAGTTACTTATCGACAATCACTAACGCAAATAAAAAACGAAAGAATGTATGGAGATGACGTATCTGAACGATATATCACGTGTATATCGTATGTATATAGACATATCACCAGATTTATAAATACTAATAGTATTTAGAATGAGGGGGCCTACCCAAGTTGCTTATCGACAATCACTAACGCAAATAGAAAACGAAAAAATGTATGGAGATGACGTATCTGAACAATATATCACGTGGTTGTTTCCTCATCAGCAACATATTTGGAACTTTAACCCGCCATATAACTACCTCAGTCCTCACTTACACTGTATTAGCAACTAATGAAACAATAAGTTGATAATTGTTTCTCTAATTAATAATTAAGAATGAGTTGAAATCTTTCTAAATTCTATGCAGATAAAGCCACGGTTAACAGCTAGTCTTAATTAGAATAGAATAAATTACTTTTTATAAGGTCCGTTGTCTGTCAATGTAAGTTCCTAAATCGGCTGAGTGTGAGTTAGTAGTCCGGTGAAGCTGTTAAGACCTTGCTAGGTCAATAGCGTAGTCAGTTCGAGAAAAAAAAAAACAATGTAAGTTCCGTGAAAATAGGTCTAACCGTTTTGGAGAAAGCACTGTGGGTGGAGCCACGGTTAACAGCTAGTATAAACTAAAATTGCCTAAACTATTTTTATAGGGTCTGCTTTCTGCTAGTGAAATTTCCATCAAAGTCAGTCCAGCCGTTTCGAAGATTACCCGGAATAAACAGACAGACGCACCGACAAAAAAAATAAAATTTTTATTATATGTATGTAAAGAAACTATTTTTTTAATTTGTACACCTCGTATTTAATAGATGTCGCTTTAGCATAATAATAGATCTGTGGTGAAAGTAGTATATCGAGTTTTTGACATGTAACGGTGATTAAAAATGATAGTGTATAATTTGGATTTGTGTGAATAAAGGAATTAATAGTTAAATAATTAACTTTAAATGTCGTTTCTTTGATTACAGGTAAAATATTAAATTTAAGTCAAATGGTAATATTGTATAATGTTGTGTATGTACCTAGGTATTAAAATAAAAATTCTTTGATTACAGAGCAACGCAATTAGTAGTTTAATTATAATTCCTCAGACATCTCTAAGAATTGTCTTATATGTATAGAATAATAAATTATATCACATTATATCTATTTAATAACATATTTAAGATATATTGATAGATAATGTATAGCGTGAAATATTCATAATGAATTTCGTATACAGTGTAAGTGAGCAGTGGGGGGCTTTATATCGGCATAAAGTTTCAAGGCGTGCGAAGCTGCAAGCAACAGCTAGTTCTGTGTGCTTAGTGTGAGTTTGCACAATTATATCGAATAAATGTTCTATAGCGTTAACCGAATGTACATGGAACGTACCGAGAACCTAGTACATGTGAGTGTGAGTTACATGTCATGTTGTTCAATCGACTGACGTTAATTCACCTCGAACCGTGAAGTTGTTTCGAAAAATTTTAGTTCCATGAACGTTTCCGAGCGAAATTTTATCATTATGTTGACAATGCTGTAGTGTCCTATGATAAACCGACTAAATTTATGAAGTCTTTATAACCATGCATTCTTCAAAAAAGTAAGTTACGTATTAGTTTAGGCGGATTATCCATCGTTTGTTTACATACATTCTGAGTGCGCGTGCGTCAATATTATTTTTTATATAACTTTTATGTTTCTCTTTAAACTTTTAGATAAAGTTGCTATTTTTGTAATACAAATAATGAGAACCAGTCATCAACAATTTGAATTTATGATTACTTATATGGAATACTAAGTGGAACATTTATATATTAATCATTTATTGATCTTTTATTGAATTCGTGTAGATTATGGTATTATTTATATATTTTAGGCACGGAGATCTGTGACGACTTTAGATTAGTGTGTAGCCTCAGTTCTTTGCACAAAAATTTAAACGCTTTCTTTGTAAACCGATATCTTTTCAATAATTCTATCTCAGTGAGATCTTTTAATGGATCACTGCTAGCGCGAGCTTTTGCACGAACAGCGGCTATATTATGAGTCCGATCCGAAACGCCGTGGTGGACGGTTGTGCGCACCGCTGCATCCGCTACATCGCTCGTGAGGAGACGGACGCGCTCGTTACACTTTTCGATTTCGATACTCGCGAGTTGGTTGGCTTTCGCCATTACTTCGTGAGTGTTCGGCTGACGTAGCGCACACGTGTGCGCCACACCTGAGCTACGCACCTGCGTAACACACCTGCATTCTTTTACCAGGAATTGAGTGAGATCCTTCCTTTGTATTTATTTATTACTTTGCTTATTTCTTGGTATATTTATTTGTTCTTTGTTTATTTGTTCTCACTTGTTTATATATTTATTTACGTAGTTCTTTATTCCTGTAGTCGTCATTTCTTTATATCTTTATTTCCTCTTCAATTATTTGGCTATTTAGTTATCTATTTATTTATTTGCTGTATATTTACATAATTTATTTACCTTGCCTGTCTCGCTCACGTATTTCCCGTATTCCTTTCTTCTTCTGATTTATTTTAAGCAGCTCTCTTGATCTGCACCCGGGATAGACTCGTAGTTAACCGGTTGGCGTGCCCCCCTGCCCTTAAGGCAGGGAGGTTGGTTCACGTCCCCCCCATCTCCCACAATCTACCGCAATGGATCCGAAAGTGCTCTTGGATAGGTGCCGCGTCGGTCTTCTCGCACGCGGAGTAGATGAGGATGTCGTGAACTCCACGTTCATGGACATCTTTTCCCGGTCCTCCGAGGACTTTCAATACGTGCCCCGCGTGGAAACCGCGAATTCGTTCGAGACCCTCTCGCCGCACTCTCCGCTTGACGATAGGGATAGGGGTGTTGTAGCAACACCTACATCGAGCTCCAGCTTGGAGGCCGGCTCCGATATGGAGCTCGACGTAGCGGCGTCCGCCGAACCGCACGTGACCGTTGACGCGTCCGCGATTCCTGCGCCTTCAGCGCAAAAGATCGATAAAGACGGCTTCCAAACCGTCTCCTATAATAGGCGACGTACCCGGCCAGTCCGTCAGATTCGGGTTCCGCAGGTAAAGTTGCGAACATAGGTGGCACCCGGGTGCCAGCCCCGGTTAAACCATCGGTTTCAAATACACGCGTGGGCGAACCTAGCTCCGTCCCTCTCGCTCCTTCGCAGACCACGGGTTCCGCAGGTAAGAATACCACGCCCCCCGCCCCCTGTCACGATCCAAGACAAGTCCCAGCGGACTTCAATCTCGAATCGCCTCAAAACCCTTAAGGTTCATTATACGTCCGCCCTCAATACTCCGGCGGGCATTCAAGTGAAATGCCCCACATCCACCGACCATCGCGCGCTGACTCGATTCCTTCGGGAATCGAAGTTAGCGTACTTTACTTTCGCACTCGAGGAGGAACGCCTCCTCCGCGTAGTGCTTCGCCGCGTCCCGGCCGAGATCTCGGTCGAGGACGTCACCCTCTCCCTTAAGGAGAAAAATTTCCCCGTGCGTGCGGTACATCGGATGTACCACCCACGCACCCGCGCTCCTTATAATATGGTGCTAGTTCTCCTCGACCGTTCGCAGGAGGGCAAGGCCATTTTTAATCTCACTTCAGTCTGCGATTTAAACGGTATTACCGTAGAGCCCCCACGCAAGACCCATACCCCATCGCAGTGCCATAACTGTCAGTGTTATGGTCACTCGGCGAGGAACTGTCATCTTCGCCCCAGGTGCGTCAAGTGCCTGGGTGATCACCCCACGAAGGAGTGCGCTCGCACTCCCGGTACTCCGGAACCTCCGAGTTGCGTGTTGTGCGGTAACGCGGGTCACCCCGCGAACTATCGCGGCTGTCCTCGCGCACCGCGCACACAGCGACCCCGTCAGGCGAGGCAGGCGCCCAGGGCGCCTGCAGCTAC
>JACEII010000041.1:3918117-3936290 GCA_014332785.1 Antheraea mylitta
GTAAATCATTATCCAGTGAGGGTATTAAAATCTTGTAATATTTATTATCTATTGGTAATTTACGATACGTGCCGTCTATACAGCCCGGTTGATGGTGGTCTGCGAATGGCAAGAATTGGTTAAAATTTGCCCATATATCAACGGTGCAATAGGATGAGCTGGTTCCGTAGCGTCCCGGATCTGTGTGGACGCAGTAAACGAATGTAGCGCTCGCCGTATTTAAAGGTTGTGCAATTATGTTATTGTATAAAGGTCCGGCTGGATCGAGTCCCACGATTCTGTTCAACAAATATGTATTATAAAGTAACGATAATTGGAAATTATATACATTTATACCCTGTGTGCAAACTGGAGACAAGTAAGCAAATAATGAATCATCGGTTCTAAAAAAAGACATGCTCGAATGTTATGGTATAGTTCGAGTAATTACTTCAGGCTTCTGAAATTTTCTACCCTCCTTTATTAAAAAGTATATAAAATGCACCACACTGTGTTGGATCAGAGAGACACAGATCACTGTCACCTGTCTCACTAACTCGTATATTATTATATATTTAGTATAGTAACTAAATCGCACGATTGTTAGGATGGACAAAAAAAAATCGAGTTTTTAGTTTTCTTCAAATCTCTATGAAATTTTGTCAGAGAGTACCAAAACATAAACTCTTGTCAAAATCCGAGCCCTCGATATTGATGTTTAGAGGCCACTAGTTGAATTTTCTAATTTCTCATAGAAATAACAAAGCGTTTTTTTTTTAAATAAGCACCAATAATGGTAAGATATTTCGAAAAAACGGATCAGTGTTATTTAAGACGATAGAGCGGATACATGAAACTGAAAAACAATAACAGGTACTCACATTGATATATCTCTTCCACCCATTCTTACTTCTCTACCGGCGTTACCCCATAATTGTGCCCCCAAGGAGTGTCCCGCCAGGATAACATTTGTCAAGTTTAAACCATAATCTGTCATTTTTATTAATACTTTGCCCATTTTTTGACCAATCTAAAAATGGTAATTATATATATATATATATTTATATCATATAAGATGCAAACGACCCGGCGGGTCACTTGCTGTTAAGCGATCACCGCCGTCCATAGACACTAGTAATCCCAAAGGAGTTGCAAGTGCGTTGCTAGCCTGTGTTTTGGGAGAATAGGAGAAAGAGGATGGGGTGAGGAGAGGGAAGAGGTAGAGAAAAGGGAAGAGGAGGGGAGATGGGTCTCCGGCGTTCTCACTGACCAAACGAAACGAAACAATGCAAGCACTGTTACTTCACGTCGGTTTTCAACGAGAAGGTGGTACTACCCCGGGCGAGCCAACCCATTCATGCTGAAACCAGTTATAGTTTCAGCGGGGCTCTACCACCTCCAATTTAATTTGATTAAAGATTGTCTATAATTCCGCTGATAACTATTTTGCATAAAAGAAATGAACGATTCTAAGAACAGGAGGACGTCCAGGTGCCAAATCCATGTTTTTTTAAGGATGAGGAGTTTGAAGCAGTACTTGGAATTTGCAACACAAATGTAGGTATAAGGGGCATTGACGGCTATCTGCACTTCTCGTAATCATTGTCAAATTTCTTAAAAACTTAGAAGAGTCGCTTTAGTTATATTTTCTAATCAGGAGCTTTTACTTTTAATGAATATAAATGGATACTAGATTGGCTGGGTATGTGAATATAGAATAAAATTGTAACATATTATAACCAGGCCTTTTTTATGGGCGCCCCCAGGGGCACGCGGTGCTCTTAATAGGAATCTCGAAAATATCGAAAAATTGCCATATAAATAAATTTAATCTGGTAACCTTTACATAATTTTTTGGATCTTCTTAATACGACAAAGTTATCCAAATACAAAATGTAATCTAACTTTCCTGAACAATTACAGCGTCGCACGGTGATTTCTCTGTAGTGGAGGTCGGACGTTGGCCACTAAAAATATTGAAGTCGTAATTTAACAAATATTAAACACTTATTTAATGAAAAGCATCAGAAATATATAAATGCACTTTTTAGACTGAACTCATAGGTTATGAGTAAATTGAATAACACTGTATTCATTTTATTGGATGCAACTGTAAATATCTCGTGATTTTTGTTGGTTTCATTCTGCGAATTTTGCAACAGAATCTTACTATTATTATGTCTCAAGTATCCTAAATAACAAGGTAAACGTTTTTGCACTTTTTGAGATACAAAAAATTATGGACTTTTATAATAACTAGCTTCTTAGTTACAATATAGGCTCACATCTTTCGAAAATTAGCGTGCACCCAAAAAAGAAATGACAAAAGAAGGTCTTATTACTATTGGTTGTGCTGTATTGCTGATTACAGATGTTAGCTGAATACTTACAGAATGCTCATTGGACGTTATTTCTCCGTATGCTTCTCAAATGTAAAAATCTTTAGAGCGTGTTCACGCCCACGCCCGCGTAACCACAGATCACGCCGCCGTGGTCCGGGGGTTAATTTCGCTCCCGCACACCCGATTAGGCCTCCCACGGCAGCGGCTCAAGCCTAGGTTCGATCCCTCGGTAGGGAGCCCTTGAGTACGTTGCTTGCGCGATACGGTGACACACAAATATACATCACCGGTACAACACTACACGATCACCCCCACACACGTGCACGCTTACACGCTTACACATGAAAGTGGAAGGGTTTACTTTTTTTTTCCCTTATCGAACTGAAAAACTCTCAATTTTCCGATAATAAATATATGGAGGAGTTGTTGAGGCGTGTATGCCTGGTACACATATACGTTTCAACAACTCATACATATATGAATAGTTAGCTAGGTTAGTTAAGATAGGTAGCGATTTTGCATGCAACAGGCAACAGCCAAGCCGAGGTGTGCCGTGCACCCTTGAGCTGGTTGCCATAATAAAATCGGCTGAGTGCCTTAAGCGCTCGCCTTAGTAGTCCGGTGAAGCTGTTAAGACCTTGATGGGTCAATAGGGTAGTCATTTCGAGAAAAAAAAATAAAAATCTTTAAAGAATATAAAAAACGCAGTAAATGTTAAAAGGGCAAAAAGATCTTTCTCATTTTACCATATCTCGTTTATCTATGTATGTTAATTAAAAAGTTGGTAGCTTTATTTGTGCATATAATTTTCTACCAATTTAGTGATAAGTGATACAAATATTATTTATTTCTTTTTATATGTTTTAACTTACCTTGAATAACGGCTTGATTTATTTTTTCATTGATCAATTCATTTGAAAATTATTACAGCTTCTGTTTACTTACATATAGTGGTATTACAAGAACACCTCAGGTTTAGGTTTCCTTACGATGTTTTCCTTCGCCGTCAGCTAACAGTTTTACCAATTTCAATTAGTAAATGTACGCGAATTTCGAAAAATGATTTGGTACATACCGGTCCAAACACTAGACCATTTCGAGTTACATCTGGAAACAGGTTACTATAATCGACTGAGATAAGACCTAATTATTCTTACTGATCTGAATTAACTTACTAGTATTGAATTTGGCAATGCTTTCAAAGCATAAGAAACTGGGATTAACCCTAGGCCGAGAATTGAATCACCATTGCTGGCTTCGTCCTCCCAGTCCAAAAGGATGCAATTCCTCACTATTATATCTTCTAAGCATGCTTTCATTACACTTATGGTTTCGGTATCGTTAACTTCTCCCATGAATCCAAACGTGTAGAAGAAGGTTGGTAGAGAAATATCGATACATGAAAACTCAATCAGAGTTTCCGCATTATTGAGATTTGTCCTTTGGTAATTATATATCGTACTGAAACATAATTAACAGATATAGGTATGAAATTAGACATTGGTCAATTGAAATAGGTTTTTGTTTCACTTATATCTCATAATTTTATGCATCCACTAGCTGTAGCTCTTGACTTTGTCTAGAGGAACAAATACAAGCATCACAACGCCTGCCTTACTTCTCCATTTTAAGAAAGCACACTTCACTGATCGCGTAGTGCTTAGAAAAATAGTATTTTTTTTTAATTTTAATAACTATATATTAAATGAAACTCACGTATTAAATTAATCTATCCAGAATTGAAAGTTGGTCGATATCCCTTCTGTAGTTTTTAAGCAATGCAACAATAGCATCACAGAAATGTTTATCATTGTATTGATATAAAATGAGTATATTAAAACAATGAAATGACAATTATTCTGTAAACTATTAAAGTGATGTTTACAATAAACAAGGTTTTACATATAACTACTAACGGTGTTATTACATAAAAGTTAAATACGCATTGAATACTTGGTTTAAAAAGGTTACGTTCTAAATGCACCGCGCTGGCTGAATGTTCGCCATCTTGCTTTTTTGTCTCGCTTTGTTTAGCTTAGGTTAGACTTGCGAAAAAAGGATAACGCGAACTTGCCTCGGGCGAGCGCGTAGCATTTAGTACGAAACCATTTATAGCGAGTATTTAATACGTATCTAACTTTTTTGTAATAACAAGAGCATTAAAGAAATTGTTTGCATCAAATAAAATCAAAATAAAACAACTTACCCTTTATAGCATATCAGTGAAGCAGCATTGGATAAATGCCAAACACCTGAAATTATTTATAAAAACAGAATAATCGTGTATTTGCAAGTTAAGATGCTAGGAAATGCTAGAATATTATGATGAATATTACCGATTAAGATAATCAATATCAACAACATAATAAATACGTGCAACCTCAGGACGTTCTCGATAAAATGTACCTATAATTGTAAAAAGAAAAAAGTTAACAATGTGCATATCTAATTAAATATTGATTTATTTAAACCCGCTTTAATTTTGTATCCTTAAATATACAAGGGATTTTATTGTTTGTGCCTGACTTATTGTATTGTCTCGAATATTATTCTGACATGACTGTTATTATAACTCTAGCATTCATTGCGATACAGACTATTCGCTCTTCTTATCTAATACATTTAAAAGAGCAATTCCTGTATATTTCTATACTTTTACTTAATCAGAATCTCGTAAACGGTACAGAGTCTCTCAGTGTACCTCGTTTTATGATCGCTCAGAGTATAGAGGGATAAAGAATGGGATAATTTAATGGATTTGAGTTTTCAAGATGGTCGTCGCTACTTTTCAATAGCACTATGTTTACTTTTAAGTATAGTCCCATCCCTTAGTCGAACTATAAAGAAAAGAGTATTACGTTTTGCCTCAAAAAAGCAAAAAGTTATTGTGATTATTTTGTGCACACTCTTATGTTATTCTTAACAGAATTTAAATAACTATACGTAGGAAAGAGTTTTTGTTTTATGTTGAATTTCATATCATATTCATAAAACGCGGCTCAATATTCCACCATTATCCGTTAATAAAATCACAATATATATTATTCGTTAATAGTAAATACCATTATCTCCCAACTTCTGAGAAAATTGAAGATGAGTTCTTCCATCAGTAAGATCATGGTCTTGTTTTATATATTCAAAGAACAGTAGTAATTGAATACATATGTTACGAAGCTAGTATTGCAGGCATGTTATATGCAGAGTCAATTTTTAAAATCTGCAATATGTTCGTCAATAAATGACTAGGCAAACTCGGAAAGATTGTCTTGTTTCTTCGAGATAGCGTTCCGGCTCAAAGTCAGTCTATCTCTAGTAATGTTCGTAGTTAAGTCTTTAGTCGCTAGGATTCGAAGATAAAGTCTTTAGTCGCTAGGATTCGAAGATAAAGTCTTTAGTCGCTAGGCTTCGAAGATATTTCTATAGACACAGAGTCCGACCACGTTATCAACTGAGTCATTATTGCTTTCTATTATTATAATGCATATATATTCGAAAAGACTGAATGGAATGTCTAAAATGTGAATCAAGAGCGTGATTATATATTTTATCGTAGTATTTGCCTTGTTGGATATTTACATGCTTTGTATTAACGTCATTAATAATACTTCTCGCTAGATTAAGGGCTTAGGACGAATAATACAATTTCGTTCAGTTCCCTAATCATATATTTTGCAAGATTAAGAAGATATCAGAAATTATAAGTATATAATTTTTAAAATGAAAATTTCATACTTTTACTATTTTTTTTATGTATACTCTTATCTAAATACTTTTTCACAAAAAGAACTTGCTGTTACATATACAGAAGCAGCGCTCTTAATGTTTTGCTAAAGCTTCGTTGTTATTAGTAAATACTTTATTTAGATTCTCGTTGACATTTGCTGGTGTATTTCTCATAAATAAATAAACGAGAAAAGTTTTTTGGCGGGATTTTAGTCTGTCATGTAGTGGATTTTATATTTTATTCATAACCTTGTGTTATTTGACTCTATAGTGTGTAAATTTGATGGTGTTTTGCGTAATATAGTTAGTTTATTGTGCATAAGTGAAGTGAATGGAAAATAATACCACGGAGCATGAAATTCTAAGATGCCCAAAAACTCCCTGGAAGGTTCTAACAAGGGATCCACCATCTTGTTAGAATATTGATTGACACGTTGCTTAATATTGAAATGATCGCACGACGCTTGTAATATTATTGACTACGTGATAATGGCAGTAATAATCAGAAAGATTGATTGCCAAAAATAAAGTAAAAAAAAAAAACGAGAAATAATATTTAAAATAATTTTATTTATTACATATGAAACACAATCATGTTATGATCAAATTAATTTAAATATTTCTTTAAATTACGGCCGTAGCCCGGCTTTTCCCTTGCCAAAATTTGGAGGGCCGTTGGTTGTCAAATAGTAGTTGCCCGATGTGGCTCTGTAAAAAAAACATTTTGTTACCTCGTTTGAAAATCAAAACGTCTAGAATCATATCATGAACTTAAGTTTTTAATTGATGAAAATATCATAATGATAGAGTATCTCAATGTGCATGTTTGGATAGTTATTTCAAAGTCTTTCACGTTTTTCAAGGTTATCTGTTAGCGTGATTGAATAATTGCAGTTCATTATATTTCATAATACTCGCACAGTGTGTTATCACGAAGTCTTTTGGGAAGCCTCTATTAACATGGTGCGATAATTGTAATTGATTGTTTTTGATAATGCGCGATCGAATAGCTGTTACGAAATCTTTGACTACGCGTCTATTAAAGTATTGCGATGATGGTAGTTGATCGTATTTCATAGTGCTCGCTGTAAGGAATACCACAAAATCTTTCACTTAGTGTATATTAACATCATTCTACAAGTACAATTTTACTACGAACACGAATAAGGAATTAAATATTGCAAAATATGACACGTAATCTCTGAAACGGATAAACGGACTTCGACTAGACTTTTGCTGTCATATATTCATATAGACTACGTTCCACTAGAAGCTCACAACGCTCACGCTCACGACCGCGAGTTATCCCGTTCCACTAGCTCGCGAGCGTTACGATCGTAAGAGCTAGTGGAACGCATTTGTGGGCATTTTGAGCGTTCAGATAAATAATAAAAATGGCGATCTAGAAAAAATAAAACAAAAGCTTTGAGAGGTTAAGTTACACTTTGTAAGTCTTAACAGTAAATTCATATAATTATTAAATTCATTTAAGTATGTTAAAGAAACAATGTATAATTAATTTTTTTTATTTTAATTATCATAAAAACATAAAAAATGACCTTATTGGTTAAATGAAAAATATTAAATTACCATGAAATGATTATAAATTAATTTCTAAATTGAATGTAGGAATTCACAACATTTTTCAAAAGAAGTAAAATTATTAAAACTCTATTAACATATTTCATTTCATATTTCATTTACGTATTTCAAATACAATATGTTATTTAATATAAATATCCTATACCGTATCAAGTAATGCCATTTTGTCAACGCTCACGTCGACCCACCTCCAGACATGAGGCGTCGTGAGCTTCGTGTGAGCGTATGTTATGACGTCATCAATGACGTTTTGGCCACGACCGCAAGGCTCGCGGTTGTCTAGTGGAACAGTGAAAAGGGCGTTGTGAGCGTTGTGAGCTTCTACTGGAACGCGCCCATAGTATTGCCTACGCTACATATTACTATGGGTTGATTAGTAACAATGAAATTTAAAATCAAAGGTAAAAATATATAAATATATCCTATTCTAGTAGAAGCTTGATTCAATACGACGGTGATTGATATTTTTATTAGACGGATTTTCGAAGCAGCCGATTTCCATCTGAGCTATTTTTGTTTTGTCAGCGGCGACGATATTTACCTTCATATTCTAGCTATATTTTTTAATTGCCTGAAAACTCAGATTAAAAAGTTTTCTATGAATGAAATCTAGCTAGGTCGATTTATCATCCCCGAAACTACCTACATACTAAGTTTCATGGAAATAGATAACGCCGTCTCCGAGATCCTGAACATACACAAATATAAAAATATACAAGAATTAGATAGATATAGATAGATATTGAAGACGCTGGGGAATCAAGTGGAAAAAATGCTCTCATAGATTGTCAAATCAGAATTGACATGTCGTTACGTTCGTAAGGGATCTAAGTTGTGTTACAAAAGCCATACTCACCGAGTGTTAACCAAATCCCCGATGTAAATTGTTTCAGCAGAGGAACCGTTGGCTCTAGCCCAGGCATAGTAATTCTTCGCTCTACTGGCTACCAGGGAAGTTTTATTTACAACCATAGAGTATACAAGCAAGTAAATTGAACGCGTGTGAGTGCATATCTCTAGGAAGAAAATGACTAAGTTAGCTTATATTTTAGTATGTGTACTATTTTTCGGAAATTACACTATTGATTTTTATGACTTTTACTGTGGTAATCTAAACACGTATACGAGATCAATAATACGATCATACAAAATATTAAGTACTTCATTCTTGTGGGATCACTAATTTACAAAAAATGTTATTATTATGCTAATGTGCTGTTTTCGCTTACCCGGGAATAACGTGTACTAACCTACCGTACCCAAGACTGCGCGCTACAAAAGACTTCTGCGACATATATTTACCGATCCTCCCGATAAAATAACGGCAGTGAACGATCGGTACCAATCTGTCTCTCCAAACAGAGCGTGTGCACGCCTATGCTCGCGTAACCACAGATCACGCCGCTATGGTCTGGGGGTAAATTTCGCTCCCACACACCATATTAGGCCCCCCTCGGCAGCGGCTTATACCTAAGCCCGTTTCCTTGGCGTGAAGCCCTTGAGTGCGCTACTCCTGCGATACAGTGACACAAAATCTTACATCACTGCAACAACATCAAGCATATGACCCCCACACACGTGCACCTATACACGCTTACACATGAAAGTGGAAGAGTTTTGTTTCTTTCCCTTATCGTTCTGAAATAGTTTAGAAATTTATCCTATATAAAATATATATAAGAGTTGTTGAGGTATGTATGCTTGGTACACATATATGTTCCAATAGTTAGCTTAGGTCAGCTCAGATAGCCCCGATGAAGTTTATAGAGATCTCGTGCCGCCCCAACTATAGCGGAAGACGTACACCGTGGGGTTTTAGTCCGTGTGAGTCGGACATAACCCACTCTCCCCCCCGGGAGAGTGGGTATCCATAAGGGATTTCCCCACGTTCAAAAAAAAAAGATAGGTAGCGAATTGCACGTATCAGGCAACATCCCAAGCTGAGACGTGCCGTCCACCCTTGAGCTAGTTATCAAATAAAATCGGCTGAGTGCCCTAAGCGCTCGCCTTAGTAGTCCGGTGAAGCTGTTAAGACTTTGCTAGGTTAATAGCGTAGTCAGATCGAAAAAAAAGTGTACAAATTATGCAGGCAGTGCAAGTGGCACTTGCCATTATTCTACGTCCATTGTCAACTATCCTACCGTTGAGTATCATAATATGAAGATATAAAAATCTTGTAATACTTATCATCTAATCATAATTTATGATACGTGCCATCCATACAACCCGGTTGAAGGTGATCTCGGAATAACAAGAAATGGTCAAAATTTGCCCAAATATCAACAGTGCAATAAGGGAATTTGATCCCGTAGATTCCCGGATCTGTGTGGACGCAGTAGACGAATTCTGCGTTCGCCGCATTTAAAGGTTGGTTTACGATATCATCATTATATAATGGTCCAGCTGGATCGAGTCCGACGATACTGTTTAAGAAATGAGTTTTATAGAACAACTATAATTTAATTGGAAACCATATACTGCTAAATCTTGTATTCATTCATCTAGAAGACAAAGTTCGGTTGCCGTTCAAAATGCTCGGTGTTCTGAATAAGGCGAAACGGTACTACATAACTGGGCAAAGACTGCTGTTATACAAAAGGCAACTCCGACCCCATATGGAGTATTGTTGCCATCTCTAGGCGGGAGCACCGGGATATCAGTTCGGGACATATGAGTTAACCATTAAGTTTAAGGTAAGACGTCGCCTCTTTATTTGTGTTCTATCGTTTGTATAATGGGTTCTGTTTCGCGGAATTGTTCAACATTATGCCTGTGGCTAGTTTCCATCATCGTACCGCTCGTCATCGGCAGGGAGTTCATTCTCACACCTTGGAACCGAAATTATTTTAGACGGTCCGGTTCCAGAGGAGTTTCCTCTCACGAACACTTTGATTGTGGAATGAGCTTCCAGCTGAGATTTTCCCTGGGGACTACAGTACGAAGTACTTCAAGGGAAAAGTAAATAGGATATTAAAGTGTCGGCAATGCGCATGTGACACCTATGATGTTGCAAGCGTTTATAGGCTGCGGTAACTGCTTAACATCAGGCCACCCACATGCTTGTTTGCCATGGTGGTATAAAAAAATACTCAAACTCGTTACGAGTAAATAAAGAATGACTCATCGATCTAAAAATGGGCTGTCTCGTACGTTGTGAAATAATTCGAATAATGACTTCAGATTTCTAGAGGTTTCTACCCTCCTTTTTTGAAAGGTATATAAAATGCTCAACGGTTCGTCAGATCACAGTTTTATCTTACACATTGAAGCAAATACGAAGGGAAACAAAAAAATGACTTTCAAAAGAACTGCGATCAAGGCGTTATATGGTATAACTGTGCCTGTGGTACGTTTGTGTATTTTTTTATGTCATAGGAGGTAAACGAGCAGGCGAGTCACCTGATGTTAAGTGATCACCGCCGCCCATAGACATTTGCAACACCAAGGGAGTCGCAAGTGAGTTGCCAGCCTGTATTTGGGGAAATGGATATGAGGGAGAAGGGAGCAGCGAGGGGAGGGGAGGGTGGCCTCCGGCGCTCTCACTGACCGAACGAAACGCAACAATGCATGCACTGTTACTTCACGTCGGTTTTCTATGAGAGGATAGTACTACCCCGAGCATGCCGACCTATTCATGCTCAAACGCTAGTTTCAGCGTGGCTCTACCACCTACATATAATGTATGAATGTTATAATATGCTCCTTTGTATCTTGTTTGTGTATAATTACAAAATAAGTTTGTTCTGAAGCAAACGATATTTAACTTAGCTACGGGCGTCTAAATACTATAAGTGCAAAAATCTTGAATTGAAAAAGTGATACCCATTTCTCTCAATCCATTTATGCAAATCTACGTTAATTTACAATTACAATGTATTATTTAAAAAATCAGCTTGCAATTTTATTGCTTTGAAATTAGTGTCTTACAACGTGTATATTGAAATAAAATACTTCGAAGGTTATGCATTGAAAATTCATGCACCTTACAAATATTTAAAAATTAAAAGTTCTAACTTTAAAAAATCAATTAACTATGGTCGAATGTAGACCACTGGGCGCCCACTAGTATCCAGTAATAAACCAATTACCTTAATCAAAGCAAAATGGTTGAAAGTACAAAATACATTAAGGGTTTAGAAGAAAAATTAACAAAATAACATCGACACAGAAGAAAGCGTTGGAATAAACGGGGAAAAAAATAGTACTTACATTGATATATCTTTTCCATTCTTTCTTACTTCTCTACCAGCGTAACCCCATAAATGTGCTCCCAAGGAGTGCCCCACTAGCATAACACTAGTCAGATTTAAGCCATAATCTGCCATTTTTATCAATACTTTTCCCATGTCTTGACCAATCTAAAAAGGCACATAATTAAAGATTGTCTCTATTTAACTATTTTGATTATTATCTATACTAATATTATAAAGAGGTAAAGTTTGTGAGTTTGTGAAATTGTAGGGGATAACCTCAGTAACTACTGGTAAGATTTTAAAAATTGTTTCATTGTTATATAGCACATTTATTGAGGATGGTTATAGGCTATATATTATCACGAAACGGCTAATAAGAGCGGAGCACCAATGAAGAATGTTTCAACATCGTTTTTTTCCCTCTTTGCTTCTTCTTGAGAGCTTCCGCTGCGTTAACACGCTAACGCATTAGCCCAAAGTAACTATTACACGCGAATAAAGTCGCGGGTAGAGGCTAGTCTTCCATAAAAGAAACAAAGTCATACATTTTCTTCGTATAAGTCTAGCGACGTTTTTCAATTTTTTTATGCCATAGGAGGCAAAACAACAGGTGGGTCACCTGATGTTAAGTAATAACCACCATCCATAGACACTTCCAACTCCAGGGGAGTCGCAATTGCGTTGCCAGCCTGTGTTTACGAGATGGGGAGGGGAAGTGGTCCTCGCGGCACTCTCACTGGCCGAACGAAACGCAACAATGCAAGCACTGTTACTTCACATCGGGTTTTCGGTGAGAGGGTGGTACCCCAGACGAGCTGACCCATTTATGCTGAAACCAGTTATAGTATCAACGTGGTTCTATCACCTACAAAACCTCTAAAGCATTCTGGAATCCACCTGAATACACCGTTTTGGAGAATTCAGTCACATATACACGGACAAAAGAATTATATATGTATAATGATAATGTTTGTAAACTTGTTTACTCTACATTTTTTTAAACATACAATGCTTAATTAAACAGAATTTACTTACTAATTTCGTATTTGGCACTGCTTTTATATCATAAGTAATTAGAAGGAGCCCTATTACGAAAATTGAATCTGAATTGCTGTGGCCGTCTTTGTCCTCCCAGTCGAGCAGGACACAATTCCTCTTTATCGAATCATTGAGGCATGCTTTCATTACATTTTGAGTTTCATTACTGTTTACTATTCCGAGAAATCCAAATGTGTAGAAGAAAGTTGGTAGAGAGATTTCGATGCATGACGACAGTATCAAAGATTCCGCATTACTGAGATTGGTCGTTTGGTAATTATTTATAGTACTGAAATTAAAAAATATAAGCATAAAATTAGGAGTTTGTTAATTGAAATAGTTATTCATTTTACTTATATCCCATAAGTATATAGATGAATTTGAATTTCATCAAGATCTCCTGAGGATTAAATTGGAAAGTCTTGTTGGTATGAGCATATTTTTGAACCATATTACGAACTGAAACGCAGTAAAGATTTGCGGTATAAATGGATGTGCATGTAGATCTTTGGAATCTTGGACAGATTCTTTGAAGTACCAATTATTTTAACCCTAAATTTCTAACCTACCTATTGGATTACTGTCAACGCGTGGCAATCTAATTGTACGGGAGATATTGTTTCGAATGTACGTAATTTGGATGACACTCTTGTTAAGTTTTGTGTGTTTTAGTTCATAAAAGATGAAATGAGAACAAAATCTATGGTACATATCAAAAATGCCAAACGGTTTTTTAAAACGCTTAAAGCAATGAATACAGCAATGTTAAGTAATCCAATGAAACAGTAAAGGCCTGTCAGACCAATAGCGTAGAAAAAAAAACGCTGTTACCTGGCAACTAATTTATATTTTCTATCTATACACAAAATAAAAATGTAAATCGAACGTGTCTCTATTTATAATATTTTTTTGGAAAAAAAATAAATGCAGGTGTCTTAGAATAAGCCATAATAATACATTCCAATAACTTTTACAAAATGTCTGTCTCTCTGTTTGTTTTAACACGCATCACTGTTAAGTACTGAGTTCACAATAAAACCTCAGCAAGGCGTAGTCCGGTGAAGCTGTAAAGGCCCTAAACAAGGCAAATAGCGTAGTCAGTTCGAGAAAAAAAATAAACCTCAGCAAGAAAATTATGAAGCTTGAGTAACATCTCGTGTTGGTTTCATGAAAATAAGTTCACTTTATCAAAAGTTATTGTAATTTTAATGACGACGTAACTTAAGAACGAGGGTAGGTATATAAGTAAATGGACTTAATACATTCAGATGATTTTATTAATCACAGTTTTTTACACTAGTTTCCACGCGGACAGAGTCGCGGGCACGGCTAGTATTAATTAAAAGTGTATAACACTTAGGCTCTAAGAGGAAACTGACGGCGTTTGAAGGGAGCGTGGTTAAATAGCGTTTCTACGTTCACTCCTAAGAATCAATAATATATATAGACCTTGGGAACATCTACATCGTTGTTATGTGTTTATTAGATTTTCTCACTATTACATCCATTATATATTTTAATAGTAGTGTCAAAGAAGCATCTGCCAGTGTATTTATTTCCATAGAATTATTATTGAAAAAAATTTTGACTAAACTATTAAGGCCTTAAGTTTTAAAAAATATGTGAGACGTAAATTATTGCTTATTTGCGACGTTTGTTTAAATACTGTTAAATAATTGTTGGCTCCAACGATTACACATAAAATGAAAAGAATGCAACTTACTCTTTATAGCATATCAATGATACAGCATCGGATAATTGACAAACACCTGAAAGTATTTATAAAAATGAAATAATTGTATATTAGAGTGTTACGTAGTATGATATATTCTTCGTAAATAAAGCTTGCTCGAAAGCCATTTTAATGCTTAAATATTGTAGTTTATATTACCGATTAAAATAAGTAATATTCGCCACATAATAAACGCGTACAACCATATGATGTTCTCAATAAAATGTGCACCCAATTATAAAAGAGAAAAAAGATTAATAATGTGCGTATATGATTAAATATTGAGAATTTTAATTAATCCGTTTTCAGTTCTTATCATAATATATTAAGAGAATAAATTGTTTGTATGAGAAGTATTTATTTGTACCGAATATTATTCTGTACCAACTGTTTACCTTTGCTGTCGTATTTATTGCGACAGATTACAGAATATTCTATATTATAATGTTTTAGTACTTTTCAAACTTTTTGGTTTTACAAAAGCTCTTTAGAATCCAAATAGTTTCAGCTAAGACAATCCATAATCGCTAACCTAATATAATACTGAATGAGATAACATAGTTCCTTGATCGTGCTTCGAAGAAAAGAGTATTAAGTTTTCCTTCAAAAGTAGACTGTATAGATTACATTAAAAATACAGTTTAATCCATACTATATAATCAGTGTCTATTGAGTATGAAAAGCGTATTCAAGAGATCCAAGTTACAGGCACCAGCTCATTTTAAAATATGTTTTTCCCATATTGTCACAGTATGCGACTCAGTTGTTCAAACAATTGTCGAAGGCCTAAAGCCCAAAAAAATGTTTTTGTAGACTGTTTTATTTTAAAATGTGAAAATTGAAAAATAAAATATTTCGAAATGTTTGCACTGAAAAGTAGTAACTTAAGTATTTTTGAGAAATACTGTAAATACACTACAATAAATAAAAAGCAACATAACTATTATATAGACAGCTCGGCTACTGATCTCAAAACGAGCTCAAATAAAAGAATCACCGTTATGTTCAATATGGTATATATCTTACAACTCCCCTTTATAACATGGTATACATTGACTAATTTCCAAATTGCCTGTAACTATAGCCAGAATAGTACCTGGTTTGATACTCAGTTGAACAAAACTGATGTTTTCAAAAAGTCTACCAATTAGTTTCATTTAATAAATACAAAAAAATGCAAAAGGCGTCAAGGATATAGAAAGAAAACGAAGAAAACAACATCCAAATAGAAGAAAGCATTAGTATAAGCTGAAGAAAAATAACAGAACTCACTTGGTATATCTTTTTCATACATTCTTACTTCTCTTAAGTTTAAGTTTATAAAACTATGATGAGACCTGTCATGCTATATGCATCCGAGTGTTGGGCTACGAAAGAGACGGATGAAAGAAAATTACATGTGGCAGAAATGTGAATGTTAAGGTATTCATATTTATTTGTGTGACTAGAATGGATAAGATTACGAATGAGTAGAAGTTTGAAGAGAGGAAGTTTGAAAGTAGCACCAGTGACAGAGAAGCTGAGGAGTAATAGGTTAGCATGGTATGGGCATGTCATGAGGAGAGATGAAAACCACATAACTAGAAAAGTGTTGAGTATGATGGTGGATGGATATACGAGTAGAGGAAGATCGAAAAAGGTGTAGATGGATTGTGTGAAAATGATATGTGCGTAAAAGGTGTGAATACTGAGATCACATGTGATAGGAGAGAGTTGAAAAAGAAAACATGTTGTGCCGACCCTACGTAAGTGGGATAAGGGTAATGATGATGATGATGACATCCTTACTTCTCTACGGTCGTTACCCCATAAGTGCCCCAGGACTGCCCCATTAGGACAACTATCGTCAGATTTGACCCATAATCTGTCGTTTTGATCAATACTTTCCTATGTTGCGATTTCATACTTTCACTTTTACGAAAATATATTCGCCCGTTACTCGACCAATAAAGTTTGTAATTATATTTAGTAAATTGTCATGTTAAAAAGAATAATCTAAGAGTTCTGATAGATAAACGGTCATATAGGATGACTCACACAAGAGAGGTCAATGTGCTCTATGTTTAGCTTATTTACAGAGTTGTGACATCTATTGACCATACCTACGGCAAGGATTAGGTCGTTTTTTAACGGGAATAAATTAAGTTCATCTGTAAAAATTATTTTAAAACCTTGTTCAGTGGAGGCATGATAAATATCTCTTATATTCCCCGAATTAAGTTCAGTTTACATCGTTTTCGCAATATACTGTTTATACTAAATCATTGGGTGTTTCTTTCTGTGGAATGAATATATTTCTTAATTCAAAACTTAAAGGTCGGTGCGCAAGTACCAAATCTTTGATTTTCTTTTGCAAATTTGCTATTGATATTATACTTTATTGCTATATAAAGTTTTGTATCCATTTCTTCATGAATATTATTGCCAAATCAATAGCCTTCTACCTCGTTATTCGATTTCTTGCTAAGATTCTGTTGTTGTTTTAATTCATCAGTGTAGTCATAATATCAAGTAGCCAATGCTTCTGAAATGCTTCTTCAAGATAACATTCCGGCTTAGTCAGTATATCTGTAGTAGTATTCATTTGACTATCTGTTTTTGACTTTAAAAAAGCCTTACTGCGATGTTTTCCTATACCTGAAACTCCGAGTTAGTTCCAAGGATCCGAGAATACTTCGATGGATACAGGGTCTATTAACTGAGCCTGTGACTGAATACGTCTAAATTATCAATCAATAAAATTCTTTGTGTTCTTTAATTATATATTTTGTAAGAGCGATAAAATACCAGTTATATAGTTGTAGTTATTATAGTATATCATTTTTGAAATGAGAATTTCTGATTGTTTTCCTGAATGTACACTCTTCTCTACAAACTTATCTATACAAAGAATTAGATATTACATATATAGAAGCAGTACTTTCAATGTTTTGCTGTGGCTCTGTTCTAGTTGGCAGATTTTATTTTATTTGGAATTTGCGATTTTATTTTTGTGGAATACATAACTAGGAAACTGATGTGGCTATTAATGAATACTTATTTAGATTCTCCTTAGCATTGATTGTTGACACTTATGTTGAATTACGGTTTCTCATAAATAAATTAACAAGAAATAATCATTGAAACATTTATTTATTACATTTGAAACATAATCATTTTATGATTACATTAATGCAAATGTTTCGTAAGTTACGGTCGTAGCTCGGCCTTTCCCCTGCCATTAATGGAGGGCCGTTTGTTGTCAGATAATAGTTACCCGGTGTGGGTCAGGAAAAGAAAATGAAATAAGTTATTGAAGCCACAATAACCTTATGTTAACTCGTCTGAAAGCCATAACGTCCCGAATTATACGATGAACCTAAGCTTTTAATTAATGAAAATATTGCGATGATAGAATACTTCAATGTGCTTGTTTGGACAGTTATCTCAAAGTTTTTCATTTAGGGTAAGTCCAATAATTACGGTTCATCATATTTCATAGCTAGGGTAGTTATTACGAACTCTTTCACTGAGCGTTTATTAACGTGATGCGATAATTGCAACTGATTGTATTTCGTAGTGCTC
>JACEII010000041.1:3936300-3986594 GCA_014332785.1 Antheraea mylitta
ATGCGATAATTGCAACTGATTGTATTTCGTAGTGCTCGCTCGGATAGTTATCACGAAACCTTTACTGAGCGTCTATTAAAATGATGCGAAAATTGTAAGTGATTGTATTTCATAGTGCCCTCACGGATAGTTATCACAAAACCTCTACTAATAGTCTCTATTGATGTGATGCGATAATTGCCACTGTTTTTATTTCATAGTGCTCGCTGTGAGGATAATCACAAAGCCTGTCACTTAGTCTCTATTAATGTATGACACGTAGTTTTTGAAACAGTTGAATGGATTTTGATCAGACTTTTGCTGGCGGTTAGTCTTCATTAAGTATTATCTATGTTACATGTTACTTTGGGGTTATAAGTAACAATCATATTTAAAATTAGTGGTTTATGTGGTCATGACATAAAAATTTCGTTACAAAAGTTATACTAACTGTGTGTTAACCAAATCACCGATGTAGATTGTTTCAGCAGGAGAACCATTGGCTTTAGCCCAGGCATAGTAGTAATTCGCTTTACTGGCTTCCAGGGAAGTTTTATCCTCACTCATAGAGTATGCCAACAGGTAAATTATACGCTTGTAAGTTCATATCTCTACGGAAAAAAACACAAAGTTAGCTCGTACTTTAGTATGTGCAATATTTTTCCGAATTTACACGATAGACCTTTATGATTGATTACTACAATAATCTAAACACGTACGAGAATACGAGAAGGCTTTAATATATAGAATATGAAGGACTAAATTCTTAATTTACAAAAATTGTTTTTATTACCCAAGGTTGTCTTTTGAAAAAAAAAACTTATTCTTCATCGAAGATCGTAGGTGGTACAGCCACGCTGAAGTTATTACTGGTTTCAGTATAAATGGGACGGCTCGCCCGGGGTAGTACCACCCTCTCATAGAAAACCGACGTGAAGTAACAGTGTTTCCATTGTTGCGTTTTATTCGTTCAGTGCAAGCGCGGAAAGCTAGCCTCCCGTACTCCTCCTCTTTCATTGTCTCCTCCCCTCCCCATAAATACAAGCTGGTAACGCATTTGCGAATCCCCGGGTGTTGCTAGTATCTAGTATCGTGATCACTTAACATCAGGTGCCCACCTTTTTGTTTTCCTCCCATGAAATAAAAAAAGGAGAGGATTTAACGGCAGCCTGATTGATATGCATAGGTTTTGTTTTCACTTGTCCGGGCATAACATATATTAACAATGCAAGCAATGCAAGTTGGACTTGCTTTCCTCTATGTCCTATTGATTTAAATGCAAACAACCATATCGTTAAATATCATGCAATGAAAATATAAAAATCGTGTTATTCTTATTATCTATTGATAATTTACGATACATGCCATTCGCACAACCCAGTTGAAGGTGATCTCCAAACAACAGGAAATGGTTAAAATTTGCCCATATATGCACGGTGCAATAGGGGAAGCCGATCCCGTAGAGTCCCGGAGCTGTGTGGATGCAGTAGACAAAGTCGACGCTCTCCGCATTTAAAGGCTGAACTATAGTATCCTGATAATATATTGGTCCGGCTGGGTCCAGTCTAAATGAGTTTTATGGAGCAATTATTATTTCATTGGAAACTATATCCTGTTACATCATGTATGCGAACTCGATAAAAGTAAAGAGAGATCGAGTCATCGATTCTGTTATTTATCTATTTTTTATAGTAGCACGACAAAATGACTGCATTATGCCTGATGGTAAGCACAGTGCAATCCAAAAATAATAGCGACCACCGATTGACACACTATCCATCATCAGTCGCCACTATCATGCCGGCCTGCAAAAATTTCTAATAATAGGTTGTCTCGAACTTCATGAAATAGTTTGAGTAGTAACCTCAGGCTTCTAGTATTGAAAGGTAGGTATATAAATCGCTCCACGGTGCTCGAATCACAGTTTTATTTTAAACATTAAAGCAGATACGAAGTGACACAAGAAAATGATCTTCAAGAAAATTGCGATTGAGGCGTTCTATGGTATAAGTGTGTCTGTGATACGTTTGTGCTATTTATCTGCGATACGGTTTATAACCAGTGCAGATAACAATATAACTGTAAATTATGTATACATTGACTTTGAACATTAAATTAAATTATTATTATTATTATTTAGTTTGTTTGTCTCTTTCTTGTGTAAAATTATAAAATAAATTTCTTCTGAAGCAAAGGGCTAGTTCATTAATTACATAATCCTCCTTCCTTGTGAGATGTCGTAAGGTTTGTCTCGAATACCTCGCCACTGCCTTAATGTTGAGATTATTTAAAATTCGTTATTTAGCTATAAATGCGATTTTATGTAGAAAGCCACCATTTGTATTAAGATTAGCAAGTAACAGTTTTTGACATAATTTAGAACGTGATCTTAAACCGCAGTGATAAATGTCTTAAATGGGAATTACCAAAATACATAGAAGAATTGTATCAGGTTTCAGTATAATAATCTAGAAACATGTTTTACTTTGAATTAATCTGATTTT
Source organism: Antheraea mylitta (assembly GCA_014332785.1). NCBI lineage: Eukaryota > Metazoa > Arthropoda > Insecta > Lepidoptera > Saturniidae > Antheraea > Antheraea mylitta. Next base: position 3,938,784 of record JACEII010000041.1, read on the forward strand.
CTCATACTTTTTCGGAATCCCCTCTCTTCTCTACGTCCCATTTAGTATGATTTGGATTTACCCCCCAAAATACATTAAAGGTTTAAGAAACAACATCGACATAAAAGAAACCTTTGGAATAAATGAAGGAAAAATAACAGTACTTACATTGGTATATCTTTTCCATTATTTGTGGCTTATCTACCGGCGTAACCCCATAAGTGTGCCCCACTAGCAAAACACTTGTTCGATCTAAACCATAATTTGACATATTTGTCATACATTTCCTATGTATTTACAAAGCTAAAAATGAAAAGTGGTAATTAATTAGATACTGGTTATGGTTCTCCTGATAAAAGAAGCCATACATTATTTTATTATATTATATCTCGCATGGTGTGATAGCTTTGAGATAGCGCAGGTTATTTCTAATTTACTTGGCATTATATTCGAACAAGTTAAAAAAATATTTTTATAAATTATACCATATATGTCATTCTAGTTTGTAAGCTATAATCGCCATATTTTACCGTGATACAACAAAAATATCTGTACATCCTTTCTCGTTTATAATTGTTTTTAATTACATGTTTTTTTTTAATCAAAAAATAAAATTTGTACCATTATACCATATTTATATGATAATGTATGTAATCTTATTCCAAGGGATATCTTGTTCTTTTATTTAATAACAGAATGTTTAATTGCTCTTGTACACTGTACCCTAATTTCAACTAGTTATATTAAAGCTCGTACAGACGAAGCGGTAAGACCCGTGTAAATTAAACTATATAAACGTGTATATAGTAACACCGCAATTAAAGCGAAACTAGACACTGGCTATGGTAATCAACTGAGGTTGGGATTGATTATTCTTATTAAACAGAATTGACTTACTTGTACTGAATTTGGTACTGCAGTCGTAGCATAAGTAATTGGAAGTAGCCTTACTGTGTTAGTTGTGATTTGCGGAGGCCGTCTCTGTCCTCCCAGTCAAACAGGACACAATTCCGCTTTACTGAATCACTGAGGCATGCTTTCATTAAAATTTGCGTTTCTATACTGTTCACTTTTCCGATGAATCCAAACGTGTAGAAAAGGGTAGGTAGGTTGAGGTTGATGTATTGCAACTTTATCAGAGATTGCCAATTATTGAGATTGGCGCTTTGGTAATTATTTATCGTACTGAAATCAAAAGATATGAAATTAGGCAGTGGTCGGTTGAAATAGTTATTTATTTCGCTTATATCTCACAACTCTATAGATGCATTTGAAAGTCATTAAGATGAGATACTTTACTACTTTATCAGCAGATTTATCAGCCTGTAAGAGATCCCCTGCAGGACCATTGGCTTCTTGCCGGTTCTATGTTTACCCACATATAGTAGCACTACAAAAACATTTCTCAGGTTCACGTTTCCTCACGATGTTCTCCTTTGCTGTCAGCTGATAGTGTTACCAATTTATATTGGTAAATGTATGTGAATTCCGAAAAATCTTTGGTACATGCCAGGAATCGAAACTACGCACATCACTTACGCTTACTACTTCTGAGCATTAATTTTAAAAGTCCAGTGTGAGTATTAGCAAGGACATTGCGAAATGAAACTCAGTAACGATTTGCGGCTAAAATGGATGTATAGGATGAGCTGTGAACTCTTGGTCAGACTCTTCTTGAATTACAAATGAAGCATAAATTATTTTAGTCCAATATGTCTAAGTTGCTCGTAACTACTCGATTACCATCCATCCTTAGGCTATTTAATTGTTTAAGTAACTTCCCTTCCCTTGATATGCTGCATGAGCATTATATAAAATCACAAATAATCGTCAGCCATGATTTAGCTCCAAGTTAGACTATCGTGGCAGTTTCAAAGTCCGTTAATCTTTCCATTGTATTGTTAATTCCAAATATATTTGTGGGAATACAATAAAATTGGAAAATAAAAAAAATCGAATTGTGCGGGATTTATTGTTTCCAATACGTAATTTGAATGTTTTTTTTTTTAAATATAGTTCTGTGTATTTTTAATTGCAGATCAAAAATTATAAAGGATCTTTTGAAACGCTTAAACCAAGTAATACACAACTGTTCACTGCCAACTATTATTAATTAAGAGTAGCCTAGCTCAGTTCTTTAAAACACATTTTTATATTAAAATAAACTGTTAGTTTTGCCTCACAAAATTATAATTTTTTCACATTAAAAATTTTTAAAAAGTATATCTCTTCTGTAATTATAAAAATAATATTAGTTATTTAATTAGAATAAATTGTTAGGTTTGCTTTACAGAATTATCGATTTTTACAAAAAAAAAAAAAAATTATATACACTCGGATTCGAACTGGGCTTACATGGATTTTTGAAGCAACCAATTACCACCCGAGCTGTTTTTGTTTTGACAGCGTCGGCGAAATTTACCTTCATATTCTAGCTATATTTTTTCATCGCTTGAAATCTCAATTAAAAAAAGTTTAATGTGAATAAAATCTAGCTAGATCGATTTATCGTCCCCGAAACTACCTACATACTAATTTTCACACGAATAAATGACGCCGTTTCCGAGATGCTGAATAAATATAAATATATACAAGAATAGCTCGTTTAAAGGTAGTATATATATATATATATATAGCATATTAGTGATAGAGCATCGGTTAACTAAGAACCACCTTAAATTATTTATAAAAACGAAATAATTGTCTTATTACATTTCAAAATGAACTAAATTAAATTTCAATTATTCATATAACATGTTTAATTTTTTTACATTCCCAGTTTTCATACACTGAGGACAATGTTCAAATTTACCTAAGGTTTTTAATTTTTTTATGATCTTCATTTGTTACATGTACAAGATTTGAAGATTTTGAAAAACAACGCAAAATATTAGGAACGGATAAATTTGCATTTAGCTCATGTCGAAATGTAACGGAACAATTTTATATTAGCGTGTTACGTTTGATGATATGTTTTTTTTTTTTCGTAAATAAATTAGTTTGGAAGCCTTATTAATATAAATAATATTACCTATTAAAATAAGTACTATTTGCCAAATAATGAACGCGGACAACGTTAGGATATTCTCGATAAACTGTACTGTACAATTATAAAAAATTAAAAAAGTTAATAATATGCTTACATAATTATATTTGAGAATTTTAATTAATTAGTTTTGAGTTTAAATTCCAATATATTATACAAGAGAATTTACTGTTTGTATGTGACTTATTATTTTACCCCGAATATTATTCTGAGAGGACTGTTTTTTTAACTCCCGCATTCATTTTGATAAAGAGTATTTTTGTTATTATGTATTAGTACTTATGTAAACATTTTGGTATTAATAATATAGAAGCATGCTATATTCCACATCATTTGAGCAAGACAATTCATTTGAATCTAGTTGTCAACCTAATATAACACTGAATCAGATTGCGTAGCAGATTAACATAGAGATATAACATTTCGGAATGAGTCGATATGTATACAGAGATCAAGTAATTGGTAGGTGATCTTAACCTAAATTTCTAGGGGATTAGCACAGACCACTTTGTAAAGGCTTGCAAAATAACCACCGCGACTGTAGACAGACTTTAACTTTGTAGGTGGACGTGACTGTTTTTTTTTTCTCGAACTGACTACGTTATTGACCTAACAAGGTTTTAACAGCTTCACCAGAATACCGTCGCTGTTAATAACTGTTTCCCTTAAGTATAGTGCAGTACCTTGATCGTGTTATAAATAATAGAGTATTAAGATTTTCCGCAAAAGCTAAACAATATAGATTAAATTAAAATTACAAGTGCAGCCCATTTTAATCTACATTATATTTAATATATTCAAGTGAACCAAACCATGGGCACCAGCTAGTTCTAACATATGTTTTTACGATATAATCACAGTGGACGAATTAGTTGGTTAAACAATCTCTATAATAATTAATATTCAAAGTATTGTTGACATTATTCATGGTCGAAGTTTTAATGGGCATTTTTTTGCGATTAACAATATTATTTTTTGAATTTATTAAATAGCCTTTTGTTATTATTTACCCGATGTAACTAGGTCTTCGAGGATATGTTATCTTTAATCGTGGCACGACGTGGTGCCTGCACTGTATTGGAGCACAAGTTCAGTACAAGTTAGTATGACGGGCTTATCATCACGTATAAATCATAACACCTGTATGATAAATGTAATGTAAAATTGAGAAGCTGGTGACACTCGCGTCCGTAGGAAGTGTACTTCTCATTCCCCGTAGTCCCCAAATGGTACTAGAGAGTAACCAATTTTAGCCGTTGCTTTGTCCCACATATATTGAACCTCGCAGTGACAAATAAATTAATCAATCAATCTATAGAAATAAAAGATGATGCTCTATTTAGTCATATAACTACATAAATAATGTAAAATTGTTTTAAATGATGTATGAATTCAGTTTTTCTAACATTTACTGAAAGTGTCTTGTCCTCCATTGTAATAAGCCTTCTTCTGTGTACGTTATAGGTAGAGTAGAGTCACGCTGAAGCAATTACTGGTTTCAGCATGAATGGGTCGACTCGCCCGGGGTAGTACCACCCTCTCACAGAAAACCGACGAGGATTAACAGTGCTGGTGGCATTATTGCATTTCGTTCGGTCAGTGAGAGTTCCGGAAGACCTCTCTCCTCCTCCTCTCTCTCCCCTTCCTTATTTCTTTCTCCCTCAAACACAAGCTGGCGACTTGCGACTTAAAGTAAAGTTAAAGTATAAAAATGTGTCCCGCACCATACACAAAGCTTATCAGCATCTACGACAAATTCTCATGGGAATTCCACGTCTGTTCGGTCATAGTATGCTACTATGTTGGTTCGAGAAAGAACATATAAACTATATAAATTTTTTATAATATTAAATTTTTCTCCGCCATGTCATAGTCTAGTGGAATTTTATCCCCAAAATATTGCAACAGTAAGTTGTAAGTTGTAAAAATGTATTTACTGACTACTCGTTTTTCGACCTCACTAGGGTTAATCTAAGTATGACTTACCTACGGGAGTAGTACTTTTTTTCTGGATAATATCCTTTCCTGTGTACCTGACAGCAGGTATGCAAAAAATAATGATGATCGTTTCAGTAGTTAAGACGTAAAAGTATAACAAACAAACTCAGTTAGGCATTTATAATATATAAGCCATGCCCGGAACTCCATTCGCGTAGAACCTAATATAAAAAAATAGTGAATAATAAAATCATATGAATGTATTAATTAAGTACATAAATGTATCTACTATCGCGTCATCATTAAAATTACAATAACTTTCGATAAATTAAATCAAATTTAATGAAACTAAGTCGAGAATATACTTTATGACTTCCTTGGTTTTATCGTAAACGAAGTACTTTAGCTGTGAATTATGTGTTCAAACAAACAAACAGATAATTTCTAATAATGATTAAAATGTGTGTTAATACTTATTCCTTAAACACTCTCAAAATTTTTTACAAACGTGTAAAAAGTACGGACACCTTACATTTACGTACTTATCTATACTAATATTATAAAGAGGTAAAGTTTGTGAGTTTGTTTTTGACGTTGTGAGTTTGTGACATTGTAGGAAGTAATCTCAGGAACTACTACTCCGATTTGAAAAATTCTTTTAGTGTTATATAAGTCATTTATCGAGGATAGTTACAGGTGTATCATTACGCTAAGACCAATAGGAACGGAGCACCAATGAAGAATGATTAAAAATCAGGTTATTTTCCTCTTGAGATCTTCCGACGCGTGTTAGCGTTAGCTCAAAGTATCAATTCTACGCGAACGAAGTCGCGGGCTAAGGCTAGTTATATATATATATATATTATATATATATAGATAGAAGATTTTACGTAAATAATTTCTGTGGATTAGAATGGGGAAATAAAAGACGAATGAAACAGGTTTGAAAAATGTATCCGTTTTACTTCAAATATATCACTGAAAACGAGGGTCGCTAATACACTATGTTTCCGTAAAATCTTAATAATTATGCATCTTAGTTATGTATAAAATTATTACATCGTAACGACCCAATAAAATACACAAAATCTTTATTTATAAAAATATTAGTAGTTACACGTATTAATAAATTACTGCTAGTTTGTAAAAAACACACCGAAAATGGAAAAATATACTTTTTTCCATATATTATGTGAAATTCTTTATTTAATTATACTAAATACTAGAACATTTGTTATTTGAATAAAACAATTCAAATACAAAAATCATAATATGTAATATGTATTGATATTAAAATTTTGTTTAAAGTTTTGAGAATATTAATAAAATCGTTTATTTTAATAGTACATGTTTCCGTCTTTAATAACTTCTATTCTATTCTGTGGCATATATAGTTACATCAAATACTGTTATCTTGAAATAACAAACAATAGTAAATAAAATAATTTTCATACATTTCATTTCTATGTATATCATATATATCTAAACGTAAATGTACTATTTACACGAATTATCTACTTATATTTACAATGCACATGAGATGTTTTATCGAGAAACAAAGAAATCAGTGATAAAAATATATGTTCACATTAATGTTGTATGCTTAAGAATTGCATTGGTAAATAATAAATGTATGGTGATCGAATGACATAAATATACTAAAAGATTATAAAAGTCAGTTTGTATTAAAAAAATATTCAGTAGCAAAACTAACGTATTCTTTCGAAATATGTTACATGATATAAATTTATTAATTCCCAATAAATGAAAAATAATATAATTGTAAAATATTAATGCGTTAAAAACCTAAACTAATATTTAAAAGTAATCAAACGTAGAATAATTAAACAAAATATATCGAATATTTGAACAATAATAATTAAACGATGACTAGTAGGTACATATGATTTGGTTTTGTAAAACTGCTTTAAAAACAAACGTTATTCGGAATTGCAACGATTACTTAATGTTTCTTGCAAAATATGAAATTTATACTTTGTTGACACAGACGAAACCTTGAAAGAGCTTAGAAAACTTATTTAAAACCGCAGATTCGTAGTTTCCCATTTCTCTAATTAAATTGCATAACGATATTCGACAGGAGTCCCGGCTTATAAACCTTTAATTCTATATAGTTTCTTAGTGTCTATTAACAATATTATACAGATTTGGTTTGAAGTTATGAGTTTAAATACATTTAAATTCATTATTATTCCACATGTTTATGTTCAAGTAGGAGCTGTAGATATGTTATTTTGTACTATCTCTGAGACATTATCAGCTGTATCAGCTTCATTCTCTTTAGCAATAGTTTCTTCAGGTTCGTCTCGCATCAACGCTCTGTATTTCTTCGCAATAACTTCCCAATCCACGACGTTCTCTATTCTCGTTGCGTTGTTGAAACTTAATTGGGAACCGAGTGGACTCAGATGGACGACGGAAAGTCGTGTCGAATCTGAAATGAGAATCAACGTCCAGTAGGGCTGAATATGTTAAAGAAAAATTCGTTGTACAAGAGAGTTCGATAAATATATTTTTGAAATGTTGTATTCCCACAAAGATATTCGAAGTTACCAACATAAAGGAAGAAAGAGGTGACTCTAATTCGATACGAGTCACTTCTCTTTCCCTTATAGCGTTACATGAGAATTATATAATAAAGTCACAAAGATTTCTTAATCATGATTCAGGTGTAGGTCACAGAGTTGTCGCAATTTCAAAGTCCCTCAAATGCCATGACGTCAGATGATTTCGATGTTCATATTAGTTCTTTTTTTCGATCTGACTATGCTATTGGCCTGACGGGCCTTCAGAGCTTCACGGGATCAATAATATTATCTACTAATAAATACTACAAATATTGATTAGTTTCCTAATAGAAGCAATTTCTATATGGAGGGCGATCTCCAAAAATAAAATCTATTGGCGTAGTCCTTTACCAATAATTAAGGAAAAATTGGCATACATTTCAAGGAATATCTTAAAAATTGTATGTTGTTATACTAATGTTTTAGTGTCTGTCCACATTATCATGTGATGTCAAATGAGAACATGGTGTAAGATGGTAAACACGCCAAGCCTAGAGGCGACTGACACTCAAGTGTAATTGCCAGAACACACAAACAGGTGCTTGATGACAGATTTTGAACTCGATGGCCACAGTTAGCCCCATGGACTTAAAAAAAATGCTATGGCTTCAGCACGATGTTTTCCTTCGTCGGAAGTATCGACTCAGTTGCCAGGATTCGAACCTACGTCCATCAACGCTGTGTCCGAATACGTTGTCAACTAAGCCATCATCGTTTCCAGATAACTACTTATTGCGATTTTAATGGGAACTTCTAATAGTCTTCCTAAAACTGATACCGATGAAATAGTATTTCTTTACCTTTAGGAACAACCTGTCCTCTCTTAACCTTCGATAACCACTTCGCACCAGCTTTTGATCTGGCACTCATTTGATCTTGCCTTTGAAGACCGATCATGTGCACCAAACTTGGTCGCTTCTTCTTTGTCAATCGCTCCTAATAACAATATTACATTATCTATCTTTTAATACGTAAATGACTATGACGCTTGGAAATGACGCCCCTATCTGTGCATTAACTAAAAACGAATGTAACCATTTATGTTTTGTGAAAATATATGGCATTAAGAGATAAACCAGATCGAGTCTCTTGCCGGTTCTTCTCGATGACTGGATTGTTTTCCGAACCGATAGTATCTTTAACGTTCATAAGCACATTCTCACGGCATAAACTGCATAGTGTATACTTTGATTTTTGAACAAAATTATAAATGCTTAATATTATTACACCATAGGAGTATGATCGGCTATAGATCAGCTACTATTGATCAATATTGAATTACTACCATCATGTAGAATATAGCTAATACAAACGATGCTTAATTACTCTTGCCTGTATTTTATTTATCTTAAAATTGCGACTGATATCCACAGTAATACTGAAACACTACAGTGTGCCTTAGAATGCACTGGAATTAATATGCAATTGTATATTCAATATAAGCTGTAAATAAAAGTGTAAGCTGTATTTAAAAGTGCTTAAATGTACTGATTGTATATGTAAATATTAAACAAGTAAAAAAATATAATTAGGTAGGGATATTTTCATTCTCCCGATACTTGGATCCGATAAGGCGACATTGGATCGTGCCTGCTGACATACCTGCAGATGTTCTGAATGCATTTTATCCGTACTAGCTTTTTTAAATCTGTCCTTTACTATAACCCCTGATAACGTGTAATTGAGCAATTTAGTTGTAAAATCGTAATGACTAATATTTAGATTTATAATATTACGATGTACAATTTTCTGTATTTAAGTATTAGCTATTATTATCGCTACTTAATAAAGTAAATTTCTCTACCACGTCTGCCTGTCTGTTCGCGATAAACTCAAAAACTACTGAAAGCATTTTCATGTGGTTTTCACCAGTACATAAAGTGATTCATGAGGAAGTTTTAGGTACATAATCTGTTAAAGCTTTTTTTTCGTTATGAGAGCGAATGAATGTCCGCCTGACCCTTGTTATTATTCATCTTTGATTGGTTTTAGTACACTGTACGATGGAATATTTAAATGGCGTCATCAACTATGACGTTTTACTTCTAGTCAATATGTAAATACGTAAATTTAATTAATTTCACGTTATCCTCGTACACTGAATTTCTGCAAAAGTAACCTTCAGAAAATACTGTGCAAATAGAGCATATAAATGTATCGAAACTAAATGGTAATACGAACGGCAATAATTGTTTAACCAAAAATTTGAACGGGAAATTATATCATATATTACGTATTTGTAATATGGCTTATAAGTTTTTGCGTTTAAATATATCCTCATTTAATGTAAAAAAAATGTTGTCAAAAAATTAAATATGCTAAACCTAGAAGGGAAATAGGTCTTAGGAGCCATTCCCGGAACACTCCAACGGATAGTTGGCGAAAGATTTTCAACTTGTGTGCGATGGCTAGCCAGTTGGACTTATAAGAAACCTTACGATCAAACTATTGTTTCATCACGACGCTTTCCTTCACCGAAGTTCCGACTTTGTTACAAGGTTTCGAACCTACATCGAAAGGCATGATGTCCGAACACGCTATCTACTGAGTATTAACCGCTTCAATTGAGTCATAATCACTTGTTACAGCGAAGGTTGTGAATAGTAGTGTAGATTTTCTGATAGTATGGATGAAACTCCCCAAACACCTTTTGTATGCCCGCACGAAACCGAATTTTGGGAAACCACGTATTGCTCCCGGATCAGGTACAGATGTTCTCAAACGAAAAAATCCTGCAGTTCTTAAATTCTATAGGACTATGCACGTAACTTTAGTAATATGGGGCCATTACAATAGATCATTACTAGTCGCAGTGATAAAAGACTAAAGCTTGCATAACCCCGTTTTTAGAATAATAAAGCAAAAGGTATCTTACCTTACACCTTGCTATCAGCCACATGAGCCATGTCGTGACCAGATTTAAGGGAGAAGGCGCTGTATTCGTCCGATGCATATTACGGATTAACTTAGAAAGGCCGTACTTCCACTCAATATCTGATTGTGCCTAAAATATGGTATTAGAAACGTTAATTATTCTACAACTTTTATAAACTTTGTCAAGTAATGCAATCAAAAATGTAATTACTAAACGCTCAATACATTCTTGTATGAATTAAGAAAATATGGAATATGTACTTTCATATTCACTATTCAAATGATCATCATCAGCCTCTAAGAGACCCACTGCAGGGCCATAGTCCTCTTCCCGAAGGAAGGTATGGGCATAATCATCATGTCAACCCACGATGTATTGTCGATTTCAAACTCTGAGCAATCTACAGTTCTATATTTTTCCACATACAGTGGTACCACAAGAACATCTCTTAAGTTTACGTGTTCTCACGATATTTTCTTTCACCGTCAGCCGATTGTGTTACAAATTTACCAAACCCAATGGTACATGCCAGGGTTCAAACCTGCAGCCATGGGCATGATATTCCACTAGTCAAACCATTGACTACTTTTCAAATGTGTATCAATATTTAATGGTACATAATTTAATTTTTCAATATTATTAACAGTGTGAGTTGAATCGATGTGATAAAACGTTGTAGGTTTCAGTCTAGTATGCACCTTCTTATTATTGACTAGCTGGCCCGTGCAACTTCGTCGGCACCAAATTTGTTATCGGTTTCAAACGCAAAAATTTTAAAATACTTAAAACCAAACAGCAGTGACACCTACCGTTTCCAATTGTGAATTTAAACTATCTAGGGACTCACTCAAATATACTCAATGGGTATGTGAGAAATCTTTTTTACGATAAGTCTAGAAAACCGTTACATAATAAAACGCGATAGTTTCGTTTACATATATTTTTAACTTTGTCAACAATGTATTATATAAGTCAACTTTTCTTAATAATCGTTTTGGTTTGAATGTTAATGAGAAGAAAATTCTTCGTGATAAAGATAAAAACACATACATCAATATAATTTACCCTATTACATTTTATACTTCTTATTCAACTGATTGATAATTCGTAGTCCGGTGAAGCTGTTAAGACCTTGCTAGGTCAATAGCGTAGTTAGTTCGAGAAAAAAAAAAGATTGATAATTTCGCATAGAAACGTCATATCGCCGTAGCGTCGTTATAAAATACTGTACATGTGCATTATATGAACCGACGAAGACGTCGGTTCGGAAGTCAGAACCCAAAGGTAATTTTTTTATTTGTTTTTTTTTTTTAAGATGCATAAGGAGATGAAATATAGCTTAAATTTTTATCTAATCTGTCTGCTATATCACAAAGAAAATTTAGTAAAATCCGTCAAGAATTTCATCAACTGCATTTTTTTTTATTTTGCCCGTTATCCTGGAGAACCCTTTGCGTTTTATGGGACAAAAAGTATCCTAGATGTAACTATATAATATAAGATATCGCTGTGTTAAGTCCGTCAAAATAGGTTCAGTACTTTCTGAGTGATATGTGTTCACAGGGACAGGCAGACAGACAGACAGACACAAAAATTGTAAAAGGATTATTCATATCTTTTATATCGATAGTAAAGTCTACCTCAATTATAATTTTCAAAATATATTTAATGTAGAGATTTGACCTAGTTACAGTTTTATTATAACTATAGATACTTTGCTATTCATCGGACTGTTGACCGTTGCATTATCCACAATTGTAAATAATTATTGTAAAAAAATTGGGACTGTATTAATTTAATCAGTATTATATATATCATAATTATAGTTTTGACAGGTAGCTGAATGTAAAAATACTGATAATTTAGGGTAACAAGTAATTTTACGCTCTGTTCTACACATCGTTTCATATACAATGTAATGTATTTCTTCATTCGGACTTTACCCAAGGCCTCTTCATTTCCATTACAGGTTGTTCAAATATGTATAAGCTCTTAAATTAATATATTTGCACGGGTTCAATGTTTTCCCCAAATTATATTTTGTAAGCGTCTGTACAGTTTAATCAACATACGGAAAATTTCTGAATATTTAATCCATAATTCGGATGATGTAACCGAGGACGTTAACACGCTGAGCTTATATAAGCAAATAGATTACAAATAGTAATGTTCCTGCATAGTTGGTTGGCGGCATATTTTCCATTTAAATATGACAAAAATGCCATTACCAGCCATGCTTATAACTATGATTTTTCATGAGGTTTTTCTTTACAGATATTCTGGTTAATAATTAAATAAATGAATACGAAACTACATTAATTGATTATATAAACGCATTAATATCCAATATTCACCGCTTCGTATGATTTTTTATTCAACGTTACAAAATAAATCTACAATAATTCATTTTATTAAAATTCTTGTCACGCGTAAGGTAAGATGTTCACGCGTTACCTGAATCCTTTGGTACGTGTCAGACATCATAGCAATGAGTAGATTAATCAGCACCACAACTGATACGAGCATATAAATTCCAAACACAATTTTGAATAAGTAATTCGTCCATGCAGGTTGGATGTTACTATCGTTACGATGGACTCTAGTTTGTTCCGTCGTAGTCTGCCCGAACACCGCAAAGAACAACAACTCGAATGAGTAAAGCGGGTTCATTGTAACTGTAAACAAAATGTTTTTTTTTTCTGGGAGACCAATTTACCTGTATACGTTGGTAAGTGTCCGACATCATCGCAATTAGGAGCGTTATGAGTACGATGACAGACATCAATAAGTAAGCGCCGAACACAAACTTGAAGAGGTTCGAAGTCCATGAAGGTCGCAAGCTGGACACGTAGTTAAGGTCAGACAAGGTGATCTGGCCGAAAAGGGCGAAGAACAATTTCTCAAATGCCTCCATTGGTGATAATGTCGCTAAAAGATAAGACTCTAATGGACCAACTCTTTGCCTTTGTTTAAAACAACAAACACTACAAAGAGGCAGGTTAATGCGTTGTTTTGCTTATCTAATCTAAAATATATTTAGAAAAGATTTTAAATGCTTGCATCAATCTTCCCCTAAGACATCTTCTATAACTAAGACAATTACTAATTTCACATTAAGTGAATGGCAAGGATTAACTGATACAGTGTATAAAGAGTTAAAATATTTGCATATATCTTCGTTATAAATATATTCAAATGAAAAGCAATATGAAGAATAATGATTTCTAAAAAAAATATTTATCATTTTCTTTTACTGTATCAATCCACCCCAAACAATCTACAGTCTGTGAGCCTAGCAACAACGACAGCGTGGACGGAACCAGCGCCACAACGAAGACAAACAGCCAAACAAATCCGAAAAATAAAGTGGTACCTCAAGATATCGGTGTGGGAAACGCGGGACTTAAGCCAGCCGCGGCATGCGCAAAACAAACTTGCTCCATCAAATGCGGTGAAGTCGGCCACTCATTCCACTAAAACTATTATAGTAATGGGTAATGCACGTTCTGTAACTTTACCTGAAATACATAAAGCTGGCGATACAGAGTATGCATTACCCGTGAATATTATTCTAATTAATCATTTAGTTTATGTGTCATGGCGAGTCTCGTGTAATACTGTCATCAAACGTGATCCAAAAATGTGTGTTTTTTTGTATAGTACAATCCCTAACGTTCAACATTCTCTGTGTGGTAGCAACATAAATCTATTTGTATCTACTGTTCCATTTGATTGACGTTAATAACATTCTCGATGTGATAAACATTGAAGGCTGTAAGCGGATGCATGGAGTTCTTGAAAATAAACAATAAGCACATCGAGATGTAACGCGATTATCGCATGAAACTTGCGTTCAAAATTCATATTGATATTTTGTTTCTGTGAAAAGGACTTACGTCCCGCTGGCCCCTGTTTCCTTCTATAAGACTCTCCTGATAATGTATTAATCCATTGAGGATCATACGCTTGACGTTTTGTTCGTTGGTTTTCTACCAACAAGTATAATATTAGAATAATTACTCATGTTCCTAATTTTAATGAAGAGTTTTGACATAAATATTCTGGTGGTATTAATGAAATGTGTGGTAATGACAAACTCAAAAGTGAAACATACAAACTTACCGTCTGAAAACAGTTTTCTCCGTGCTTGTCTTGCATATTTGTTATCTTCAGCTTTGCTGATATTTCTAAACGGTTGATTTAGTGCTACTATATGCATTGAGAATCCAAATACAAATATTGCTAGCACTGCCAAAAACCTTCCTAGATCTTTCATGAGATCACCTATTATAATAGCCCATGGGCCAAACAGATGATGGAAAGATAAGAAATCCAAAATCTGGACACATGCTAATAGGAACGACAAGGCGAAGCATTGGTTCCTACAGTACATTAAAGTTGGCCAGTATTTTGGTAAAATGAATATCCATCCGACGACGTGAGTTGCCACGCCAATCATACCAAGTAACAGAACTGCTATTTTAATCCATCCTAAACCAGATTTATCACTAGGATTTGTAAGTTCAAACAGCAAGAGACCACTTAGCGATATGAGTAGCATCCACTCATACCATCGTGGAACTAAACTTTCCCTAAATATAGAGTTATATATAGGCGTAATGGCTACCAGCGCCAGTAGCACCATAAGATAAATATGTGCCGTTAAATATGACATAAACTTAATTATTGGAATCTTATTGTATCTATGACCTAATGGAAGAGAGAACACCAGCCAAACTGGTGGACATATTATAAATGCGAAAAAAAGGAACATAATTTTGATGCCCGTCCATCTGAGGCTCCCTCTCCAGAGTTCCTGTAAAAAGCGAAATATCGTAAATCTTGATATTAACTTATAAGGACAGATTTCGGTGTAATAGAGAAGTTACCTATATTTTACCTGAAGATATCTCTGAACCACAGTATGCGCGATAACCTCCTTTTGTTCATTCTCTATTAAAACATCGAGAAATTCTATATTTCGATTATCGGTGGCGGTTAATATATGGCCAGCTGAATCAGCGCCAGCTGCTAGGGCCAACAGTTCAGTGGCCATCGCCTCGCATTGTTTCCCCGCAGCTATGAGATCTTTGGCACGCTCCTTTTCCTGTTAAGGAAGACAATGCCTGTTGAATATTAATGTCATATCTATTTATAGATACATATCATGAATAATCATGGCATACCTTAGTTGATAAAATGATGTATATATTTGATAACTTGGCGGCGGTATCTACTGGGGCAGGCGACACAAGCACGAATTCCTCAATAGGAATATTGTTATGATTCTTCGAGCACACCATAAGATTATAAACAAACCTTTTGTCATCCATTAACGATTGGGTGTCATGTTCTTTGTGTAATAAATATTCAAGAACATCATTGTGATTTTCTGAAGCAGCGAACCAGATAGGAGCGCAGTTTAAATTAGTTTCGCTCTTCGGTGATGCTCCAGATTCACATAGAAGTTTCACAACATTAAGATGACCTGCTTTTGCGGCACAATGCAGCGGCGTCCAACCGTTCTTGTCAGTAGCATTAATTTCTGCACCCTGTCCTAGCAGAACTTCCACCATCTGATAGTGTCCATGTGTCGATGCTATGTGCAGACCCGTCTTTCCATGTCTGTCTGTACTTTGGAGTAGTTCCGCTGATCTACTGAGTAAAAGACCCACTATAGACATATGACCTCCGAAACATGCGAGGTGAAGTGGATTGTATCCCTAAAACATCATATAAAACCGTAAAGTTTCAAGAAAAATTAGTTAAACCAAATTTAATGTTTTAGTTTTTTAATTCACATTTTCAGTACTAGCCGCGTCCACTTGAACTCCCGCGGAGTTTAAGAGCAGTCGCACAACATTTTCATTGCCATTATAAGCAGCCAGGTGAAGTGGTGTCAAACCGGACTCTGCTCCTAATTCGGGGACTAATGATATTCCTGTTGGAGCTTCGGATTTAACAGTTCCTGGCACATAAGATAAGAGCTCTCGGACAGTTTCTGAAATTATAAATATGTCATTTATAATCTGTTAAACTGATACGTGTGTATTCTATTTAAGTAATAATTTACCAGCTTGTCCATAATAAGCGGCTGTATGAAGTGGGGTTAATCCTAACTTTTTGCTTGATATCCTTAGAGTATTTGTAGATCGCATTACATCTAAGACATTTGTATGTCCATATTGTGCTGCTAAATGCACAGCTGTTAGACCTTGTCTGTTTTCATCAGTGCATGAAGCTCCTGCTCTGACTAAAACTCTTACAACATCTGCGTGGCCACCTTCTGCTGCTAATTGCAATGGTGTGGAATCATTCAACTTATTTCGTGCAGATATAACTCCAGTTCTATCGAATTTCATTAGTTCCTCAATAACTCTTACAGAACCTTGAATAGCTGCTATATGGGCACAAGTATTACCATCTTTGGTTGTGGCCATAACTAAGTTTGGATGTTGTTGTAAAAATAGCTGAACAACTTCTGAATAATTATTTTGAGCCGCAGCATGTATTGGTTTTTGGCCAAGTTCATCTGTTGCATCAATATTTGCTCCAAGTTCAAGTAATAGTTTACAAACCTCCATTTGTCCACTAGCTGCAGCTAAATGTAAGGGGGTTTGTTTTTTTAACGTAAGAACATCTATCATGGCATTATGATCTCTTATAAGAAATTTAACTAAATGTGCGTAACCATTCATCGCTGCTAAATGAAGAGCTGTACGACCATTTCTGGCTTTAGAATTAATGAATGCTTTATTTGTTAAAAGGGCATCACATACTTGTAGAAACCCATGTTCAGCTGCTAAGTGGAGAGCTGATCGACCTTCAACATCGAAAACATCAACCCTTGCGTGGTTTGACAGTAGAGTATTAACAAGTTCCATGTGGCCTCTGTGACATGCTATTAATAAAGGCGTCCATCCAATTGAGTTTTGTCGATTTAAAGCTCTACTGACATCAGCTGAAGAAATATGTGTAATCATTTCTGTCATTACGTCATTGTTTCCTGCAATAGCACAAAAATGAAATGCCGTCTCATGGTTATGCCTCGTTTGCAATGACACATCGGCTCCGTTTTCAATAAGACATTTAACAACTTGTCTATCTGCTGTTGGTATCTTAACTTCTTCTTTAGTTATTTTACAAGCATAGTGAAGAGCGCTCGCCCCATCCTCATCAACAGAATCTATATATGAAGTAGCAATATTTTCGCCTTTGTGATCTTTTACAAATTCAATCAGGTGCCGAACAATATCTGGTTTGCAACTGCGGCAAGCCATATGCAGTGGTGTTTCACCAGTCTGTAATGAAAGATTAAAAACGTCAACAACGTCGACAAGTAAATATACCTACATAACTGGTAATCGAACAAACTAAATGACAAAAAACCCTGTTTATAAATTCTAAAAGCATGAATATAAGCTAATATTAAATTCATCGCAAAAAACGTCTTTATATCGGATCCAGATTTTTTTTATATTAAAGGAGGCAAGCGAATAGGCGGGTTTAATGGTAAATATATATATAATATATTTATAATTAATGGTTTTGCATCTAATTTCTGTTGAATATATATACATGAGTCACTCCTGCAATTGTTTATATGTTGTTTTATATATCCTACTAATTTTATTTATTTACTTCCCTTACGATATATACTATATTATTTTTTACGTTACTTGTTTTCGTTATATATACTATATTTCATACTTTTAATTGATGTCGTTCCGTGACTTGCATTGGGTTCCAGCTGAAAATCAGCGCTAAGTGTTCCTCATAACACTTTAGCATATGGTGAGCTGGGTTCCATTTCGTAATGTTGCCACATGCATATTTGTTTTTCCACTATTCTATACTTGTAAATAAGCATATGAATAAAATATTTCTTTCTTTCTTTCTATTAGGTGACTACCACCGTTCATAGACACTAGCAACACCAGGAGAGTCGCAAGTGCGGAGGGGAAGGATAAGAGGGGAAGGGAAAGAGGGAAGGGAGGTGGGCCTCCGGCGCTCTCACAGACTTTCTAGAGAGTGATAGTACCCCGGTAAGCCGACCCATTCATGCTGAAACTAATAGTAGCTGTTGCGCAGCTCTACCATCTTCAAAAGATTTAAGAGTTATAATATATAACTTTGTTAAATATTGTATATTCCTTATGGTTTGATATATAAAACTTACTTTCGTTTTTCTTAATGGATCTCCTCCATCCTCTAATAATAAAATTAACGTTGCTAAATTTCCATACTTGGCTGCGACATGAACAGGTGTCATACCATCTTCTGTTGCTTTGTTCGGTCCAGCTCCGGATTTTAATAACATCAGTGCACATTTATCACCTGCAAGAAATATCTTGCTAATATATTTAACACTTATACATATACAATACTAGCTGTGCTCGCGACTACGACATCGACGATTTCATTAGCCTCACCCTTTCTGAACGATTTTCTTCTCTGAGTAGCGTGGCACTACAGCATCTAGTTGTACATCGCATTTATTTGGAAAACATTAAAGCTACGTTCATTCTCGGTGAATGCACAGATGTTAGTTATATACATCAAAATCCTTCTCATATTGATCCACCCTAAAATAAGCTTTTAGACAAAAAAACTAGCTTGACGTGCTGCTTCAACTTACTATCCGGCAAATCGATAATATTTTTTGCGGCTTTATTGTAAATCCTAACATCATTTTTCCAAAAAACTATTACTAATCTTACTAAAACGTGAGATGACCAATGTGTCACAACAATTTCTTTATATAACAATTAAATTATGTCGGGTCTTTATTACATTCAGCTTTTTAAAATTTTTGTGGACATACAATAAGTTATCACTAATGTATCGAGAGAGCAAAGTGAAGATACCCAAGTTTTGAAATTTTGTGAACGATTCGCGAGGCCGCATATAACAGATTGCGATTAATGCCTATCTTTATAACATAAATATAGTATTTAATTCAGCTGCTGTCCACCAAAACAACATTCCATATGACATTGAGCTATAGAAGTAAGTAAAGTATATCAACCTAGTAGTGGCAATATCTGTAAGCTAACCTTACGAAATTTTGTGAAAATCCATCCAGTAGTTCTTGCGTAAATTTCATGTCTTTTCTGTTTTCTTATATAAATATACGTAGTATTTTTTTAAAGTATTATTACAGAGTATTTTTTCTTTAAAATATTTAATGTACAAATTTCGTCCTGTTACCATTGTATTATACATATAAATATAAATACATTGACTTTTGTTTATATCACTGAAGGATCTTTTATTTTTACTATTATACTAGCCTCTACCCGCGACTTCGTTCGCGTTCTCAAAAGCAAAAAACATCCCGATTTTGAAACATTTTTCATCTGTGCTCCGCTCCTATTGGTCTTAGCGTGATCATCATATATATCAATATAGCCTATTATCATTCTCGATGAAAGAGCTATATAATAGTGAAAGAATTATTCAAATCGAACCAGTAGTTCCTGAGATTACCCCCTACAATGTCACAACATCACAACGTCACAAAGTCACAAACTCACAAACTTACCTCTTTATAATATTAGTATAGATCAAATTTCAATTAAAGGGTAAATGTTGGAGCTATATCATAAAAAAAAAAACATAGAAAATAGAACTATTAAGACTTAACGATATTATAATTAAAAGAAGGTATAGATACATTATCTGCATTGCATTTTGACAAAACCAATGGCACAAAAACGCACACATACGTAAAATAATACTGTAATGCCACATTGTCTTAGATAAAATGTGTAAGTAAGATGGTATATTATCAATATCGGTGGTGAAAAAGAAATAGATATATGTTATTTAGATGCAAGCGGGGCAGCCATTAAAAATAAACAAGCTAGCCAAGTGTTAACAAGGCGCTGTCAAAGCGCTTATGACGTACCTATAGCTATTTAGTTGAAATACTCGTATCATTGATCAAAACTACATTCTGACAGCTCTTTATTCAAAACCCTATTAGGAAGAAAATAGGAAGTACCATCGGGTATCCTTGCAGCTATATGAAGTGGTGTTTCTCTTTGCTTTCCCCCTCT
The DNA here is from genome assembly GCA_014332785.1 of Antheraea mylitta. NCBI lineage: Eukaryota > Metazoa > Arthropoda > Insecta > Lepidoptera > Saturniidae > Antheraea > Antheraea mylitta. The sequence goes on from JACEII010000041.1 coordinate 3,959,271, forward strand.
GATGTGAACATCTGCACCATATCCAAGAAGAGTCTCCACTACGGCTGGTTTGCATGATTCCACAGCTATGTGTAGTGCAGTATAATTATCCTGTTGATTTGTCATACTTACTATAACATAAATAAACCAGTTTTGCTAATACTAAGATAGCATTGTCAACTATCAAGAAAATCATATTTGTTTCTCATTATACAGAGGCTTTGTCTATCTATTATTTATTATTCTATATATCTTTTTACTATCGATAGAAAGGCTAATAATCAATGTGTTAAGAATGTCAAATAATTAAATTTTAAAATAAGTAATATTTTAAGTATGTCTTTGAGTTTGTTTGTTACGATTTCACGACTTAACTATTCAATCGATTGTCATGAATTATTGCTTACACATTTTTAGGCGTATAAAAAAGACAGGATACCTCTCATCTCTAAAAAATACTGTTTCTGAGGGATAAGTGACATGTACATAACCGCGAGCGAAGTGGCGCGAAAAAGTTAATGTACGATTTAGTTTTAATAATAATAACCAACTGATATTATTCGGTTCCTATTTCAATCATAAGTGAAATAAATCATGGTCGATTACTCAATAGATACATTTTTATTTTCCTATAAACTTTAATCCACAAACTCTTTTCTTGTGTGAAAAATTGAGCCGTCACGGGACGCCTAGCAGATGTGAAACAACGAAATTGTTATGTATAAGTTATATGCCTAAAAGAACAGATTACGACAGGAATCATCTATAGCGTAATGAAAAGATAAAGTAAAATTATTTCCATAAGGTAATGACTGTTTATTTATATTATTACATAAATATGTATTTATATTAAATACAAAAATTCAACTAGATACAGGTGCGGTGTGTTTGGCGGCACTTATCAAATGGCGTAGGTCGTCGGCGCGTGTCGCGCAACACTAATATAACGAGTGGCCGACAAAACATTTTGAAGCTTATGTTTATTCAGATAGGGTTGCAAATGTATTTGAGTATTTCGTTAATAGTCCAAAGGTCGTGTTTTGCGTCCCTCGTCGCGTCAAACCAAAATCAGGTTTATCCGTGCCTATAGACGTTTCACATAAAAAAATCCGGGGCAGGTAGTATGATCGTCTTGTGTCAATAACATTAACATTTACACTTACATTAGTTGTGACGTCAACACTTTCTCCCTTCTGTAACAGCGTGTTAATGATTCCCACGTGGCCATATCTTGCTGCTGTGTGTATGCTTCGGGCACCGTCCTGTAATTAAAACATTATGTTATTAATTAACAATACATTTAAATTGAATAATAAACACTGAAATTGTAATTATAGTCAAACAAATACGTGCGCGACTGTCCTGGGTTGCGACAGACGTTAGCGGAATGAGGCAGCACGTCGTTTTCCCTTCCCACTGTGTAACCCGCCGCCCGTTAACATCCAGAGTACCTCGTTCCCGCCAAAGTCCGGCGCTCTGTAGGACGGTCGCGCACGAAATTGTTGGACTATAAGTGAGACTAGTCGAAAATGTAAATAAAATCCTAACATCATAAATACCAAAGTGAGTTTGTTTCGCATTCACTACTCAACCGAACATCTGATATTCTGTAAAAGCGTCGACAGGGGTAAGGAACAGTATTTAAAGTGCCTTTCATCACTATTTTAGAGCTAAAATTATTTCATACTAAAGACGCTAGTATTTTATCAGTATATAAAGTAGTAATAGCACTAAGTAAAAAAAAATGTAGGTGTATAGTTTTCTTCACATTTATATGTTGCTAGTTCAATACTAGCTTAATTTAGAACTATTATTGTCCACTTTTCAAAACAAGCATAATATTTTTCAGCAGTGTTAGTAGTATTAATCTTTTGATTGAAGAAGGCGTTACTTTGCGGAAATCCATCATTGAATACTAAGGTGGATGCTACTTTGCACTTCCGCCTGGAATTTATCGACCACTACTACGTCTAACTAGAACAAAAAGAAAATCAATCATTAATAAACGTATATTTTGTATATATTAATTATATTTTGTATAATTAATAGAAATATAATAATTATCAATATATTAATTAAAATATGTTGTAGATTGACGCGTAATCTCGACAATCGATTACACGTGTTTCGCTCCGTCACGGAGCATCATCAGATCGATGTTGACTCTTCCGTTGCAAGCGGGCTCAATCTACAACATATCTTAATTAATTTATTGATAATTATTATATTTATATTAATTATACAAAATATAATTAACATATACAAAATATATGTTTATTAATGATTGATTTTCTTTTTGTTGTAGTTAGACGTAGTAGTGGTCAATCAATTCCAGGCGGAAGTGCAAAGTAGCATCCACCTTAGTATTCATAGTAGTATTACCTTACGATTATGTATTAAATTTAGTTTCTTGTACATAGAAGAACATACAGGGGGTGTAAGGGGTGTCGAATAACATCATAAGACTTGAGACACCCAAGCCAACCTCACCTGCACGTGGTGCACCCTGCCGAATAACAAACGAGGCAATGGCGCAAGCGGGGTGGTAGGGTTTTACAGCCCGACTGGGTCGCAATCACCATGTATATGGTGAAAAAGCCCGTAATAGTGATTCGCTTCTACGGGTTGCGTTTCGGGATCAGCCTGTGCATATCCAGCTTTTTATAGGCCGGCATGATAGTGGCGACCGGCGATGGACAGTGTGTCAATCGGTGGTCGCTATTATTTTTGGATTCTACTATGCTTACCATCAGGCATAGTGCAGTCACTTTGCCGTGCTGCAATAAAAAAAAAAAACTGGCTAAGAAATGCATATAAACTACCTATATATACAACTTCAAAATTTGCAGTATGGATTAATTCCTTCGCTTGTCCTATCGGACGAATAATATTATTCCTACTACTGCTACAGCAGAAAATCGCAACACATGAATTTTACTAGCGCTTATCATTATAAGCGTATATCATGGATCGCAAAGATATAACAAACGCTTCAAACGTATATTCCGAATACTACATGATTCCGAATACTATATGAATCACAAGACGCCGCGCCGCTATTCAATTTGAGGTACAGGTTGCAGGTTTGTCCACGCTTGTTATTTGTGGTTCTTAGTTATTTTATTTATTTCTTTAGTTTATTTATGTATTGATTTTATTTTAAATGATGAAAACTCGTAAATAAATAGTAGTAATAAAGACCCTAATACCGGACCGGGTTTAAAAATTGTGGAATAGATAAAAGCTTAAAATAAAAAAAATGAAACAAAAATCGAAGTACAAAAATACTTAAACTCCATTTAACGTCTACAATACAATTTTTTTTTTATAAAAGAATTGAAATAACTTTTATTTCTAAAAAAACCATACCAAAAAGGGTAAAGTTTGGACTATTTTTACGAGAGCCATGAGTAAAAACCAGAAAAAGCATTTTCTTTTTTAATTCTGTATTTTTTAAACGAGTAATTTAAAAAAAATCAAAATTTACAAGGAGGTCTATTTTATTATCACGTAATTGAGGTAACTTTTTTAAACCAGTCCCACTTGGCGTGGAACTCTCATATATAGGTTATTTTTAATCAAATATGTATAACTGTTGTGTATATAACTGTTATAATTATATTGTTTTATCTAAATTATTCACAACTTCAACCTACCGAGTCCAATTGTGAACCCATTCTTAAACCCAGTTGAATACCCATAAAAATCATTAAAATCTGTCCAGCTTAGGAGGGTTCCGTCACATACATTCGGACAGAAGAACTATATATATACATATCATTTATATATTTTAATAGTAAAGCAGTAAATGCATGTATTCGTTTAATACTAAACAGAATTAACTAGTTAATTAACTGAAGCAAAAAAAGGAAAGTTATACATTGCTAATAACGGAAAACACGCAACGTCGTAAAGCTTGAAACCCCTTCGTGTCGCAGAAGTAGTACCTATATATGTATGGAGAAAAACACCTTGAATTACATACTGTTACCGCAAAAATCACGGATTACTAAGTACGGAATTAGTACTAATTTGAACCTTATTTGTATTATAATGCTTTTTCGAATCCAATTTGTATAAATTGTACCACAGTTTTTTTTATCTACTTTTCTGAAATACGTTCTTTTCATTGTAAATAATACCAATGAATTGATATTAAAAATCCAGCTATTATGAAAATGTACAAAAAAGAATCTGTGTGCATGGTGTCCATTCTGAAATGCGCCATTTTGTTTTTATTTTAGTTTAGTGTTTTGTCATCAGGACTGAAGAAACATGCAAAATTGTAAAGTCATAGATCTATAGAAACTTATTCTAATTCAACTTGTAAGAATAGACCAAAAATAAACTATGAAACATTACAACCTTAATAAAAGTTTATAAAAAGGCTTGGAATAAATAAAGAATGCTTAAAATATTGTACTGATACATCAAATAGAAGAATATGCCTAATGCTTTACTATAAATTGACTTAAGATTGACGAACGAAAATTGAGAAGAGATTAGAAAAAAAAAAACATAAAACGTATGTTTTCAGTAAATGATAATATACCATCTTATGTAAGTCATTGTAATCGCATTTATATTTGACTCACTTTTGTCTGTTACTTCGCGTTAATGTGGATTTGATCTATCCTACGGAAACAGTATTGAACGAAACGTACTTCTGATAACTTGTATGCAAAATTTCATGATGACCGACAAAGCAGTTAATACGTAAAAATATAAGAAACAAACAAATTTTTACTTTTATATTGTTCTTTTTTTTATATCATAGGAGGCAAATGAAGAGGCGGGTCACCTGATGTTAAGTGACCACCGCTGCCCATAGACACCAGCAACACCAGAGTAATCGCAAGTGCATTGCCAACCTGTGTTTGGGGGAAAGGGTAGAAAGAGAGAGGAGAGGGCAGAGGAGGTGAGCTTCAAGCGCTTTCACTGACCGAACTAAAGCAAGCACTGCTGCTTCAAATCGGTTTTCTGTGAGAGGGTGCTATTACCCCGGACGAATCGACCCATCTATACTGAAACCAGCAATTGCTTCAGCGTGACTCTACCACCTATAAAAAGGTTAATTAGAAGGTAGGATTCTCTATTAAAAGATTACCTTATTTGGCATATGTAGGTAGACGCCCTTCTTGAAGAGCATCATTGCGCAATCCGCGTGGCCATTTAACGACGCGATATGCATTAGAGTGCTGCCATCTTTCGTTCTTTCGAAGATGGATGCTTTAAACTTGTCTGCGAGGAGTTCGATGATTGCTGCGTGCCCATTTTCAGCTGCTAAATGCATTGGTGTTCGATCTGTAAAGTTAAACATGACCAAACAGTATATTATTATTAAGCAATAAGGTTGTTTTCTTTATAACTTTACCAATATTTCAGATTATTAGTGCCATTATCGAGTAAGTTATGTTACAAGTGTCTTGTGATACTTTCAATGTTCTGACAAGATGGTGGCTTCCTTGTTAGAAATTTGCATTGAATTTTTGTGTTATCTCAGAATTCGTGCTCAGTGGTATTATTTACCATCCACTTATTGTGAACATACGTAAAACACCGCCAAAATAGGGATTCAAAATAGGGATTCAAATAAAAAAGGTTATAAATAAAATATAAAATCTACTACATAACCGATAAGGAACCCGTCAAAAACATTCAAGATTATTCTAAAAAAATAACTCTGAAAGTCAATGTTACATATTATATTAGTAATATGACATTAAATGCTGCTGGTAATAGAGTTATTAGATTAACAGATATTATACCTTCATTATCAGCTATAGCGGCATTAGCTCTAACCCCGTAGAAATATTTGACTAAAGGCTCGTCGCCCTCGGCCGCGGCAATGTGGAGCGCAGTTTGCCCAGCACCATTCGTAGCGTCCACAGCGGCACCATAGTCTACAAGTATCCGAGCCATATCTACATCACGTCTTCTAGCAGCAAGGTGGAGAGCCGTATCACCGGCTGGGGTTGATGCCTGTATGAAGCCATTATGGTTTATACCAATCGAGACTAAGGAAGGAGTTGTATGACAATCTTAGGTGAAAGCTCTACAAATACATAAAATTCAATACTCAAATAGGTTCACTGAGTTCGAAACATAATAAAAGAACACAACAAAATCCTCATTAAAATTATTTCAGCTATCTCTGAAACTTATCCGAACATAGAAGAAACAATTTTAATTTATATGTTTAGGTGAACCATATTTAAGAAAACTCAGATAAAATATTTGTAATTACCTAAACACAAGTGGAACGAGAAAAGCCTAAAAATAATTGTTGCGACAGAGCTCTAAGGCGTTCCATGGCTTACCTTAAGTTGCTCGGCTGTTTGCGCGCTCAGCAACTCGCGTACCATACTCTGGTTGCCGGCCTCGACCGCCAGCAGCAGCGGGATCTTGCCTCTCTGGAACACCAGGTCGCGAATTAACTTTTTCCACTCCTTCTGTTTAGCTCGCTCTTTATTCAGCTCTATGAAACTGAGTTCGAGTTTTTGTATGTCTTTCTGCTGATTAGCAGGCGGACTGCGTAAGCCCGAGTGAAAGTTTACATTCGAACCCTTCGGCGTGTCCTTTCCATTGTCGGACATGGTGAAAACCTTTCGCGGAATGAGTTAAACCTGCGCTGAAATCCATGCGGCACAAAACCGGTGAACTGTCGTGTACTATCGAGCCGCTAGCAACATGCACTGCACGAATACCTTTAAAATTGAACACTGTAGACAATACTTATATGCATTGCAATCTTTGTAGGCGGTCCGTTATAATGCGAGAATCGATCCGTATCACGCTTACTACTCCATATTGTTTCTGAATAACAATTTTATAAACTGCGATGATACGTACATGTTCATCCATGATTGTTTTAGCGTCAAAGATTAAACTTAACGTCGGAGGCCATCGCAAAGCTACCTTACTCTAGTCGTGACAGAGAACCAACTGCGGCTCGTATTAAAATTACTAATTTTGAATTTCAGCGTTGACGTTATAAATAATATTCAGCGAGTTATTTGCATTGTAAATTCGCGTGGTGACGTTTACTTGCGGGCTGAAGCTTCGTGGATAATTAGCTATTTACTATTCGTGAGGTCGGGCGCGTTCCCTCTTTCGTACGTCCTCAAAACATTAACTTAGTTCCCCCTCTTTGGATTATAGCCGGAATTTTGAAGAACGATTAATATTTGTCAGGTTAAATGCGTATTGCGTCACGTGATGGGTCACCCTATTAGGAAGTTTTATTAATTTATATACATGTGGTTGTTTCAGTGTGGTAGTAAACGGTTACTTTTGTTTACAGGTTGTGTACACTTTAGGGTGTTTTTGGGGGTAGTTCCTGAATTGCGGGTGGATGGCAGTACCAGGCGATAGGGTAGGCTTGCACGCGATCGGAACGGTGTCGCTGCATCTTATACTAGAAGATTAACTAATATAAGCTTTAATAATTTATAATAAAGCTTACATTTATTTAAACAAGTATTGAAATAACACAAAGCTCGTAGTTCAGTTTTACGATTTCAAGTCTGCGTACTGTAGCGATCAATTCACTGAACGGATTAGATCATTGTACACATCGCACTAAGTAACTTAGTAATATTCATGTTTTTTAATACTTTATGAGACAGGAACATAACTGTTAGAACATAACGTGATCCAAGATTGTAAACACGCTAAAACTATAGATACTGGCTCTAAGGTGCACCTGCTAGGATACACAGCTTGGCAACAGATTTGACGGTATAATCAAATCAAATGGGTTTAAAAAAATTGAGCCTTCACGGGACGCCTGGCAGATGTAAAACATCGAAATTATTTTGTGTAAGTTATATGCATAAAAAACCGATTACGACAGGAATCAGTTATGGCATAATGAAAAGATAAAGTATTACAAATTGGTTAATAAAATAATGACTGTACCTATATTTAATTTATAGTATAAATATTCATTTTTATTAAATAAAAAATACAAAAAACTCGACTAGGCGAAGGCGTTGTGTGTTTGGCGGCGTTCATCAAAGGGCGCTAGGTCGACGGCGCGTGTTGCGTAACACTAATATAACGATAGGCTGACAGAACAATTTGAATCTTATGTTTATACAAATAGTATTGCAAATATTTCTGAGTATTTCGTTAATAGTGCAAAGTTCAAGTTTTGCTTCGCCACGTCTTGCCACGCCAACTATCAGGTTTACGCTCGCCTATATATGTTTCACATCACAAGCCCTATCACCATCCTATGATATTGTCTTTCACCGCAAAATTCTAACAATTTGCAAGAATTCACACGTATGCCTTTCGACACGGTATTCGAACATGCTCATTAATGAACCATTAATGCATAAGTGTAATGTATCTCAATATCGTACAAAGTTTTTAAATATGTTAACAAGCTTAAATACAGTATGCATTAATCATAATTAAGTCGACGATTCTGAAAAAAAAAATGCAGTCGTTGAGAACAATCTGAAGTTGGCTAGTTTTCAGTTACCTAAAAATGATAACACAGTAAGAAAACCATAAACCTTATACAACTTCGTTTTCAAACCGAACGGCAGTACTGCTCAAACTAGAAACTACAAATAAGTCTACCAAAGTTAAGTCTAACAGAAAAATTGTAAATGAAATGATACTCATTACACCTTGTAATTATACGTAATAATGATAAACATATAGTGTTACAACAATATAATCCCGAAGAGGGTTGATATCAGGTAGGCGGCGGATCGTAAAAATTAGGCTAAATCATACATCACATGGCAAAACTGTTGTGCTGACCCTATTTAGGTGGGATAAGAGGAAGCATAATGGAATCGATGATCAGTTGTCGCTGCCATGTCGGCCTGCAAGCTTCTACGCAATCTATACTAATATTATAAAGAGGTAAAGTTTGTGAGTTTGTGACGTTGTGATGTTGTGACGTTGTAGGGGGTAATCTCAGGAACTACTGGTCCGATTTGAATAATTCTTTCAGTGTTATATAGCTCATTCACCAAGGATGGTTATAGGCTATATATCATCACGCTAAGACCAATAAGAGCGGAGCACAGATGAAAAATGTTTCAAAATCGGGATGTTTTTTCCTTTTGAGAACGCGAACGAAGTCGCGGGCAGAGGCTAGTTAGATATAAGCTGGTAAATCATAAAACGCAACAAATTAAGATAGTCGCTGAGACAATTTTATCACCATCATCATGATGATAGCGATCCCGTTGAGTATCTCATAACCTAGAGGATGGTACTTCATTGCTTGATATACGTGGGCGGATCCTGTGATCCAACTCACCTAAACCTATTACTATGTCGGGTTTTACAATTCTAATAAGGCTAACTAATCTATTGAATATAACTCTAAGAGCTTCAGCCATAAGTTTTTTACAGTTAGTGACCCAGATGTATCCTTTCCTAGCAATTTCTTATTTGTCGAATATTTTACGAGGATTTCTCACGTTACGCTGAAGAAAATTCTATCAAAATTATTTTCTTCATTATACAAGTTATTACGAACGAAAATAATAGCCCTTCGCCTTTGATTTTAGTACTTTTCTAGTAATGTGAACATTAGTCGTGAACATTATTCAAAATAATTATATTTCTGGCGTGATTATATGAGGAAGTTTGTATAGAAAATCTTGAAGTGAACTTGTGATTGTACTTCTTTGACTTAATCGTATAAGACATCCCATTAAATATATTTTAGTGAGCTAACTTTTTTTTTTATTCTATATATCTCTAACTTAACATGTTACCATTTTGAGTAACATCGTCACGTAATATCAAATGAGATAGTCATCAAATTTTGAGAAATTTGATACCACAAATTTATGCAATATTGCAAAAAAATTTAGTACAAAGCCTTTTAAACTTAATAGGGCAGAATAGTCATGTAAATAATTACTTTTCTGTGATACTACTAGAGAAATTTTACTGTGTTCCCTTAAAAATGATTGGGTCTTCATATGAGAGCCATATATTATTTCCTGCATTAACTATTGGTCATATTTTATTTTAATTGCAATATTGTTAGAACTACTTAACTCATTCTTACGGATTTTTAATTCTCTTAAAATCTATTATTGAATCTAAGCTTTTGTAGAAAGGTATATTCATATGTTGCTTAGATTAATGTCGGGAAAATTAGTTGATTATTTACATACTTCAGCCAAGAACATTTATTACAAGTTGATTTACGTGGTAAGAATATTAAATAAAATACTTACACCATCGACCCTTAGTCTTATGTCCTTCCCGGCTGCCGTTAGCAGTGCTCTGAGGATGCTGGTAGCTGTGCCAGTCTGTCGGCTTGCAACTATATGCACAGCTGTCTGCTGTCGACTCTGCAAATATTGTTTATTTATTTGGCTCGAAATATCATCCCTTCTTACGTGTAATTACAATAAATTAAATTTTTATTCCCAGGTAGATTATCCATCTGACATTTGGTAATTTAAGAGATATAACGAGTTATTACAAAAAAGTTAAATATGTATTGAATATTTGCTTTAAAAAAGTTTGGGTACTTACGAATTAAATGCACAGCGCCTGCCGATTGCTGCGTGGCAAGCTCGTGTTATCCTTTTTCGCAAGTCTAACCTAACATAACCAAAGCGAGACAAAAGAGCAAGACGTCGAACGTGTGGCGTGCGCGGTATATTTAATACGTTAGTTCCCAAAGTTTTATAAAAGTAGGTTCATCTGTCGGGCCGTGGACGCTTCGGCACGGGACATTGTGGATTACAACCTAAAAATGACCATAAAGAATGGAAATGCAAGCGCTATAAAAACAATAACGTCATTAAACCAAAAATAGTTAATAATAATTGAACAGTTAATAAATTACTAATAATAAAAAAAACGCTCACGGATACGATTTTGTTTTAAGTATACAAAATACTACATGTAAGCAAAAAAAGGCGCGGACCAAGAGTCTGCAGAATAGAATAACAATAATAAAAAAAAAGTTTCATAAAGCAAGTATTCAAGATGTGTTTAACTCTTTTATAATAACACCCATGTAGTTCTTCGTATGAGGGACACATTTCGGTTTATGTGACGAATGCAGTAATCATCATTAAGCAAACTTATACAGATATTTTTCTAGTCTATAAATGCAAACCAACAACAGTTAGAAAAGCTCTCGCCTCTAAACCTCAACCGATTTTCTTTATTTTCTGTTTATTTAGTACACATACAGGTTTTATTGTTATCTAATAAAAAAAGTTCAGTTTTTTTGTAATATTAAATCTTAAAAAAATTAATGAGTTATTAAATTTCGATATTAACTTTTGATAATAAATATCAATTTGTTTCTTATACTTTGTTTTTAGAAGTAGTTTTCCTCACTAACTTTCATCTTTTTGGTGGTGGTTTTAGATCAGTGTGTCTTCAAAATACTTTATTTAATTTAAACCTTAAGACTCTTCTTAAAGTAATCAGTGAGCATTTAAAACTTAACATGGCATTCGAAAACATACCAGACATTGAAAAGTATCGACAAGAAACTTGATTGGGTGACAATTTAACAATTGCTTATAGTGTATGAGTTTTCCTTATAAATTACACGTTTATACAAGTTTCCCAAATAAAAGTCAAACAGAGAGATAGCTGACTTTAAAGGGATTTATATAATGAAGGAACATATATATTTTGGATAATAATGGAACACTATTGCTGAGAAAAATGTTTACTATGAGATCAGATATTATTAGTATTATATTGTCGTTAAAATTGGATACTTTATCATACCCCTCCAGTAGCGAAAGGATCCACGCCTCGCTTTGATAGTAGTAACTTGACGATGTCTTCTCTCGAGTACATTGCTGATATGTGAAGCACATTGTAGTTGTCCTGTGGAAAATAATATTATAAATTGCCATTTAAAACAGAATGAAAATTAATGTCTATTGATTGTAATTTAGTGAGTATATATTATTATATACATATTATCTTGACGACATCGTCGATGGGAATGCTAATGGATCAAAGATAGTTTTTACTCTTTAGCGTAGCCTTTAGCCATTTTTTTTTCTCGAAATGACTACGTCATTGACCTAGCAAGGTCTTAACAGCTTCACCGGACTACGTTCACTTTGGCCGTTGATTTTTCACTGTGGGTAATGAACACATTTTGGTCTTTCAAAATACTGTTGTTAATGACAAAGGACACTAAATTCATTATTAAGAAACAATAGGATTTTTTGACGAGACATAGGAATGTCATATAGTGGATTTTATATTTTATTCATAATATTGTGTTATTAAGCTTGTTATTTTGTAACATTGGTGGTGTTTTACGTATTATCATTTGGTTATTGTACACAAGTGAAGTGAACCGGAAATAATGCCACGCAGCAAGGATTCTGACTTGTCGCAAAAACTCCCTGGAAAGTTCTAACACGACGGCCACCATTTTGTTACAACCTACTTAGTCGACAATGGCAGTAATTATTCAAGATTGGTTGCCAAAAATAAAACTTTTAAAATTTTGACGTATTCTTCTAAATTGTGGTATAATGAAGTTATTAATAAAATTAATAAATAATTATTCAATATTCATTTTTATAATAGGCAAACCACGGAAACATTTAGTACTTATAAAACCGGTAACGAAGACATGGGAAATGATTTATTTTTACTAAAAAAGAGCCTGGTACGGATATAAACCCTAAATCTATACCTACGGCACGACAATAGTCCTAAATAATTATCATTGTATAACATAACAATCAGATAGAACAAGTCGATTAAATTTTCAAACTGACTGCCTTTGGATACAAGTTACATAGCTTATGTTAAAATCTATTAAACTCCAACAAAAAATATATGACGTAATCAAGTTATAAAAGTTTATGGGGTGTAAGGGGTGTCGAGTAACATCTTAAGACTTGAGACACCCAAGCCAACCTCACCTGCACGTGGTGCACCCTGCTGAATAACGAACGAGGCAATGCCGATAGCGGGGTGGTAGGGTTTTTCAGCCAGACTGGGTCGCAACCACCATGCATATAGCGAAAAAGCCCGTCATAGCGACTCGCTTCTGCTCGTCGCGTTTCGGGATCAGCCTGTGCATATCCAGTACCGGGTGACTTTCGTCATTATGGCCGGCATGACAGCGGCGACCGGCGATGGATAATCTGTCTCTCGGTGGTTGCCGATGTTTTTGGATTGTACTAAGTTTAACATCAGGCATAGTGCAGTCACTATGTCGTGCTTCGATAAAAAAAAGTCTATTAAGTATGATTATCTCTCATATAGAAGCTTCAGTAATTAAATTCATCATCTCTTTACCGTTATTCCAACTAAGTAGGGACGTAGGGTTAGCACAATATGTTCTCTTTCACTCTCCTCTGTCAGATGTAACTTGAGTATTCACACCTTTTATATACATATATCATTTTTCACATAATCCATCCATATCATTTTCGGTCTTCCTCTTCATCTTTATCTCTCCACTTTCAGACTCAAGTCTTTTTTGTTACTTGACTCTCATCTCTTCTCATATGCCCGTACATGTAAACCTCTTACTCCTCAACTCTCTGCCACTGATGCTATTTACAAAATTCCTCTAATATACTCATTCTTAATCTTACTCATTTTGATTACACTAGACATACATCTTAACATTCGCATCTCTGCAACATGTAATCTTCTGTCATCCAACTCTTTCGGATTTTAGTATTTAAATTATTATAAATTAATAAATGAAATATAATTATTTTCACCATCCTAGACCACTTTCTCAGTTAGTGAAACGTGTCTAAGTGATTACCACATTGCTGCTTTCAGAAGATGGGAGAGAAGTAATAGATCTAGGCTATAATAGACGCAGACTTGCAAACACTTTCGCAGCTAGTTTAGAAATCCTACCTCTACTGCGTGCATATTAATTAGATAAAAAAATTCAGTACGTACAAATAAATAAAGTAGCAGTGGTATTACAAATATAATCTTGGAGTTATGACATACAATTAAATGTAGGGAATAACAATAGTAAGTAAGCAATAGAACTTAGTGTTAACGACTACCTCCGGTACCTCTACGACACAGCCGCGAGGTAAAACTACAACGCCACCGGAACATTACTAGATCCACCATATTAGATATACATAATTTATATACGTAAATAAGGACGATTATATATATTGACGTATCACTTAAATAACAATAATTTGCTACTTCATCTTTGTGTTACTATTTATATTGGGGAAATGTGAGTAAATAGTAATTGCTTTGACTTCCACAGTTCGGCATATAGGCAGGATACCGTCGATCTACATTCATTCCTATGTGAAAGTTGTTGTACGGCGAAGCACTGACCGGATAAATAGTCACAGTGTCTACAGAGTGTTACTGGTTTCCCTGACCGACCGGCTGACATATACGTATATTTTCTAACATTAGTCACTTTTTGTGCGTTAACATTATATTCAAATTCAAGTAGTATATGATCGCCACCTGGGTGGCGTGGTTTTAGTCGATGCGCTCTTGATTCGCTTTAACGCGGACTTTTGTCTGTCTTCTGTTTTTCAATCTGAATTTTCAACTACTCGAATTTAATTCGGACTCTGTAGTGCCGCTTCTGCTATTTCATCTGAATTGTTGCAATATACACATACTACGTTTGATGTAAGTATGTTACTACAGTCAATTTAACATTAGGTGAGATTATAATAAATCACTAAAACTTATATAAAAAAGTTAGGAACGTCTAACAGCAAATTAATGTATTATTATACAAGTCAGATCGTTAAACGCATAAAAAGAAAATCGAAATAAAGTTTGCATGCATCGCATCGCGTGCAATCCCTACCGTCTTTTAGACATACTCTATTATCTTTGGAAACATACCTCGTATATATTATACATTTACAGATATGCACGTCGATAAGAAAATAAGCAGGGGTCGGATCATTTTGTTTATATATATACCAATATCAATAAATCCAATACCAGTACATAGGTAGTAGTGTTTGTTTATGACAAAGTCCCAAAACACATTAGCTATTTGTCGGATAGTGGATTCAAGCACCATGTTAACCGGGTTTTAATGTCTTAAAGATTATTTATTACTAGCTTATGCCCGCGACTTCGCGCGTTTGGAATAGTTACTTTTGGCTAACGCTAATACGCAGCGGAAGCCTTCAAGAGTGACAAAAATTCCGATTTTTAAACATTCTTTATTGGTGCTCTGTGCCTATTGGAACTTAGCGTAATGACATATAACCTATAACCTTCCTCGACCAATGATCTATATTAACACTGAAAGAATTCATATTGATCCTTGAGATTCCCCCTACAACGTCACAAATTTTACCTCTTTATTATATAATTATAATTATAGTATATATATTGTTAGTAATAAAGGTGGATCAATATTTAAACAATGGTGACGTCTTGAAATTACGCCCCTCTCTGTGCATCTACTAAAAACGAATGTTATAACTTTCTATATTTGTAAAAATGTGTATAATGAAAAAATAAACCACATTGAGTTTCTTGTCGGTTCTTCTTAATGAATAGAATGATTTCCGAACCGGTGGCAGCTTAGATAACCGTTCGTAAGCGCCTTCTTGTGGCCCAAATAGACTGAAATATTTTTGAATTCATTTGATTTGAAATAAACTTGAAAAAAAAATCCGAACAGATAATACTTTTACATTTAATAGTGCCATCTCAGGGCCCAAATTGAATAAAGTATTTGTGATTGATTTATTGAATAGAAGAACGTCATGAGAAGTTAGAAAACCGATCTAGTGTTAAGATTAGTCCATAATTACTACTTTTGTAAATAAATAAGGTGCAAGAATATGTTTATAAGAGACAAACTCTGATACTAATCAATAAATTATAAAAATTCTTTATAATTTAAAAATATATTTCATTGCTTCTTATTTTTAAAGCATTCAAAGACAAGCCAGTTGCTAGTGTATATTTTATAAAACAGTCAGTTATTTCTACCAGTATACCTAGCTACCTTTATAAAAATTAATTTACAATGTGAAACTTTTGTTTTAATTCATAATTTTGCATTCTTATTTTGTAGTCATTTTCCCATGTTATTTCATATATGTGAACAATAGTTCTGGTTTATCAAGATAATTACTGCAAGAAGTTAATCTTCACGAATTACGTCATGTCTTTGCATATAATTTGATAAAAACAAAGATAGTGTAATTGGCAAAAAAGGTTGTTTTCCATGAACTTGATAATGAGGAGTCTCTTGGGGGGTTGAGGCTATAAAAATGGGAATTACACGAATATACCTGATAATGTAAATCATTAAGTCACCGAGCCAATTCGGTGGCAATGACCAAAGTTCACACGCAATATGCAAATTATGTGTCCAATTTAATAATCAAAAGAACAGTGTATGACAAATTTTAGGCGTCACCTTTTTAGACTCGTTCACAATGAATGTGCTGTTATGAACCATTATTACTAGTAATGAATCCTGAGCAAGCAAATAATGAAATTGTATGAAAGCGATTGTACCTTAGTTATTTAGTAAGTCATTGTAAGTAAACCGTACACTTTTGTGCTCTTATAATTAACATCGCGTGTATGATTTTTTTTTTAACTAGCCAGAGACAGTCATCCTTACAGAGCGCGCGGTGGTCTGAGCTACGTTATGGCAACCAGTTACCAACAAATACTATATGTTATTGTATTCCACTGTACCATATATGATGACTCATAGTTCAATGTATTATTATATAAAAGCATACCACCGAGAAAGCATGTTATAATTGCAGATTGCAATGTCATAAGTTAACTTAGTAGGTTTTAGCATCTGAACACCATTTCATCTGATGGTAATTACGATATGGTAAGCATGATAAAGCCTAGGCAGGGATTGTATATGGGATATGTATTTGGCGAGGGATTTTTGGCTTAGGGAGTTGGCTAGGAAGGCGTACTTAGAAAAAGCTAGCATTTAAATCCAATGACAGCAACTATCTGATGTAATGTAAAAACAATATTCTAACATAAAATAGCAAAATATTTAAAAGTGGTAGAACTTCAGCTAATCTCAAATTTTAGTCACACAGCAGCAGTGTTCGCAGTCTTATTGGGAATACGAACTGGAAATAGGCCTTCCAACCCAATCCACAAGGGTAACTACTGTAACTGGTCTGAGGACCTCCAGACCTCCTTCATGCCGATTGCATATTACTATAAGTCATAGTGGCCACTTAATGTTAGGCCATTACTCCAAAATATTATTGTGACCTTGATATGCCCGCATTTACGTTCAGGCCAGTTCAGCGCTCACATTGTGAACGGGGCCTTAGTGTAATCTTTGTAGCGTCACCAGTTTTCTTAGAATTTTAAATAAACTACAAATTCAAAGAATACCGTAGTTTACATCAATACCGAATATAAATCAACTACAAAATGGTGTTCTCAAAAGTACGGAATTACATTTTATTATGGCGACTCGTACCACCTCTGACTGAATTCACATATGGGCAAATTATTCATTTCATTTCGTTAATCCACCAAATGACAGCGACCCTTCTTTGCGTAAGTAGTTCATGAGACATAGACTTAGTGATATTAGCCTAGGTTCGATCCCTCGGTAGGGAGCCCTTGAGTGCGTTGCTTGCGCGATACGGTGACACACAAATATACATCACCGCTACAACACTACACGATCACCCCCACACACGTGCACGCCTACACGCTTACACATGAAAGTGGAAGGGTTTACTTTTTTTCCCTTATCGAACTGAAAAAACTCTCAATTTTCCGATAATAAATTTGTGGAGGAGTTGTTGAGGCGTATATGCTTGGTACACATATACGTTTCAACAACTCATACATATATGAATAGTTAGCTAGGATAGCTAAGTTAAGTCACGATTTTGCATGCAACAGGCAACAGCCAAGCCGAGGTGTGCCGTGCACCCTTGAGCTGGTTGCCAAAGTAAAATCGGCTGAGTTCCTTAACCGCTCGCCTTAGTAGTCCGGTGAAGCTGTTAAGACTTTGCTAGGTCAATAGCGTAGTCAGTTCGAGAAAAAAAAACATGTTAACTATGTGCAATATATATGCCATAACATATCTATATGTTACATACATCTATACTTTTATACTAATGTTATAAAGAGGTAAAGTTTGTGATGTTGTGGCGTTGTAGGGGGTAATCTCAGGAACTACTGGTCCGATTTGAATAATTCTTTCAATGTTATATAACTCATTCATCGAGAATGGTTATAGGCTATATATCATCACGCTAAGATCAATAGGAGCGGAGCACAGATGAAAAATGTTTCAAAATCGGGATGTTTTTCCTTTATGATGAATGTATTTCGAATGAATGTAAATAGTAGCAGTAAGGAGTAAGAAATCTGAAGAAAAGAGAGAAGTGATTAACACTGTGGATGCCTTTTGGAAGATTTGTGATGAAGTTTTTTTCAAAAGGAATTCGTGGTTTATAGTAGAAATGGATCGTGTGTATTGATTTATTAGGAGACTATGCTGAAAAATAAATTATATTTATATTATATAATATTTTGTTTTATATCGTATATTATTACGTTTAGAGTTACCCATCATACAGATAGTATCAGAATATAGTATCCTAATCTGAGATCATATAAGTCACATTTGTGGAAGCAAAGTAATAAATTTGATTCTTAGTTTTACTACATGCTTTTGTGAAGCAAAGTATTTGCTAGTTAGCATTATAATGTAGTCTCCTGCCATTCGCTCGAATCTAATCACACACACCTAATGGTGACCAATTGTGGATTTTGAGCGTGTATTGTGGGCGGTGGCTGATATCGCTACATCTGTGACTATAGTCATGTAAGTGCTATGACTAACTAACTAACTTAGGTATAAACAAAATAATACGATACTCTCATAGCTTATTATACAATAAATATTATTATTATGGTATTTGTTCAAGAAATATGGGATAAAATGACTCTCGGAAAATATCAGTTTGTGAACGGTTGTCAAACATATTTTCCTTTAGGAATACAAACAACTATGACGTGTTAAAGATATTACAAAACAAGAATTTGTACATCCTATTATACTGTGATTCAAAAAGAATCTAGGTTCTTTCGCGATAAAAAAAAAACATTATGTGTTACAAAGTGCACACACTGAGGTATGATATTAGTGACACTTGGGTCATATGGAGTAAGAGGAACTTCTTTGATCTAAAGATATATATTGTTTTCTGTACCCCTGATGATGTTTATGTCAAATTTCATAATAATCGTTTGAGTAGGTGAAGCGTGGACGTGTAACACACAAACACATTCTTATTTTTAACTTAGTTATGATAGGATACTGTACATTGAAATGAACACTTTACTCTGTTCCGTATTTTACTAGGTATATGTTAGCACAAATCTTTATCTATATTGGTTTTATTAATTAGATGGAATGGACAACCAGTAATTAACTTGAACGCTCTTTAAATGCATACAAGTGCTGCCCTTTATCAAAAAACGTAGTACTTTTGAATCTCGCAACTTACAAACCACTCTGAGCGTAACTGTGTTAAAAAAGAATTATAAAATCGGTAAAAATCCCTAGAAAACCATAATGAAACCTAGTGCCAGTGTACATGAGTGCCTTGTCAACAAAATCAACGACTTAAGCCACAATCTTAGACGGGGAACTCCTGAAGAAGAGGATATCCATGTGCAGGTGAGTGGTGGATACATATCCTCCTAATTTCATTTCCTATATTCTCTATGGACTTTCTCGGGGCTAGATTTGGAATACGTACACGGGTATAGTAATATTGTTTTTTTGTTAAGGCTGGTTCAACGTCCTCGACACTATGTAACTTCGATGTACGAGTATCTCGTATATTATTCATATTCTTTAATGTTAGCAACTCACATTATTTCTTGCACCGACGTCCGAGCCTAGTTCTATGAGGCGCTCAACGAAGGAAGTTCTGTTGTCTTTCACTGCGAACATAAGCGGCGTCATTCCAGTCGACTGAAACAAAAATAATACATTATTTTTCATTAAAACCAAGCATAAATTTATTTTCTACTTCATTACCTTATTTGCATAATGATTTTAACAATATAAAGGAAAGAAAGAAAATATATTTAATGCAATGAATATACGGATAATACAGTATAAATATACAAAAATCCAGTGTCATGATGTTTGCCCACAATGAATTTCAAAACTACTCGACCGATCTTCATGAGAGTTGGTATTTATGTAAAATTTTATTAAACTTGAAATATAGGATATTTATATTTTTATTAATCATGAAATTAAATGTTTGTTAATGTTGATTATTGTTATTAATTATATTTTAGTTGTTGTCACCAGTCTCTAAAAGATGGCGCTTTAAAGTAGTCTGTTGCCGAAAAATTGCAGGACCTTAGTTTTAGATATCTCATGGTTGGCGACACTATCTCGAACTTTTTATTTTATTTTATTGACACTTGGCCCTTATCTACCTAAAAGAAGCATGATGACGATAGCTTCACTTAATATAAAGCTGTAAGAGCTTTGTCATGTCTACGATTGTCATGATTATTACGCGTGCACTTATGCGTCTTCTTGACGTGCATAAGTGAAGTAGATAGTAACATACCGCTTATGTTTTTCCTCTTTGTTAATTAATTCGGAAAAACGACGGAACAATACCTGGGATGTACGGTACAGACTAAAAACATCTACGACTGTCGGGGTTGTATACTAACGGCCTTCACGCCTACTTTAAGAGACCCCCTACCTTAAAAGGAAAGGAATACACTGGCCAGAAGGCGCATATCTTCACGGTACGGCAGATATATAAATCTTCGAACAATATGAAATCATTTTTTTAAGAAAATCATCATCGTCAGTTTGTAAAAGACCCACTGGAAGCCAATATTGTTATCAATTTAAAATAATAAATGAACGCGAATTCCGAAATCCGTTGGTATATGCAGGGGTTCGAATCTGCGGACATCGAAATGATATTCGACAAGTCAAATCACTAGATCATCACGACTTTTAAGAAGATAAATAATGCAAATTAAATCGCGAAGGTATCAGCGTTTCGATTGTAAAAGTAATTGTGGTTTTAATAGTTTTCAGTGAATGTACAGATAGGGATAACATATCCCCATATCACTATGGTACACATATTTCATTATCAATTGTTTGATTCAGTTGATTCATTAGTAGCGTGTTGAGACAGACACAGCGTCGATAAACGTATTTGATAATCATAGCAATTGAATTTGGGCTTCTGGTGAAGAGAAAACATCATAATGGAATTATCACATTGTGGCGTTTTCAAGGTGGTAGAGCCATGCTGAAGTTATTACCGATTTCAGCATGAATAGGTCAGTTCGTCCGGGGTAGTACCATCCTCTCACAAAATACCGACGTGAAGTAACAGTGCTTTCATTGTTGCGTTTCATTCGGTCACTGAGAGCGCCGGAGACCTACCTCCTCTTTCTCCCTTCAACATACACTCTCTACCTCCCTCTCTCCCTTCCCCGAACACAAGAGGGCAACGCACTTGCGACTGCCCTGGTATTGCTAGTGTCTATGGACGGTAGTTGTCACTTAACATCAGGTGACCCTCATGTCCGTTTGCCTCCTATGATATAGTAAAAAAAAAATGGTTGGAGGGCTTTTTCTTAATGCGCACCTGAAACGTACCACTCTCAAGCTCATGTCAAGTTTCTGGTAATGTGTTCCGGCTATATTTGAGAGCCAGTCCTTTTTAGGTTTAGCCTATTTACAATTTCAATCACGTTCATCAATTAAATGTGATCAAACGCAACCTAAAAAGTAAAAGAAAATAGCAATGCTCGTTCGTAATATCGATTTATGACGGAGGCGAAATTTCATTTGAATTATTCTTTTCTAGAGAGACCGGCGGACATTGTCCCACCCTGATAATAGTAAAAAAACATTGAAAAATTGTACACCTATACCTTTCTAATGAATCACTTTATCTAATAGCGAAAACCGCATGAAGACCCGTTCAGTAGTTTTTAAGTTTATCGCGAACAGACACAGACATTTTGGGGTGTAAGGGGTGTCGCGTAACATCTTAAGACTTGAGACACCCAAGCCAACCTCACCTGCACGTGGTGCACCCTGCTGAATAACGAACGAGGCAATGGCGAAAGCGGGGTGGTAGGGTTTTACAGCCCGACTGGGTCGCAACCACCATGTATTTGGCGAAAAAGCCCGTCATAGTAACTTGCTTCTGCGCGTCGCGTTTCGGGATCAGCCTGTGCATATCCAGTACCGGGTGACTTTCGTCATTATGACCGGCATGACAGCGGCGACCGGCGATGGATAATCTGTCTCTCGGTGCTTGCCGATGTTTTTGGATTGTACTATGCTTAACATCAGGCGTAGTGCAGTCACTATGTCATGCTTCAATAAAAAAAAAGACAGCAGGCGACTTGATTTATAATATGTAGTATTAAACTCGACAATAAGTTGCCACTAAATATTATTAAAGCATGTTGTACATTCGATTAAGGTAAATAATGGTATATATAAATGTTTGTATGGGATGTTATGGTAAGAAATACATTAAACAAAATTACCCCTATTTTCTGAATTTGGCACACCCCGGTATTGCATTGTTTCGTAAACGATTTAATCACTTCCAGAGGCTCGGCTGTAACGGCATACGTAATTGAGGCCATATTTTAGGTCTTGTGGATTTATTGTAGATATAAAACATATTTTTACCGTTATTACGCAAATATGATTTGATTATCATATAGCATGTAACTGCCATTCTTTAATTGTTGAGATCTTGAAATTATTTATATCAATTACCAGGTCTTTTTTACATTATGTATCGAAGTTAGTGTGTATAGAATTCATGTACACAAATAATAAATGTATTCTGCTTCTAAAATAGTTACTAGGATTAATTTGTAATGAAAGAATTCTATTAATCTATGCAATACATGTATTAATTTCAATAGGTAATCCTTGAGTTGTTTGCTTTTGAAATTAAATTTTATGTATATATATATATATATATATATATTATATACACACACTCTCTCTCTCGCTCTCATTTTTCTGTCACATGCACAATACGTACAAAGAAAATTAAATAATCATCTCTACCACTTCCTTTATCATAACTATCTTCTACTTGTATTAAAACTTTTTCACACTCTGTTGTATTAAAGAAAAGTATAAACATGACAAAGAGCATCGCGTTGACGCGTCAGCTATCACTTGCCTTTAACTATAAATTCGTCTAAGAGCTAGCAACGTTTTCGAAACTGTGTTGGAATAAGCCAGTTTTTTATATATCTTCATATTCTTCCGAACAACCTATGGGCTACCTGGTTGTCGGTAAACGTTGTGTTTACTAGTGCATATCGCACCTTTACAGACAATAATATTGATTTTTGAATAATTTTAGAATGTTTTTTTTTTTCACTAATTTTGCAACACTATTAAAACATGGAATTATTATTGCCAGACATTTTTGTTATTGACAATAATGTGCCTGATGCTATTGTAAAATTATTTGTTAATAAAAATAAAAGTAATTTCAAACCGTGGATAGCAGTAATGTAATTATTATTGTATTTAGACATCAATAAGAATAAATAGATTCTTCCATACATTAATACAGTTATTTACTCGATAGTCAGAGTGTTTTGCTATAAAAATAATATGTATATAGAATAACTTAGCCATAGCTATAGTTTAGTGCAGCACTGGCTGCACGAAAAATATAGCGATAATAGTGGCAGCGCATGTAACGACGCATGTATTTGGGATGGCGTCAGTCCCAAGTCATATGTTTAGGGCTATCGTTGTTTTTCAATATTTATGGTGAAATGTTAATATCATAATGGTTAATAACATAAAATATGCTCTTAACAATGGAAAAAATTCAATGGTTTGAAAATAATTATTTTTATTTGTAAAATATATCATCAGGCACATTATTGTATATAAAAAAATGTCTGGCTGTGAAAATTTATGTTTTAATAGTGTTTAAAAGTTATTGAAAAAAATGTTCCTAAAATTATTTATAAATTAAAATTTTGACCTGTAAAAGTGTGATGCGCATTAAAAATACAACGTTAACCGATTACGAGGTATACTGAATCTTATTTGGAAGGGCTTAAAGAAAGATATATTAAAGAACCAACTTTTCTAAAATTCATGTTCTCCCAACGTTGCTGGCTCTTGTACTAAGGTGTCGCAAAAAGTCTACTTACATTGACTACAAATTTTTGTCTTTCTTTATCCTTGAGAAACCCTTGCATTTTATGGGCTAAAAAGTATCCTAAATGTAATATTATAATATTAGTTATCTCTGTGTCAAGTGTCGTTTAAATTGGTTCAATACTTTCAGAGTGATATGTGTTCACAGGGACAGACAGATAGACAGATAAAAATTGTAAAAAGATTATTTTTGGCTTCTATATCGATAACATAGTCTATCATGATTAAAATTTCCAAAAAATATTTAATGTATAGATTTGGACTTGTTACAGTCTTATTATAGTATAGATATTTCCATTCATTACAAATTTATTAAAGTTTTAAGAAACCACTTTTTTTGCCTAAGTACTACCAAGTAGTAATTTTTTTTAAAGTGTTTTAAGTATATTTTTAAGTGAGGTACCAAATTCACATATTTATTACATTGGTTGTAATGTAATAGAAAGATTTGGTTTCATTTTCTTCGTTAGTGTTCCCGTACGAAGTTGGAGTGGAAAAATTGTTCTTAATAAACAATACTGATCACGACTATGTCATTAAACGTTTATATATATTTCTGTACTTAATTGAAATAACATTAAACTAGTTTGTATAACTAACAGAACCAGAGTTAATATAGAAAGATAGAATTTAGATTCGAAGGGCAATAAATCGCTGTATTCGCCTATATATAGAGAAGAAATATGTTACGGCACATGGAAAAATATTTTTTATTGGAGACATGGAGATATATTAGTTTTAATCATTAGTAAAGTAAGCAATTTCCTGAAGACCCGATTGCGGTTCACTTTCATCGGCTTCCTGTGTTCCAATATCCGGAATTAGAAGGCTTTTAGTCGATTGGAAGCTATCGCATTGACCTGAAAATATAGCTGAGTAATGCGTGGCTAGCCCTTATTCGCGGTGTTTTAAAAATTTGACAAATTAAAATGTCAAGGTTTCCTTCGGTATTGTTTGGAAAGATTTATACATAATGCAGCCTAATGTCAACGTTTTTATTCATATATCATAATTAAAAAAACCATTTAAAATAAATAAACTGTAAAGTATATACGATAAAATATTAAAAACAAAAAAACTATTTCATACCGAATCGAAATCGTAAAGTTTCAAGAAAGTTCAACGGCTCAGATACTGAGTCACGAGCCTCGTGTTCAGTTTTGTAAAGCACTTTAGTAAAATAAAATACCGGTTACTGGAATTGTCATGTGGTCACCACTTCTGTTCATGATTCATTCGCCACTTTGTTTAATACAGTTGCATGAATACTTACCAATATGCAATGAAACGCAATCTCGTCTTTACAGTATGACTATGTAGTAAATGGAATGGTAATTGAACACACCAATCTCTAAATATTTTTGAATATCTGTCTATTGTCTCATTCACTCACTCTCTTTTTTATGTGATTGTTTTACCAGAATTCGTCACTTTACCCTACGATTTTCTTTCATATAAACCTTGTACCGATAAATAAGGTCTTGGTGACTAGTAGAATGTCATTCCAATGTCCGCTGATTCAAACCACAACGTGTACTAACAATTTTTTGGGAATTTTTGTTTATTTATTAATTGAAATTGAAATTGTGAGGAAACTTGAACCTGAGAAATGTTCTTGTAGTGCTACTGTATGTGGGAAAATTTAGTCAAATTAGTTTGAAATTAGTCAAATGGGTACAACCGTTCTGGAGTGATCCGCTTATAAACATTTGGTAATTGATTTTTATCTATCTAAAGGACTTTTTTTCTAGTGAAAGGTAAAAATCCTGCTCGGGTCATCAAGCAAAAACAAGAATGACCAAGAAAATAATAACAGTTCATAACTGGTCGTCAAAAATCATATGACTCGACAAACTAAAAATGACTCATGGTGCCTAATTTATAAGCAAGCATACAGTGATTGCGGCGCGGTGAATATATACCTCTTTTTTATATGGGAAGATCTCTAACAAATATCCATTCCGTCGGGCAGCTGAGGATGGAATATGTCCGATTCGCACGGATTAAAACCCCATGGTGCCTTCATACACCTTTTAGTCGGGGGAGCACGGACTGCCGGCTGGCATTGCGTTTGCTCCTCCGACAGGTTTTGGCTCTCCAAACTGCGGTCTGAGGGGTCAAAAACAAAATAAATACCCCTAGTATCCCGCTTGGTTATTTAATACTCCGGGCTGATCCTGGAATGCGTTGTATATAAGCCTGTTGGTAGCGTTATATACACGAAAATCTTAAAAAATGGGAGTTTACATAATTTCTCTAATATAGCATAACGCAAAGTTTCAAATCGTTCAAAATTGAAATTTGATACTTTCACTTACTATGTAGATATAACAAGTCTACATAAAAAATAAACGATTAACTGACATATCATAGCACATCTCAAACTATTGGGACTAGGGCTGTGAATTGCACGCGTATTTCTATCACACGGTTGGTGAGCACTAAGAACTGGGGCGGTACGATGAAGTCTATAGAGATCTCGTGCCGCCCCAACTATAGCGGAAGACGTACACCGTGGGGTTTTAGTCCGTGCGAGTCGGACATAACCCACCCTCTCCCCCGGGAGGGTGGGTATCCATAAGGGATTTCCCCACGTATAAAAAAAAGGTGAGCACTAAGGAAGCATTTTCGGAAATCCAACACTTAGTCAGGTGGGGAAAAATTGGAAGCAAGTTTCTATGAAAATCTGTTTTTTCTCGTCAGTCAGTTATTATTTTATAAATATGGGAGCCGCGGGAAATTGTTAGTTTTACATAATAAAGATTGACCACAAAGTCTCCGCCTATAACTGATGCAGTTTAACAATAATTTGGCATTTCTCCATAGAACTTGTAAAATATGCATTCATATTCATGCAGTGTACTGTGATTTGCACGGGCTATCAAAATTTTATATTTGGCTCTTGTAAGTACCAGTTGGTACATTCGTATTTAAAATATGAAATGTAAAATAAAATTTCTACACGCTAAACGCTACACGCTAAAATGCTACGTAGTGTCTTATACTATGTAGACTCATATATACACCATTATCAAATACTTTTATTGGCAGTCTGTTTTAAAAATATAAAAGACTCGTAATATGTGTGCAAGATGATTACTGGTAATCAAGTACATGTGAAATTCTAATAAAACAAA
>JACEII010000041.1:3996201-4021638 GCA_014332785.1 Antheraea mylitta
CTGGTAACTTTTTACTGCGACTGTCTCTGCGTGTTATAAAATATATTAGAAAATGTTAAATGGAACAGCTTCTGTTTTTGCATTGTCATGAGGTACGAATCAGTCATTGGTAATTTATATTTTGAGTGTATAATTATTAAATGTTTTTCTAAAAAGGTATCATACTATTCTCTGTCACTGACTCTAAGAACCTCCTAGCGACTAGGGGCAACATCACCGATACAGTACTTCAAGAATTAATAAATAAAAGTAGATCATATTATGTTGAATGCAAAATAATTGGAAAGCAAGATTCATGTAAAATACATGAAAGATAGGAGATTAAATGCATGATAGGGCAGATACGTTAAACGCATGAAATAACAACGGTATAACAACGGAAACAAGTTTGCCAAAGTTAAACAATCTATCCGTGTATATTTTATCATAGCTTTTAGTGTTATCTCGTTATCTATAATATAGAAATAGTTCGTAGTGATTTAACCATAAGTTCGTAATTATATAATGATTTGAAATGTTTTGGCCGTGCACGAAATAAAAAAGAAACTGGACGAGTAAAGTGGCTGTATCGTTGAGCTGTAAATCTACAGGCTGGCTTCCCACAGAGGATGTATTTTTAAATAATTACTATAATTACCCGTTCGAAAACTTTTTTTTATAAAAAGACAATTCTCATGGGTGTATGGATTTGTATTGGAGAACAGCTATTAGGTTATGTAAGTGTTAAGTAAAGATACTAGTAAAAAAATGCGAGTGCATGATTATGGGCGACAAATGGGCCAATTTAATCAGATAGTCGTTTTGACGCACATTATGGTACCCCTCTCACCCCTTATCCTTTAAAATTAAAAACTTGTGAATTTGTAATACTTTCCAAGACTCCTGTACCTTCATTAATCTAGAAAGTTAATGTAACAAATCCAACAAATCTTATCCAACTAAATTGAGCCATCTGTGGTACTCATGTCCTCCCGTTTCTTTGGAATCATATCTTTACTGAGTAGTGCGGCTGTATCAACCAAATAATCTCTAAATACCTCCTAAACCCTTAGGCGGTACGTGGATACCTTCTCATGCCTTCGATCTTCGGGCAAATGGAGTCCTCTGTGAGAGCGAGAACACTATGAGTTGCCGTTAGTGTGATCAAACATAACTATTGGTTATATTGCTTCACCAATATATATTCGTTGTTAAGTTTTAAATTATTCTTAAACACAATTGATGATATGACCCTTTTGCTATGAATGGCTTTAAATCGGACTGCATTAATATCGGATGTGGAGTAATGGGATTTGTTCTTAAATGGATTGTTGCAAAAACATGAATAACTTGGTGACAGATTTATTATTTGGGTTGTGGTAGCCAGCCGACTATATTGTTCGGTTTTTATGCTGACGTTAATAATTTTAAAAGCCAATATCTAGATTTTGATTTAGTACGCCAGAGAAAAGATCGGTTGAGATCGGCTTGCAAAAACCATTATTGCAGCCATTGTATTTTGCAATAGAGAGAAGAGACACGTTACTCTTCACAATGATGTACCAAATTAAATTTACTGTAGATTCAATGTTAATATCGGAATACTTGTTGACAATAAATTAATTTTGGTATCAAATGCGAGTATCCGGGATTAATTCTATATGTTAGTAGAAATCTTTAGACAAAATTTGACTAATCCATATAGCTTATATACGACCTTTTTTGGAAGTATGGAAAGTATAGTCAAGGTCTTATAATAATAACATCAAGGACTTATGTTCGTAGTCTTCCATAGTTAACACTATAAAATAAATAATGATTGTTTTAATATAATTTTAGCAAAATTATTAATATGACAGAACAGCCTAACTATTAACAGATCATTATGTGAGGTAATTTGTTTAATAAGTCGTTAAAACTTCTCTCCTAGATTAGTCAGGTTTGTTTGAAAACCGGCGCTGCAATGCTTCCACATGCAAGCTTGCAGCTTGAGACAAAATCCTTTTCACCTCATGCAACACTTCTCGTCTCTCTTTAATTTGTGCTTTTTATGTATGTACTTATAATTCTGTGTTGTATATGATGAATAAATGTATCTTTCTTTCTTTTTAGTTGGTGTAGTAACACCATACTACGCGAGAGAAATTGTGATCTAAAATACTGAACAGTTAGGAGTTGTGGGAACAGTACACATATGATATATCGTACCTATATGTACCTACAACTGTGATTAACATAGGAACCTATGCTTATAAATGGAGGTAAGATGTTTTAAGACATAAATGGATGATACTAATATCATTATACACAAATACTAGCTTACGTTCGTGGCGTCGCTCGCGGTAATTCAGTTTTAATTTAATCCTCAAGATATTTTTTCTCTATGAAAGGTAGCGTACGTCCTTTCCAGTACTTTTAGATATATGTACGCAAAATCTCATTAATATCGGTTGATTAATCAGAGCCTAACGAACAAAGAAACTCATTCTCGCAATAATGATATTATTAAGAGTAATTATTATTGATAAAGCACATTACTGTTTGACCGATCTTGAAAATTGGCACAGCTGTATTTCATGAAGGTTTTACATACACATTACTTACATTTTACTATAACGTTATTTTGTTGTTATTGAGTTTAATATGTCTTGCGAAAGTGAGATTGTTTATTTCATACCTTTTTTTAACCTTACTTGATCAATCATTAATAAATTTTGCATATACATCGATCGCTACAGAAGAGAATATTGGTTACGTATTTTTTACTCTGAAAAAAGTACTGTTCCCGAGGAATGCGTCAATTTATTATTCACAAGATGCTCCCAGTCACAATAAGGTTAACATTATGCCTACTGTACTTATAAATCTATAGAAAATATTGCAATTACATGTATTATGATCACGCTGTAACTAACATCGGGGATATGACTATTTACCATTCTTATAATGCACGTAAAGTTGCTGACAGAACGCATTATAATATGTTAAGTACTATATATACTGTAATTTACATTTATATCATATAACATAATAATATAAACAACTAGCAATGAAATAGGTATATTAATGAAAAAGTTACGATGCGAAGAAGTTATCTATCGTGAGTATAAAAATAGTATATCTTAATGGTTTAAATATTCAATGCACTTACACAGACAGAGTCAAATGTGGAAGTTAGTTGACAAGACAAATAAAGTATAAATAGCTAACTCCTTCAAAAAATTTTATCCAATCGATAAATTCATTCCAAATTATTTAGGTTGATTTAATTTATAATTAAAAAGGTTAGAGTATATTTTGTTTAATTGCGATTTATTTAGGAAAACCAAAAAACCAACAAAGCAACGTCATATTTAATTGTAATTTAATTTAAAACTGGTCATAATTTAAAAGTAATACTTATTAATTCAAACTCAAGTGAAACTATCCCATACTAATATAATCAAAGAAAGAGCCCACAGAGATGATAAATATTATTTACCGGATCAAGAATCCCTGCCATCGGAACAGTCACGGTGTCCTCTCCTCCAGCGGCTACCAGCTTTTCCAACACTTTAAGGGTCTGTTCCACTGCTGACCATTCGCTCTTCTGCGCCAGCACCAGGATCTTTGCGGCCACTTCTCGCATATTAATCCCGGCGCTCGGAGGCTTGACAATATCGCTCCCATTACTTTCCTTAACCTCCTTCTTGTCTCCATTGTTTGATGATGTCTCATCCTTGTCCTCGGAAGCTTTCGCGGGTGGGTTCTTCTCATCGTCTGTCTTTTTTGGCGGACCCTTGCCGCCTTTCTTCCCACCAGGTTGAGACATCTCACAGAGTCACACAACACACGGTCACACGTGCGACCATCCTGGCCGAGTTGTTACCAGTTGGGCGGGCGGAGCATAACTGCGGCACGGTTGCGTAGCTCCATCCGATTTGTTGCATGATTTCAGTAAATAAAGTCGAAAGGTGCGCTCGGCTGGATTTACAAACAAAGTTACGAAGCGATGTCTCAGATAGTCCCGTGCATCGACCCACTTTTTTCTTTCTCCACATGCCCGTTCAACAGGGAAGGGAAAAATTACCTATGTAAAAAGTCACATCAATACATAATTTAGATAAATACACAACACAGTAAAGCTGTAAATAATTCAAATTTAATTCCAATAACAAATGTTTAATACCAGATTTATTTTGTTAATTAAAGTTTGTTAAAATCCACGGATTTTGTGATAGAATTGAATATAATTTGTAACAAATTATAGAATATCAAATAATATTGTTTTCTTCTTAGTTTTACGTTTTACTCTTCGTATTCTATCCTTTGGATAGAAATTGGTGAGTTTTGATTGAGAGAAGAACTTTGTGTATAGTGGAATAATTACAAGTTACCATCAAATAATTTCTGTACCTTTCTCTATGATATCCTCAAATATAAATAAAAAACTATGTAGTTTACGCAGGAAACAAATGTTGAGAAGTCTTGAAACTATAAGTATGACCATATTAATATTACAAGTAGGCTTAAAATATTACATTTGTAATATTGTAGCTTTTACATGCAATTTTCATTATCTCTTACGTCTATTAAATTTTATCATAATGCCTAGCCTCTATAGAAACCTGAGATCTAATTTAGCCAAGATAATACTTTTAAAACTTTGCTTTTTAGCAATAAGTCTCATTAATATCGGTTCATTCATTTAGCAAATCAGCCCGAACAAATGACCAACTCTGTAACTATATTATATGTATATACTGCATTTATTGATCATGAAAATGTCCATAAGTATTTATTATTAAATTACATATCTTTTTAGACTCTATCGGTGTTATAACAAAAAAGTTGAATACGTATTGAACATTTGCTTTACAAAGGTTGCGTTTCAAATGCACCGCGCTCGCTGAATGTTTGCCATCTTGTTCTCTTGTCTCGCTTTGGCTAGGTTACACTTGCGAAAAAAGGATAACGCGAACTTGCCTCGGACGAGCGCGGTGCATTTACTACGAAATCTTTTTAAAGCAAGTATTTAATATGTGTTTAACTTTTTTGTAATAACGCAGTTTAGGTTTTAGCTTTTGAAAATGGTAAACACGCTTAACCTAGAAGGACTGGACTCTTAAGTGCAACTGCCAGAACACACCAATACGTGCTGGCGACAGATTGACAATATGAGGATTGGTAGCTAGTCAGGCTAACTTACAAAAAAGCACTAATATCATGCATAAGTTGTTCACTATTTGAAACCATTTGAAAATATATAAAATTATCGTATAAGTGAATATTAATATTTAGGAATTCCACCCGGTCAGATAGTTATCGAAGGGTCAGTTCAAAAGAAAATTTGCATGTTTCGTCAGAGGGGTGGCGTGGCGGTCGCGTGTGCCCCACGCGCCACTTCCGGCGGCGCGGGTATTAGCGGGCAGCAAGGGGTTAGCGGGACGTGAGGCGACACGGCCTCGATTCAGCCACCAAGATCTGATATCAAAGGAGCACTAAGGCCTAACCGTAGTCTAAAACTACGGCTCATATAGGACCTATTTTTAGATTATTATTATCACGTCGTTTATCAAACGTGTTTAACATGTCTTTATTCGCTGAATTTCTCAGGTTTTTGAATAACTTATACGTAATGAAATAAAAAATAAAAAAACACTGTGTGGTTTCATGAAAGTGAAACTTTTTTCAGACCGTAGTCATGTAACTGACATCTTTCGGAAAATTACTTGATTTACGGTATTAAAATCGTGTTTTGAAACTCAGTTCAATAGTTGTAAAATGGAAATGAAAATTGGAAATCATTGGTAGAGAAGATATCAAACTATACATTTTAATTTCAATCTGAGTATTAGAGTACGGAATACGTAATAAATAAAACTATTATTATGATACACCTATTTGCCTTGGATAGTCTACCGAGCGTCTTTCATTTTACCCCTACAACAAAACCGCGCGCCGGCTGTAATGCGACATGCAATAGATGGACGAAAAAATTTGAAGTGATGGAAAAAAGTTTCACTTAAAAAAAAACTAGGAATCTTAAACCTATACAAGTTTTACTAACAACATCCCCACTATTACAATTAATATTAGAAATGCGAATGTGAATTTGTCTATTATGATGGCATCTTGTATACACGTTGTGAGTGGTATAGGGGCATACGCGACATCCATAAAAAATTCTCTTCCTCGGAAATAGGTTAAATATATATTAACGCGAGCGAAACCGCAATCAAAAGCTAGTTGAAATTTTGTGTAGTAATCGAAAAAAAATGTTTTCCAAATTAAATTCTCAAGTGAAATTTTTTATGGGAGGACTATGAAATCCTGATCTGCAATCTTTTTGTACGGGGTAAAGTGGTCCAAGTGATTGAAGGATATCCACTGTGTCATATTGAGATCTGGGTCTTAAAAATTTGCCAAAGGGTTATTTTTTTTATACTTTCAGTTACTAATATTTCGATCTTTCTATTACTTGTTTAATTCGTCAGTTACATGTCGCGTAAATACAATTAAACGTTTTTTATTGCAGTAAGGCGTGGTAGCGGCCAATCAATTTCAGACGGGAGTGCAAAGTAGCGTCCAGTATAATATTCAAAGACGGACTTCCGCAAAGTACCGCCTTCATTAATCACATAGAGTTATTGTTTGTTATATTTACGAATCAGCGAGTTTGTAAATCTCTCGAGTCTTTTCGTCCTTTTTTGCACTATGCTCACTATGAGGCACAGTGTAGTCACTTTGTCGTTATTGAATTTGAAAAAACCGATGCTTTCCGTAATAGAAAAAAATTAGAATATAAACGGATCGTTATGAATAATGATCTTTTTTTGCACACCTGGATCACTTTTTTTCGAACTGATTTCGCTATTCACCCTGCAAGGTCTTAACAGGTTCACCGGACTGCTAAGGCGAGCCCTTAAAGCACCCAGCCGATTTTATTTTGACAACTGGCTCAACGGTGCACGGCACACCTCGGCTTGGGCTTTTGCCTGATACATACAATTCGCGACCTATCTGAGCTAAGCTAAGCTGCATATTCATACTTATATGAGTTATTGAAACATATACGTTTACTAAGCATACATACATCGACAACTCTTATATGTATTTTGTGTCGGATCATTTTTATAAATTATTTCAATTCTATAAAGGA
Source organism: Antheraea mylitta (assembly GCA_014332785.1). Classification (NCBI taxonomy): domain Eukaryota; kingdom Metazoa; phylum Arthropoda; class Insecta; order Lepidoptera; family Saturniidae; genus Antheraea; species Antheraea mylitta. The sequence goes on from JACEII010000041.1 coordinate 4,003,322, forward strand.
AGAATAAAACCCTTCTACTACCATGTGTAGGCATGTGTGCATGCACGTTTGTGGAGGTGATATGCGTAATGTTGTTGCAGTGATGTAAGATTTTGTGTCACAGTATCGCGCGAGCAGCGCACTCAAGGGCTCCACATCGAGGGAACGGAGCTTAGTCTGGTTTAGGTACCTGGTTAACTACTTACTGTCCTGTAGTTGTAAATACGTCACTGAGCTACGCATAATTTGTGGATCAAAATTAAAAACATTTCATCCATTTTACCCTTAAGAAGGTACTTTTGAACGTTAATATACTGTCAGTTAGAAGAACATCCAACTTATGAATAATAATATTTTTTTATTACTATCCTGTAATTGAAGATAAGTCGCTAAATTCTTAGGTAGCATTAGCGAATCAAAATCAAAAACATTTTATCTATTTCAGACCCTAAGAATGTACTCTGAACATTAAGACACCACTATCGGTTACACAAAAATATGTAATTTATCGAAGAGAGTCGACAATAAACTCCATCAAATCTATTTTTCCTTGTATATCTTATGCCTTTAAACGAGCAATTCTTATACATATGCTTTTTTCTATATGTATATATTAGCAAGCCTGCAGGACGGTATCCTGTCTTGATAATAAAGAAAATTCTAAAAGTCAATTACAGCGCCACGTATCAAGTCTATACCGGATCAGTATTGAATGTAAACACAAACAATTTCATTAAAACCTATCTAGCCGTTTACGAGCAGTCCAATCACATACACACGGATAGAAGAATTATGTATTTATAGAGATAATATAATGAAGACACAATTATGTGAAAACTACTGAATATATGGGCATAGAACTATAACCATTTGATGCAGAATTTTTCGTATATATTTTTATAAGCTACTTATTTTTAGGACTCTATTCATCATTTGCAAATTATTTAATGTCCAACGCAGCTGGCGGAAATTAGTTAGTATAATTATATTCCTTCATGTAACTCGAAAATGGTTCTAACGACGTGGATTAGATCAAATTTTGCCTTTCAAGTATGTCTATATAAGTATGTTCCTTCTAAAAAAACGATGATAACACATTGACTGCTAACAACGAGATATCTCGTAGTTGGTAAACTTGACCAATAGACTTACTACGAGTTATCTCGTCGTTTCTTTAGTTGCTATATTTGTTCAGTTACAACCAAAAAGTTATCCGATTAGGCCTCCCACGGCAGCGGCTCAAGCCTAGGTTCGATCCCTCGGTAGGGAGCCCTTGAGTGCGTTGCTTGCGCGATACGGTGACACACAAATATACATCACTGCTACAACGCTACACGATCACCCCCACACACGTGCACGCCTACACGCTTACACATGAAAGTGGAAGGGTTTACTTTTTTCCCTTATCGAACTGAAAAACTCTCAATTTTCCGATAATAAATATATGGAGGAGTTGTTGAGGCGTGTATGCTTGGTACACATATACGTTTCAACAACTCATACACATATGAATAGTTAGCTAGGTTAGCTAAGATAGGTCGCGATTTTGCATGCAACAGGCAACAGCCAAGCCGAGGTGTGCCGTGCAACCTTGAGCTGGTTGCCATAATGAAATCGGCTGAGTGCCTTAAGCGCTCGCCTTAGTAGTCCGGTGAAGCTGTTAAGACCTTGCTGGGTCGATAGCGTAGACATTTCGAAAAACATAAAAAAAAAAACCAAAAAGATGTAATATATTAGTCTAAAATTAGATCGGTGTCTTCAACAAAAAGAAAAATAAATCAGGTTTGTTTTACGTGAACTTTTGAGTCACAATTTCAAATATAATTCCTAAGTTTCAAATATAAGTAGCCGTTAATTCGTACCATGTTTTTGTTTCCAAAAACAATATTTCTTAAACTCTTGATTACTACTATTTGATATACATAGGTGTACAGCTTTGCTTCCACCGTTTTGCAATTGATAGCTGTAATGGTAAGTGGGTATTTGTAAACGTAACGCCATCGAAATATTAATCGATCTGTGTCTCCATTATAAAGTTATTATCTGTTAAACATGTCAACTTACGAGCCAAATTTTCGTCATTTGCGGGAAGTTTTAATTTTCTGCTTTAATATGAAGAAATCTGCGGCTGAGGCTCATCGAATGCTCTCAAATACTTATGGTGAGGCCGCTATTAGTGAAAGAACGTACCGAGAGTGATTTCAACGCTTCTAGAACGGTGATTTTGACGTCGAAGACCAGCATGGCAGTGAAGAGAGAAGGTTTTCGAAGATGCACAATTGGAGGCAATACTTGATCAGTCAAATTACTTTCAAAACGCCTGAAAGTCATGGGAATGATTCAGAAACAAGGAAGTTGGGTGCCGTATGAGTTGAAGGCGAGAAATGTCGAACGGCGTTAGTTTGCTTGTGAACAGCTGCTTGCAAGACAAAGACGAAAGGGATTTCTGCATCGCATTGTGACTGGGGGCGAAAAATCCCAAGCGCAAAAAATCATAGGGATGTCCCGTCCATGCTTCCACGTCGACAGCCAAACCGAACATTCACGGTTTCAAGGTCATGCTCATTATGTGGTGGGACCAGCTCGGCGTAGTGTATTATGAGTTGTTAAAACCGACCGAAACAATCACAGGTGATCGTTATCGAACGCAATTAATGCGTTTGAGCCGAGCATTGAAAGACAAACTGCCACAATGCAACGAGAGAAATTGATTTTACAGCATGACAAATGACAAGACCGCCAGGAAAATATATTTTTTTTAGCTATACATAACCATAGGGTAACAAGATGAAATCTGTATATTTAATTTTAAAGAAAAAATACTCTGGTATTACTTAGAATCAATGATAGAATACGTTTCTATAGTTTTTAAGAAAAATTCTAGCTATCTATCGGTATGTCTGTCTGTTGTTTGTACGGGATTCACGTAAAAACTACCGAATGGATTTTGATAAGATTTGGTATGGTAGTAGTTTATACACCGGTTTAACATATAGGATATCTTTATATACATATTTACATCTGTAACACATTCGTATATATGTATATCTTTCTAATAAGAAAATACAAAAGAAACATTTATGCGAGACCTGATTGGCGCATTTTAAAGAAATCTGAAATCCGATTTTAATACACAATACAATCCTATGATTTTATTAATCGCTGTATTTATAATTGAACTTGCACGCAGGCGTAGTCCCGGGCACATTTAATTTTTTATATCACCTGCCTGACGTTTTAGTTGATACTAGGACATAGAAGAAATCTGACCAAAGAATACATAAGAATTACCCATACTGATAACTCCAGAATTGGCAAATGAAACGACTTGAAAATTAATAACATGATAAAGATGATTAAAAAATGCACGAAATATTATATAGAAGATTTGATGCTTATACCTTTATATTAACTTGGACATAGAAGGAAATTGGTTAAAGGATACATTAGAACTATGTATATTGACAACTTCAGTATTGGCAGTATAGACTAATTCCTTCGCCTGTCCTATTGGAACGAAAATTACTACTCGTGTCTTTGTCAAAACCTCTTTTTTATTTACATGTGTGTATATGTTGTGTAAAATTCAAGCACTAGTGTGAGTAATGTATATTTTAATTAATTTAACACCTGTATTAGTGAAAAACCATAAAGATTTAAGCGCCATACAAACGAAAATAGACCTTATGATGCAAAGGTTAGCAAACAGTTTGGCAGTATAAGGTTTAAAAAAATACTGGATTTATTACAAGATTTGAATAATTATAAATGATGTAATGTGAAATTCCAATTATTATGCAAAATGTATTATTACATTTATTATTTAATTTTTAAGCACTATTTTTTGTACTAAGCCACGAAATGTCCAACTTAGCTATTGTATTTATACTTTTAGGTTAGAAAAAATATTTTACATTAAATACTGAACTAAATATACATTAAACTACTACAATATGAATATATCAAATTAAATATTGAATAATTTAGACAAATGAATATGATAACAATAGTTTTCAGCCAATTAACTTTACTATTATTCTTTCTCCTTATTTCATATAAAACTTATTTCAAGAAAATATACAATATTTTATCGATCATAAGAAAAGAAAAACGAAATATATTTTAAATTAGATATAATTTTTATGAAAATAATATCACATACATGATAATATAAAAAACATATATAATCTGAATATAATTAAATATATTATTGTGACCATAGATTTATAGACTCATATGGTACATGTACTAAATGTCTTTGCCGATGGCGGGAAATTTAAAAATTTTTAAAAAAGCGAGCTGGGACCAATCTGTCCCAAAGCTAGTATCCAGGTTAATATGCTTGTAATGGATTTTATACAAGAATAATAGCTTTCTGCACTTGTCCTACTAATAAGTTTTAACTATGCCTAATTTCAAGTTCATACATTCGCGCAATTCGCTTTAAAATGGGTACAAAGTTTTGGATTCACGTATTAATATATAAGATAATTATGTTCTTTTAATTTTAATTGAGCGTTTATTTTGTAGCACTCTGTGATCAACATACATATAACAAAAACTAGGGTGACATAGTAAGTCAATGAAATATCTGAATCAAGCAATGTATAATGTATATCCAATCCCTATTTAGTCCCATATGAGTTTTAGTGAGTACAAATAAAGAACCAATAAAAATGAAATGAATCTTTAATTCTTGGAAATACAAAATCTTAACGTATGACGCACGACCTGTCTTTAAATATTTTATCTCATGTGTGTCTGACAGACAGTCCGCTTTTTCCCACGCCTCGCTGCTCGCTTACCTATAACGCGGTGCAGTGGTTGCGGTCAGACTATGTGATATTTCATGACGAATTTCATGACGATGATAATTGTTGATGCCATCTGGTAACAATCGTTCAAAGGTACAAACAAGGGTCAATTTTACAATATTTTTTTAATAATAAATATTTGTAATACTTGTCTAAATTATTGAAACATCTGTATATTGTTATGCAGATGTCTCAATAATAGGCGAAGGTCTCATGTTCGCGTCAAAGGCAAAGGCTTACTACGCTAGATATGACTACATATTTAAGATTATACACAAGTATATATAAACTAACTGACCCGGCCACGCGTTGTTGTCGTTTAGCAATTATATCATTATATATTGATAAGAATTTATAATTGTTGTTGATAAAATATAACCAGTAATTATCACTTAACGATTTAAATATTTATTTTAATATAAAAACTACTCTTTGTGACTTAAATGTAAAAGTTACATATATGCTGTCGGTAACTTTTTTGTAGGCATTACCGAGCTCTACAACTTTAGAAGAACTAAATCATATATCTCTAAGGCAGCGTTCGTAAGAAACATTTCCGCACGACGATTGCGGTGTAAGGGGTGTCGAGTAACATCTTAAGACTCGAGACACCCAAGCCACCCTCACCTGCACGTGGTACACCCTGCTGATCAACGAACGAGGCAATGGCGTTAGCGGGGTGGTAGGGTTTTACAGTCCGACTGGGTTGCAACCACCATGTACATGGCGAAAAAGCCCGTCATAGTGACTCGCTTCTGTGTGTCGCGTTTCGGGATCAGCCTGTGCATATCCAGTAACGGGTGACTTTCGTTAGTATGGCCGGCATACAGCGGCGACCGGCGATGGATAATCTGCCTATCGGTGGTTGCCGATGTTTTTGGAATGTATTATGCTTAACATCAGGCATAGTACAGTCACTTTGTCGTGCTTCAATAATAAAAAAAAACGACCGTTTTTTCTCCGCCTTACTTTGCAAATCCGACTATCACAAAAACTCTTTTCATTTTTCCGGTAAATATAGCCGACACTCACAAATCAAAAATAACGTGGCTTCCTATTGGTGAAAGAATTTTCAAAATCGGTTTAGTAGATCCAGATTTTACACCCTACAACCTCACAAGCTCACCAGCTTTACCTTTTTAAAATAGTAGCATAGAAACATTTTCTCAAAAATTCATTCTGACTGACGGCAGTTCCATTCATCTTTGTAATTCCACAAATTCATCTTTGTAATTCCACAAGTGCCTTTCATGCAGTAATTATTGTCACTTCGTTATTTTATTAATTACATTACTGGTTTTCGCTCGCGGCTCCACACGCGCTAACTTAGAATCCACCTATCTTTCTGGAACACAACTTTTTCACGACGAAAGTCATCGTATGCTCTTTCTGTATTCATGGTGACGTGTATGCAAAAGTTCATGGTGAGCGGTTAAATAATTAATGCGTAAATATGTAACAGACAAACAATTTTACATACGCATTTATAAATATTATGGTCAGAATGTTGTGTGATTTCTACAAGTGTTACTGGTAATTTTTAAATAACGTTTAATAAATGGAAGAAAAACACAATTATAAATTGCATGGTTTTAGGGTTCTTCTAAGTCTGTCTGGTTAGCTAAATCCGTGGCCAGGGGAGGGAAGGTGGTCCTCCAGTGCTCTAACTGACCGAATGAAACGCAACAATGCTACTGTTACTTCACGTCGGTTTTCTTTGAGAGGGTGGTACTAACCCGGACGAGCAGACCCACTCATACCGAAACCAGTAATAGCTTCAGCGTGGCTCTACCACCTGTTAAAAGAGAGGTTACGTTCAAATGCTGAAACCTATAATTAAAAACTTAATTAAACGTAAATTATCGTATTGTATCAATTGAATACATATTTCCCGTACAAAATCTCATTTAAATCGGTTGAGAATTAAATAAAAATTATATCTTTTTAACTATATTCAAATCATTACTGATATTTCTTGTGTCAACTGTTCAATTTAAAATGACGTAATCTTACTGTGTACAAAGTTTTATTGATATCATTTAATCCGTTGCTGATTTAAAATCGATCTTATAAACATTATATTTAAAGTCGTATTCGTGGCCAATGTTCCTAATAATAGAAATCTGGCACAAAATTCGGAAACAAATTAACAGACAAAACTACAGGTTTATTAATACAAGTGGTCGTTCAATAGTTGAATTTCGACCACAGAAGAAAATTTCCATTTTTACATTGATGATAATATTAAAGCTCGTCAATAGTTACAAAAAAAAAGAATTAAGAAAATCGGCTAAGAGACGGAAGAGAGAGATGTTCGTAACTGTTTACCCACTACTTATGTATATATGACTACATATTATAAAGTCCTTAGTGGAGTCCGTCTGTCACCTCACGATAAACTCAATAACTACTGAATGGATTTTCATCACTAGATAAAATGATTCATGAGAAACCTTTAGGTATATTATCTGTTAGGGTCTTTTTTATTATCAGGACGGGATAACGTCCGCCGGGACCGCTAGTAGATAAATAAACCATAAATCTCCTTTCCCAATAAATCAATTTTATTCGATTCTACAGTGATTTGTTTATATACAGACGCAACTAGGACAAGAAATAATTGAAATTATATTGATAAGGAAAAAAATGAACAAGAAGATACAAGTCACGATTATAACAATCCAACAGATAAGGTTTGTTGTGTTTAAATTATGGTAGTACGTCTGTTAGTGTCGTGCAGAACGGTTCAGTGCTGCAATGTGGCATAGAAGACATTTATTTGTGAGAGAGATCGTTAACTCCGTCAATTTGAAGTAAGTTTGGACAATCGATTACTTTATTAAATGTCAATAATGATTAAATTCGTGTACGTCTTTTGTATTTCACTTATGATCAGATCTGATATTGCAATTACGCATATAATTTTGTTTTTATACGAAATTGTATTGTACTGAATTATTGATATTTCTGTTATCACAGGATGTAATCGTTCGGTTTGTATCAAAACGTACTATAATTCAATATTTTCAATACATGTTTCTTTGGGCAAGCAATCTCCTACATTATTTCAAGTGTCTAGTAATAATTTCAATGTTCTAATAAAACGGTGGCTCCCTTGTTAGAAATTTCCAGGGGATTTTTCTGGCATATCAAAATTCATGCTCGGTGGTATCAATTCTTATCCATTTCACTTGTGCACAATAACCGAACTATATCTCGTAAACCACCACCAATACTATGAAATATAGAGTCAAAGTACCTGGGCGACCGAGCCTAGCTCGGTTCTTTAAAAACATTTTTAACTTAAAATATACTGTTAGGTTTGTCTTATAAAATTAACATTTTTCTACAAAAAAAAATCTCTTCTGCTGTCACTCGGATTCGAACTGGCGTTACACGGATTTTCGAAGCGACCGATTTCCATCTAAGCTATTTTTGTTTTGACAGTGGCGGCGAAATTCACCTTTATATTTTAGCTAAAAAAAATTATTGCCTGAAAACTCAGTTAAGAAAGTTTTCTATGAATTAAATCTAGCTAGATCGATTTATTGTCCTCGAAACTACCTACATACTAAGTTTCATGGAAACCGCTGACGCCGTTTCCGAGATCCTGAATATATACAAATATAAAAATATACAAGAATTGCTCGTTTAAAGGTATTTATTTATTTATTTATTTATTTATTTCCAAGAAATCTACAGCTCTACATTCTTAACAAAAAATATTTTAGATAGATTAGATAGATAACATGAGATTGTGAATATAATATAAAATCCATAAATGGCACACTAAGTTCCCGTCAAAAATTTAATTTACATTTTTTTTAAATCTGTTACGAATATTGCGCTATAATAATGATGGGGAAGCATGTATATGCTGCTATATAGTATGATTTTAATAATGAAATAACTTCAAGAAATATTTGTCTCTAGTACTGACGATTCCGTTCATATCATAATGCTTATGGGTCTCTACTAGGATTATGTGTTTAATCTGGATTAAAAATGTGATAGGTCTTTTTCTTCAAAGTTTGTTGATGTGTCTTTAGTATATTATTTATTTGTAAAATAAAAGTCACATATGGCTGATATGTAAATAAACAAAACTCACTATATATGAATAATAGAAAATAAAGTCTTTTATTGTGTCTGTTCTTGTTACTTTATTTCTTCTAAACTACGCAATAGGAATTGATACGGTTTTTACTATGATTTCAGAAATTTATTCTGGAATGTTTATATGTATGTAAGTATATTAATTTATATGCAGTAGACAGGAGTCGGTAAGAATCAATTCTCTGGTGCATGTATTGATAATGCTGACTAAAACTGACTGAATTGTATTTCTCTCTCTCTCTCTCTCTCAGTATTTTTTTTATATCATAGGGAGGTAAACGAGCAGGTGAGTTACCCGATGTTAAGTGATCACCACCGTCCATAGACACTTGTAACACCAGAGACGTCACAAGTGCATTGCCAGCCGGTGTTGGTGGGGAAGAGGGGAGACGGAAGGGGGTGGAAGGGAAGGGAGAGGGGAGAATGTGAGTCTTCGGCGCTTTCAGTGACTGAACGAAACGCAACAATGTAAGCACTGTTACTTCACGTTGGTTATCTATGAGAGTGTGGTAGTATAGGGGCGAGCCGACCCATTCATGCTGAAACCAGTAATAGCTTCAGCGTGGCTCTACCACCTACGAAAGTAATAAATTGTACATTTTACATATTCTTAGGAAATAATTTATTATTTATACAACGCTATGGTAAAATAAATTAGTTAGGCATTTAATTTATTTAACATTTGTTCTTAATAATGTCATTAATGTCACTTCAGTATATATGTTAGAAGATATCGTAGGTATATTTAAAAATATACACAACAAAATAACATGATTGAAAAAGTCTTACGTAGCTTCTATGGCTTTGGTGGACTGTAATTCTCAGTGCTTAAAAATGGATTTAATCTATCACACTCATGACGCCACATAACATAGAATTTCCTAGGCCTAAATATAGAGTATTTTTATTTCATCACTACATCATTGGGGTGTAAGGGTTGTCAAATAACATCAAAAGACTTGAGACACCCAAACCAACCTCACCTGCACGTGGTGCACCCTGCTAAATAACGAACGAGGCAATGGCGAAAGCGAGGTGGTAGGGTTTTACAGCCTGACTGGGTCGCAACCACCATGTATATGGCGAAAAAGCCCGTAATAGTGATTCGTTTCTGCGGATCGCGTTTCGGGATCAGCCTGTGCATATCCAGCTTTTTGCAGGCCGGCATGATAGTGGCGACCGGCGATGGATAGTGTGTCAATCGGTGGTCGCTATTATTTTTGGATTGCACTGTGCTTACGATCAGGCATAGTGCAGTAATTTTGCCGTGCTACAATAAAAAAAGAATAGTTTCTACCCGTGACTTCGTTCTCGTGAAATAGTTACTTTAGGTTTTCTCGAACTGACTACGCTATTGGCCTTACTAGGCCTTCACAGTTTCACCAAACTACTAGTTACTTTAGGCTAACGCTAACACGTAGCGGAAGTTCTCAGAAGAAAAAAAAACTATTTTGAAATATTCTTCAGTGGTGCTCCGCTCGCATTGGTCCTAGCGTGATGATATATATAGCCTTCCTTTAATAAATGAGGTATTTAACACTGTAAAATTGTTTAAAATCGGACCAATATATCCTGAGATTAGCGTGTTCAACCAACTAAACAAACAATCCCTCCAACTTTATAATTTTAGTAGTATAGATTACTACTTTTCTCTCATATTTAACTTCAGTCGTCGTTCAAATTACAATGGGAGTGTATTAAGTTTTTCATATTAATATGAATTCTTATATTTTCCTGCTTCTTTTACGTTTTTATTGTTCATTAATGTAATCTAAATTATTTTTATCTATACCTTTAAACGAGCAATTCTTGTATATTTTTTTATTTGTATATATTCAGGATCTCGGAAACGGCGTCATCTATTTACGTGAAACTTAGTATGTAGGTAGTTTCGAGGACGATAAATCAATCTAGCTTTTATTCATAGAAAGCTTTTCTTTACTGAGTCTTTAGGCAATGAGAAAATATAGCTAAAATATGAAGGTAAATTTCGCTGCCGCTGTCAAAACAAAAGAGCTCAGATGGAAATTGCTTGCTTAGAAAATCCGTGAAACCCCAGTTCGAATTCGAGTGACTGCAAAAAAGACATCTTTTTTAATTTTATGTTTTGGTAAAAGATATTAATTTTGTGAGGCAAACATAACAGTTTATTTTAATTTAAAATTATTTTTTTTTAATAACCGTGCTAGACTCGATCATCCAGGTACTTTTTATTTAATTAATATAAGAATGTGTGTTATAAGAAACTGATTCACTTTAACTAGAAACGTTATTAATTCCAACAACATATAACACCATACTTGTTGTGTTGCTGTTGTGGATCCATTTTGAATAAATAAATAAATAGCGGTTATGCAAAGTCAGAGCGATATGAGTAAACTAACTTTGTTTATGATCTTGAAGTTGTATAAAGAGTAAGTTGAGTGAACTTAAAATTCAATTTTTGTTGTTTACAAAAGAAGTATAAACAAGTTATTCTTTTTATTTATTACTATTTATTTTTGAATGTGTATTTTTAAATGTGCACGTTCCTGTGTGTATGTGTAGTTATGTTTTCATTATCTTCCTCTTCAATTCTATTTGAATGTATATTGATTATATATCAATGGACAAAAATACATATGTGTCAAATTTCTTTTTGTTCATCTGCTTTGTTTCATTCCATTAAATAATGAATATAAGCGAATTGTCAAAATCACTATGTGAAAGATGGTAACGTCTGAGACCCGTAAAGTAGAAAACAGACGAAGTACTCTTAGTATGAAATTAGCATAATATGCATGTGATATGTCGCATCGCACCTTTATTTTTTTTTATTAATGAGTTTAAATTTTGACCTTGTGTGTACGTTTGACTTAATTTTATCTTATAAACAAATAAAGCGATTTAAGTCAATTCTAAAAGTAAGGTTAAATAGTACCTATAATTATATTAGTATTCGGTTCTTTTAGAATATATCACCATTTGTAACAGAGAGATGTGTTAATAAGTATTAAAAAAAATCGTATGTAAATCGCTTTTTTATAAAATATGTCATAAAATAATTTCTATACCAATAGAATAACAGCATTATGATCTACGATAATCAACATACAATCAAATGAAGTCATTAAAAACAAATGACATATCTGTAGCAATGCATTTTTAAAAAAAGAATGTGGTGTCGTGGGACACCAGGTAGGAACGAAGTCCCTTCGGCTAATGTAGAATCGACATAATTTGCAAAAAAAAAATAATGCTCAATTTTATGTAATCGTAATTCAAATTATCAATTAAAATAACAAAATATGTCTCTTTATTTTTGTTTGACAACATAAAATTACATAGAAATAGAAATAATTACAAAAAAGGAGAAAGAGAAAGGTATTATACACTACTCGCTTGTGTATACGAGTGTCGCGCCTGCGCACGTCTTATTTAACTGTTTTATTCCACGCACTTTTCGTTACGGTTTTACTATCACATTTTTTTCAGTTCTGTCGCGCAGCAAAATCCCTATCTCCTCCAAGCCTGCCGTAAGGAACTTCGTTCCAATATATAAAAGTAAATAACATAATTACTTTATACTAAACATCGACCAAATTCAGGAGTCTTCGGAGACTTTACCTGAAGCAAAGCCCTCTCAATTCGACCACTTTACCGGTACAACGATAATCGCCTATTTTTGTAGTTTTGTTCTTATTGAAATGGCTGTTAAATATTATGTCGTATAATTCTCGCAACGTTAATTTACTTTCCAATGAAAACTCGAAATACGTAAATTTTGAGCTACCTAAACGTAAATAGACTTAATAATAGCAAACTGTAAAAAAAATAGTTGACATATATGTGGCCATGAAAAATAATACAGCTGTTCACAATACTGCTGTATATATAGCTGTTTACGAATGCGTTTAATTAAGTGTTTCTGAGTAAATATTGTATATATAGATTTACGTGGTATATCAGCCAGAAATATTGTTACAAAATACGTATAATCGGAATATCGGTAAGGGTAATCAAATAGTCCCCTGGTCTGTCTTCTGAAGTCCGGCTAACGGTGATGGGACGAGGCGGATAAATTGCCACCTACTTCTACCGGTCTTTCGTTAGCGGAGAGGGTCGCTCAGAGGATTTTTTTTTTATATCATAGGAGGCAAGCGAACAGATGGGTCATCTGATGTTAGGTGATCACCACCGTCCATAGACACTTGCAACACCAGGGGAGTCACAAGTGCGTTGCCAGCCTGTGTTTGGGAGGAGGGCGGAGGGGGGCAGGAAGGGAAGGAGAAAGGGGAAGGGGAGGGTAGGTGGGTGTCCGGCTCTCTCACTGACCGAACGAAACGCAACAATGCAAGCACTGTTATTTCACGTCGGTTTTCTGTGAGAGGGTGGTGCTTCCCCGGATGAGCCGACCCATTCGTGCTGAAAACAATAATAGCTTCAGCTTGGCTCTACCACTACTATCCTCTTCGCGGACGCTCTCCGCCGCTTTCTTTTGTGAACTCCGGATGACCAATGTCCCAAATAAAGCAAGTTTTTCAAGTATTGATGGTTACCATCTTAGAATATAGTAGTTCGGTGAAGGTCAATAGCGTAGTCAGTTCGAGAAAAAAAAAATCTTAGGATATTGTGTCATTCTGCAAATGCGACGGTACAAACTTGTGAGGATAAATCGTGATTTGTATAGCACATTTTATTTCCTCTTACGTTGTACTGCAGTATTTTCTGGAATGTATTAATAAGGTAGAATGGCCTAGTTGAATAATAAGATCCTACGGTCGTTTAAAGATCAATTATTATGCAACACAATACACTGAATTGTAAGAAGTTTGTATTATTCATCACAAATATCAGCATAGTAGTGAATATTTTTTAGTCAAATAATTCATAGTAAGTGAGAACAAATTGTTCAGGAAAAGGCGTATATATTTTTGAAGTATCTTATAAATAATCTCAAGAAGTTTCTCATATTCTTTTAAAAAGCAATCATCTCTGATCTTCAGCTTGGATAGAAGAAAGGATTTAAGGATATAATAAAAAGATTGAGCCGTCACGGGACGTCTGTCAAATGTGATACATCATAATTGTTTTATAGAAATGATATGCCAAAAAAACAGATTACGACAGGAATCAGCGATGGCAAAATGAAAAGATAAAGCATTACAAATTAGTTCCATAAAATAATGATTGTTTATTTATTTTATTACATAAAATCCATTTTATTAAATACAAGATATCAACTAGGCGCAAGCACGGTGTGTTTGGCGGCATTTATGAAAGGGCGCTAGGTCGTCTGCGCGTGCCGCGTACCACTAGTATAACGAGTGACCGACAAAACAATTTGAAACTTATGTTTATACAGATATGGTTGCAAATATTATTGACTATTTTGTTAATAGTTCAAAGTTCGTGTTTTGTGTCGATACGTCGGTAAGCCAAAAATCAGGTTTACCCGCGCCAGTATATGTTTCACATCATAAATACTTGTAACTTGCGGAGATAAAGCAGATGAACTAGGTCCAATCCCACGGAATGAAGCCCTGGGGACAGGCTGCTAACGGGATATAGCGATGACGCGTTCACTAGTTAAACAAAAATCATCTCACATACGTGCACATACATACAGTAGATATAATTGTAGTGTAAAGGTTTTGTTATCTTTTCCTTATTTTGTGGATTTCGTTAATTAGTTCAGTCAGATTTATCAGAATCCAAAAAATGTTTCCTTTACAGAAGCACACATGCAGGTACACATGTGTGCCTCGTTAACTAATGTATGTATATTAATTACTAGCCCCTACCCGCGACTCCGTTCGCGTATTAATAGTTACTTTGGGCTAACACTAACGCACAGCGGAAGCTCTCAAGAGAAAAAAAAACCGTTTTTGAAACATTTTTCATTAGTGATCCATTCCTATTGATCTAAGCGTGATGATATATATATCCTATAGGCTCTAGCCTATAACCTTCCTTGATAAGTGAGCTATATAACTCTGAAAGAATTTTTCAAATCGGATCAGTAGATACTGAGATTACCCTCTACAACGACACAAGCTCATAAACTTCACATCTTTATAATATTAGTATAGATAGATTAACTTGGTTAATTTCTCGAATTTGCCTTTAAGGTAATCAACAGTGCAATCCGGAATTCGGCCAATTTGATACCATACGGCTGTGGGCCATAAGCGCTCGTCCAAAAAACCCGGTGGAACTATAATGGCTTATCAGTCCAGCAGCGTATAGTCAATTCGAAAAAAAATAAAGAACAATTGGGCCAGATTCCGCTTATAGGATATAATGACACCGTATTCATTAGTTAACAACACAGATAGGTACACTGTACCTTATATACCTGCATACTTGTACAGTAGGTTAAACACGCAGTTTCTGTAAGGGACCTTTTTTCTTGTTAGATCCTTTAAATAGTTAGTGACATTGAAAAAGCAAGGTTATGTAGTAGATAGATCAACAGAACACATGCGCCATAAAATAAATTGGAGTTAAAAAGGAATTTAAAATTAAGACGTGGTACCATCTATGATACATCAGTCGGTCCTACAGTTTTCTGTCGACAAACTAATATGAAGCACCATCTGTTCGAAACTGATGCAACTTACAATTAATACAAATATGCAATATTGACAATAATTAAATTTGTAATGAAAAAATATTGAGGCTATTAATGGAAATATAAATTGTCCTATGTATTAAGTTGGACCAAATTATACACAAATGCTAACTTTCAAGATCGGGTTGAGTAGTTTCAGAGTTCGTCGCGGACAAACATCATGACACTGGATTTTTATATATTTAATTTGGTCTTTGTGAAACTAACTTCGAGAACCTTCCACACTCTCTATCACATAAAGATGCTTTAAATAGCGACTCACTTAAGTCTGGTTACTACCGACTTGACAATTCTTGTAGGTAAGAATAAAGTAAAAGTAAGTAAGTATGAGTAAAATTGTTTTATGTCAATAAAACTAGTGATAAACGATTATAAAACCGTCCGCGTTTATTGATAAATTATCATTAAATTTATTAATTAATTTGTCACCTATATGAGTGATAAATTCAATTTCAATACAAGCACATGATGGCAATGAATGTACTTCAACCAACAATAATAGCTGCTACAGGAGTGATAAAAAGCCAGATCAGAAAAAAAAAACACCTTGTTTCGCTAAAACGATTGCCCAGACTTATTTTTTTTAATATCATATAAGAGGCAAACGAACATGCGGGTCACCTGTTGATAAGCGATCACCGACGTCCATAGACACTAGCAACTCCAGAGGAGTCGCAAGTGCGTTGCCAGCCTGTGTCTGGGGGAATGGAGAGAAAGGAAAGGGGGAAGGGAGAGGAGAGGGGAGGAGATATGGGTCTCCAGCGCTCTCACTGACCGAACAAAACGCAACAATGCCAGCACTGTTACTTCACGTCGGTTTTCTGTGAGACTTAATGTAACCTATGAGAGATTACCTTAAATAAGCCAATTATTATGTATTGATATTAATCAATCAATCAAACTCCGACAATTTGTTTACTATTTCAATAGATTTGCTTGTAGTATTATTTCGACCAGTATTATGAGAATCTGTGGAGTGCTTTAAAATGTAAATACAATTCTATTCTGTATCAATAATTATAGTCCCATATCATATGTACAAGAACAACAACAAACACAAAGACCATGGAAAGTCTGGTTGATTAATATGCTGAGATTGCCAAACACTCGGTAGTCAGTTCTCCTTTCCAACATCGTTATGATGCATAATCATGATGGATGATGATGACTTTCACTTTTACACTGTTATTGGCGAGAAGTTGAATCTATCTCTTACCTATTGCACAGTCGATTTACATTTTTGGTGTTCTAAAATCTTCTGTTCGGAATAATTAACATCGTAACTAAATTTTCTATCCACCTCTAGAACCAAGATATCTTGAATGTCAAGTACGTACTGTTAATTATGAAATAAAGAAATCTACGGAAGGTAATATATGATTTAAACATTTCTAGTTTTCATTCACCTCTAAGGTTTAATAATGAAGTTAAATACTTTAGTGTTTGTTTTTATTATTGGTGGTGATTGAATGATTTAACCTTTGGAATATTTATTTAAAATTTGCATATTGGAACCTGGTTATTTACCTACATTTTTTTCGAAATTTCTTGCATTTACTAATTCAAATTTGTAATATTATCGACTGACTACAAAGGAAAACATCGTGAGGAAGCCGGAACTTGACAAATGTTGCGGATAAGAATGTCATGAGTGTCTCCATATCGTTGGAATTGCGGTAAAATAGTCCAACTGCTCGGTTATCACGGTTTTGGGTATTCCGTGTTACGCCTGCTTCTATGACGTCTTATTTACAGTATTACTAGTATCAATGCGCTAGGAACTAATCTATTTGCTGCGTGATTATGGTAGAAAACATAACTTTGAACCCGTTCCATTTCTCATTTACACTACTTAGGACTAATGCGAATGCTACCTCAGTAAAAAACTCGAGGGTTAATGTAACATACTCTTGGTACGCTTCGCGCATTTTCGTCGTTTGTTTTTGAATCTCTGGGACCGCAGTGTCGAGTGTTTAGAACATTTACAACTGTCCTCGCATGTTGTCTGGGTGATGTCCTTTGCAACTACAAAACTGGTCAATGCCTCGATCAGCGTATGAGTGTTTTTACAGAACGTGTTAATGCAGCCAACCTAACAAATGACATAGAAAGACACAAGAGATATATATATTTTAAATATCAACATGATTACCAATTTTCCAATAAATTTATTGAATTCATAAACTTAATCTCTATATTATACTAGCCTTTGCTCGCGACTTCGTTCGCGTGGACATAGTTAATTTGGGCTAATTAATATGTAGCGAAAGATCTCAAGAGGAAAAAACACCCCGATTTTTAAACATTCTTCATTGTTGCTCCGCTCCTATTGGTCTTAGCGTGATGATATATAGCCTATAACCATCCTCGATAAATGAACTATATAACAATGAAAGAATTTTTCAAATCGGATCAGTAGTTCCTGAGGTTACCCCCTACAACGTCACAATTCAGAACGTCACTTTACCTCTTTATAATATTAGTATAGAGACAGTCCTTTATTACGTGGAGGTTATATAATATGATAACAGCGATATACTTGTATAATAAATAAATTTCGATAAATGATTACTTTATGAAATAATCAGTTAAGAACGAATACTTGGTTATCGTTAACGCTTATGAGAAATATTTCAAACCAGTCTATTAAATGGATGAAATTTATAATCCGCATCATTCCAAACATTTATTGCCTCGTTTGACTACAACCTCATTTAATGTTAAAGAATGATGCGATTTTGTTAAAGAAACATCAAAACTTTGATAAATGAATAACTATAAATTATCAACTTTAT
>JACEII010000041.1:4021648-4049590 GCA_014332785.1 Antheraea mylitta
TCAGTATGAATGAATCGGCTCGTCTAGGGTAGTACCACCCTGTCACAGGAAACCGACGTTAAGTAACAGTGCATGCTTTGTTGCGTTTCGTATGGCCAGAGAGAGCGCCGGAGGCCCAACTCTTCTCTCACCCTTTTCCTTACCAATACAGGCTGGCAACACACTTGCGTGTCACCTGGCGTTGCAAGCATCTATGGGCGGTGGTGATCACTTTACGTCAGGTGACCCACCTGTTCGTTTGTCTCGTATGATATATAAAAAAGGCCAGTAAAAATACCGCCATACAGTTATATCACAATTGTATTAGGATATTATCCTACACTACTAGCATGTGGGATACTGACTATCATTATCCTTGGAAGTTTTTGAGAAAATAGTGGCATATAACAGTAACAAGGTATACCAATTCTGTCCAATTGGAGAATCGTCATACATCAGGTATTACATAAATAGTATGCTTAAGCGACTCTAATTCCGGTATATCTAGTGATTAACCAGCGTAATAAGGCATTTGTATCCATACAGTCATAATTCAGAACTCGGTTAGTTTAGCTCAGACGAGTTGATGAATACAAGGTATGTATGAATTTGGACTTGCCACAAAAACTCCTAAGAAAGTTCTAACAAAACGGTTATCATCATCCTGTTAGTACCATGAAAAGATCACGAAAAACTTGTAACATCATTTCCTACTCGATAATGGCAGTAATCTACTAGCAGATTGCCAGCCAAATATAAAATAAAATAAAATAAATTGCAGATGGATACGCCAAATCCAGTCCGGTGGAAGCTATTTACACAATCCTGGTTCTGAACCGTTGATATACGCGACACTGGGCGACGTCATAAAAGATACGGCTGATAAACATCCAGGCCGTGTCGCGGTGAAGTCAATGCACGAAGATCTGACGCTAACTTACGATGATTTAATGACTCAGGTAAATTATTATCATGATTTTTCATTTTTAGTATTGATGTCTTTTGACAAAACAGTAATAATCGATTCAAGTCAATTAATAATGGATGACATTAATTCGGTATATCTTTATACATAAATTTCTTCTGTACGTGTGTATGTCACTGAACTCCTAAATGGTTGGACCGATTTTGATGAAATTTTGTGTGAGTGTTCCAGTGAATCCGAGAATGGTTTAGATTCACAATTAGAAAAAAAGAAACCCGTAGGTGGTGCTGCGGTCAGATAATAGGCTTTATTTATTATCAGGGTGGGATAACGTCCGCCGGCCCCGCAAGTACTTTTATAAAAATTTAGCAATCATTTGCAACTTGAAACTTTGTCTGGTCACTTAATCTTAGAACTTTAGTAGAACGTTAGTAAATTTAGAAACGGAAGGTAAAAATGAGACAACTGTAAGACTTATTCTACGAAAGACATGGATAAAAGAATTATCTATGAACGTTAATAAATTTGGTATACTTTGAACGGATAATATTCGGAGAAATACATGAAAAGGCATCAGTAGTAGAAGTTGTACGGTATTAGATTATCGTAGTGTGGAGATGTTATGGGAACGAATTAAAGCTATATAGCCAGGGGATAGTTAGGCAAATATAGGAGCAAAGGAACACTAAAATTGGATGGGTGGTTTGTGTAAAAAGTGATATGTTTAGAAAAGGTGTAAATATTGACTGAACAGTTAATAAAAGAGAGTAAAAGAGGAAACATGTTGTGACAGGCATTAAGATGGAATAACGATAAGAAAATGAAGATAAAAATGCAGTTTTAAAGAAGTAATGCTTATAAAAGTTTAGAATACTTTCTAAAATCGTATTCACAAACTTCACCTCTTTATACATACATCATAATTTCGGCTATAAGACTTATCTGTATTAATTGTGGACTATGGTTTTTTATTTGAATTTTCTCATTACTCCGTAACTCTAATAATTGTTTTAAGTTACCTTTGCTAAATTTAAAAGTTACTCTCTAATTCCTGTGAAAATTCTCAATGAATGTGACATTAAAAATTTCGTCCAAATCGGTTCAGTTCTTCCTGAGATTGGTTTGAATAACTCGCATTTAATGTGGTAAAAAAACTCACTCATAAATTCAATTTTGTGAGAAAATATGATTAAAGTTTAAACATGTTTACAAATTCAACTTAAATTTATTTTTATTAAATATGAAACGCTTTAAACCGGTTCCAGAAGCAAGAATAAGTAGCGTAATAATATTGTAATTAAGTGGTTTGTAGATAATGTTATTCCTTTTTTTATAAAGTATATTATAAAAATATATATACACAGACGAAGTAAACAGATACTGGCACTACGGTAATTAACATTGAATTAAGCTGCAAGTCACCGAAGTAGCTACGTACACGTTTTAAAAATAAAATGGCATAAGATTGAAGTAATGAATTTTTTCAATAAATTAAAGGACATAACATAATTATATAATATTAAAAAATACTTTCTTTTACATCACATTAAAAACTATCTTCGGGGACTTTACCTGAAGCAAAACCATTGCGTCTATTAAATTTGGCCACTTTACCATTACAAATCTTTTTCACATTTTTAAATCAAAAATATAACGGCAGTCATCTACAGTTTATCGTATTGAATTGGCTGTTAAATTGGACGTATTCTTCTCGCAACGTTAATTTACTATCTGGTGAAAACTCAAAAAATATTTATTTTATTAATGCTGCGAAATGTTTAGATTAACAAAAACAACAGTTTCCCATGTAAAAAAAATACATTTTATTTGTTTACATTATATCGTTTTTCATTGACGTACTCATATAGTTGTATTTATAATTTTCATGCATCACTTTGCTAAAAACAATTTTTAACAGCAGCCCGCCGTCTTAAATATATATATATATATATATATATTCGAAATGACTACGTTATTGACCCAGCAAGGTCTTAACAGCTTCACCGGACTACTAAGGCGAGCGCTTAAGGCACTTAGCCAATTTTATTTTGGCAACCAGCTCAAGGGTGCACAGCACACCTCGGCTTGGCTGTTGCCTGTTGCATGCAAAATCGCGACCTATCTTAGCTAACCTAGCTAACTATTCGTATATGTATGAGTTGTTGAAACGTATATGTGTACCAAGCGTACACGCCTCAACAACTCATCCATATATTTATTATCGGAAAATTGAGAGTTTTTAAGTTCGATAAGGGAAAAAAAGTAAACCCTTCCACTTTCATGTGTAAGCGTGTAGGCGTGCACATGTGTGGGAGCGATCGTGTCGTGTTGTAGCGGTGATGTATATTGTGTTGTCACCGTAACGCGCAAGCAACGCACTCAAGGGCTCCCTACCGAGGGATCGAACCTAGGCTTGAGCCGTTGCCGTGGGAGGCCTAATCGGGTGTCTTAAATAAACTTGTCATAAAATGTGTGAAAAAAATGTTCATACATAAACTATACATACCACTACTTTTGAACGTATATGCCAGATACTTTAACTTGCTATATTCCCTAATCAGATTATCTCTTGCTGGAATTAGATTTGGGGAAAATTATTACTAATTAATTTACAGTGAGTAATTTTTAGGCAGATGCTCTGGCATGCGCTTTACGTGACCAAGGTCTTCAGAAAGGTGACCGAGTTGGTGTGTGGTCACACAATTGTGTATCATGGATCGTAGCAACAGTCGCTGCAGCCAGAGCCGGGCTTATATCGGTAAGCGTTATTTTTGAGCATTTTTTATGCCAAAGGACAGAAAACAAACATATGGCCCATGTGATGTTAAATGGTTATCGCCGCCTATGGACAACTGCAACACCATGGGCATCACTGTTGTATTGTCGACCTTGAAGAGCTTGTGTCAATGCCTTTTGGAAGAGCTCCATGTCGTAATCCTGGGGGAACATTGTACCAGGTAACGCAATCCACAACGTTAGCGTGCGCATTATAAAGCTTTTTGAGAACCTTGCGTTTTCTTCTCCGTTTATACAGATTTTAATGACTCTAGACCACATGTCAATTAGAGGTCGTCAACATTGAAATCTGACTGGTTTGCGCTTATTATGTGTTATTTGCCAATTGATGGCATAAATTAAAAGTACCTAGGCGACCGAGCGTAGCTCGGTTCTTTAAAAAACATCTTCAAATTAAAATAAACTGTTAGGTTTGTCTTATACAATAACATTTTTTAACCAAAAAAAAAATCTCTTCTGCTGGCACTCGGGTTCGAATTGGTGTTACACGGATTTTCGAAGCAACCGATTTCCATATGAGCTATTTTTGTTTTGACAGCGCCTGCGAAATGTACCTTTATATTCTAGCTATATTTTTTCATTGCCTGAAAATTAGTTAAAAAAAATTTCTATGAATAAAATCTAGCTAGATTAATTTATCGTCCCCGAAACTACCTTCGTACTAATTTTCACAGAAATAGATGATGCTGTTTCTGAGATCCTGAATATATACAAATATAAAAATATACAAGAATTGCTCGTTTAATGGTATTAGAATAGAAAATAATGTCCATAAAAATCTCATAATTGAATGTTATTTAATTAAACAAGTCTTACATTTTTTTTGTAAAGTAAATATTTTCTATTTTGTAAATATTGTTTAAAATAAATGTTTATACTATCAGGTATTAATAAATCCTGTGTACGAAAAAAACGAGCTCGGATTCTGCATAAAGAAAACTGAAATGAAGAGTCTTCTCATTGGTGATAGGATACCGAAAAGAAATTATTACAATGCTTTACAAGAGATGATACCAGAATTACGAACTGAAAAGCCAGGTTCACTAAACTCGAAAAACTTTCCTAGCTTGACTTCAGTTATAGTTGACAGTAAAGAAAAATTTGCGTAAGTATTTTTGAATTTCGGCTTTGGTATATTATCCTTTTTATCATACACTAGCGAGCACGGCGGGCGTTGTTTCACTCGGGTAATAAAAAAAATCTTAATAAATTATACACCTAAATCATCATTATTAAATATTTTATCTATTTGTGAAAACCGCATGAAAATCAGTTCAGTAGTTTTTGAGTTTATCGCGAACAGACAGATAGACGCGGCAGGGGACTTTGTTTTGGTCCCATCTCCTCATTGCACAGGTCCGGTTGACGAGGGGGGGGCAGCTGGTGTGTACCCAGTCTGCCTCTCCATGGGTCGGAGCCCAGCGGCCACCTTCCGTCGGTCCTACAAGGTTGATTAGCTTGAACGATCCCTTGTCGCCCCAATAACACGGTCTGTCGGTACACTGTGGGGTTTTAGTCAGTGCGAGTCGGACAGAATCCACCCTCTCCCCTGGGAGGGTATCCATAAGGGATATCCCCACGTTTAAAAAAAAGCGGTCTTTGTTTTATACTATGTAATTATTTACGAAATTCAGAACATAGATTTTATTTCAAAAAAAAATATTGATTTAAGTTATTATTTATTTAAATTAGGTATATATATCCACAACACAGTAATTTAAATTTACAATTTTGAACCATAAATAGTTTATTAGCCAGTATTACGACTTATCTAATTGTTTAACACCTATGAAATTTAGATAGCGATGTAATCGAAGATATGACTTGATAAATATCCTGCATTAGCGGGACCGGCGGACGTTGTCCCACCCTAAAGATAAAAAAAATCTACTATGTGACCACAGGGCAACCAACCGAGGTCAATCATGAATAACAATCATAGAATCCAATGGAACACATAAAAAATTCATCGAAATCTATTCATCCGTTTTGGAGGAGTTCAGTCACATTCACACGGACAGATGAATTTTATATATAAAGATGAATGTGCATAAAATGCTTAATGTAACTAATGTATTTAAGTTGATAATTATTAATACTGTATCCGTCTAAATAGCTTTCAAATTGTACGTCACTTTTTTTAGAACATATAACGAGTATAATGGGATATCTTTAAAAGATAGATATATGCCATCACAGACTTCTTTGTAGATCTATAAAAGGGGAATATCCCGACATACATTGTTTTGTTATACCTCAAACGGATTAAGTAGCGTCTTTGATGAAAGTTCCCAGACGGCTTGATTTTTTCCAATATGTCCAAATAGTATCTTTATATTCCAACCAATTAACACAAAACCTAGACAAAAACCTTATCTGACGCTGAATATGTGAGAAACCTCTGTTATTGATAACTAGCTTCTGCCCGCGACTTCGTTCGCGTGGTATAGGTACTTTGGTCTAACGCTAACACGCAACGGAAGCTTTCAAGCGGAAAAATCCCCGATTTTAAAACATTCTTCATTGGTGCTCCGCTCCTATTGGTTTTAATGTGATGATATATAGCTTATAACCATCCTCGATAAATGAGCAATATAATATTTAAATAATTTTTCAAATCAGACCAGTAGTTCCTGAGATTATCCCTACAACGTCACAAACTCACAAATTTTACCTCTTTATATTAATATTAGTAGGTATAGATTACAATGACGTCCCAATACTTTTCCAATGAAATACCTCTGTTACTAGAAACTTCCATACTTTTGTAACTTGATTTCTTATATTTTCTCGATGTTTACTTCTATAATTCGGACTTTGTAGCTTACTGGCCCATATAAGCGAGACAATTTATCAAGTTTAGACGAATTATGACATGTTTATTTTCAAAGAATCTTACTCGTTCCCTCTATAAATTAGACAATTGTCTCTGTTAACTTGCCTATTTGGGAAACTGATTAAATTAATGGCCTAAATCTATGCTAATATTATAAAGAGGTAAAGTTTGTGAGTCTGTGACATTGTAGGAGATAATCTCAGAAACTACTGGTTAGATATGAATAATTATTTTAGTGTTAGAGAGCTCATTTATGTAGGAAGACTATAGAATATATATAATCACGCTAAGACTAATAGGAACGGAGCGCCAATGAAGAATGTTTCGAAATCGTTTTTTTTTCCATTTCGATAGCCAGCGCTGCGTGTTAGTTCGTTAAGTGATGTTTAGTGATCATAGTATCAACAACAATTATGAATTATTATCAATATATAATGACATATTAACTGAGCCACAGCAACGCGTGGCCGGCTCAGCTAGTAATTAATAAAAGAATATATGTCCCTTCAGATTCAACTTTTCCAGGTTTCACTGTATTACCAAGCAAGTATTTTTAACATAAAACAAAAAAAAACATTGAAAGAACAAGTTTTTTGTATGTATGTAATGCGTTTTTATATTATTACTAGCTTTAGCTCGCGGCTTCTCTCGTTTTGATAAGGGTTTGATCTATCCCTTAGGAGTTACTTGTTTCCGAAACATACAACCTGCAGCAATATTTTTGCAAAAATCTAAAAAGTACAGATATGTAGTTTTACATTCTAATTAAGGTGGGCGGATCATGGAAGGCCACCGTAACGAATAAACTGTTTTTATCAGATCATTTACTGTATAATTAAAAGAAACAAATTATTAATTAATACTTTGTTTTATTATGTAACTTATACATTACATCTCTACATATACATATATGTAATACCCGCTTAAATATAATAACGTGTGTGTTCGTGTACTTTAGGTTTTAAAATGTGTATTGTTAAATATTTGATATATATGTATGTTTTAGATTTTATTTATGTTATTTGTCTAATAAGTAAGCCACTTGACAAGAAATAAAATTTGTAATGAATTTTTGGTCGATTACCCACGACACAGGATTCAGTTTCTAGTGTGGGAATCTACAGTCGATTTCTATGCCATGTAAATCATTTTTGTTAAATACTTTTTACTATTACTTTTTACCTTATATCTTTTTTATTCTACATGTAGTCACTATTCATTAAACTTAACTTGTAATAAGGTCTTCCAAACGGTCTAGCAAGGAACAAGGCTCCATACAAGGCCATTATTATAAATTAGTCGTTCAATTTAAAACTAGAATTGTAATAATCAAAATATCCACATTTACTAAAACTATTTTTTTTTTTATTGAAGCACGACAAAGTGACTGCACTATGCCTCATGGTAAGCATAGTACAATCCAAGAACAGTGACGACCACCGCGAGACAGATCATCCATCCTCGGTCGCCGCTGTCATACCGGCCATAATGACGAAAGTCACCCGGTACTGGATATGCACAGGCTGATCCCGAAACGTGACGCGCAAAAGCGAGTCACTATGATATTAAATGCTTAACATATTATTATTTTCTTAAAAACATTTACGAACATTTCTTAAACGCCATCGTATAACTAACAATATATTAATGGAAATAATAAAAAAAATATATTAATTTAAGTATCGGATTAGTTATTGGATATAATTATCCCTAACAAATACGTTGCCAGTGTATTTTAGAATAAAAATGTAAAAAACTTTTTTTACCTATAATGGCCTTCTTTTGGGTCCGTTCATTGCAAGGCCATAATGTTGCTATGGAGGACAAACTAATAATTATCATTAATGATAATATTATTATAAACATATGACATTGTTTCAACTTTCCTAGTACGTATTTATAACTAAAAACTAAGTGTTTATATTTTTATGATTTGTAAATGTTCCCAGTAAGTCCCATGTACCCTAGCAAAGCCAACCGTAAAATTTTTGATTGGCCTTATAAGGAACCACCGGCTTTCACAGGAACACTACCGATATTTTAACTGAAATCGTAACAAAATTATTATTGTTTCATTTAACACTATAACCAATCCTTATGTGACAATTTACAGTAACAAGATAATAATAGGTTATTTACGTAAACATTTACCTTTTCATGTTCATGCAAATTACAATATTAACAACGAAGACCGAAGTTTACAAAGCGAGAGGAACCGTACCAACAAAATAGCAACGTGAGCGACTCGCCGCCATGTCTGTGTCCTTGAGTTTGATGTAGCTTAGTGTAAGTGGAAGGAATTTGTCATCAGAAGACCATAACTATGACTTTTTTATAGTTGGCCTTCAAAGGAGCACGGCCGTTCATGGTCCACCCACCTTATATGTATAGATAAGGAGTATTATTACAAGCTTTTATCGAAATCTATCCAGTAGAATTTGCGTGATAACGTTAGATATCTATAACTTTATCTATATGTATGTACGTATATAAATTATATATATTTTCGATTATTATGTCATGTTTTTGCGAAAGTTTAACTATATATAATTGTTATTTAAAAATAACATCAATTTTATTGTTTCATTTCAGAGGGACATTCTCATTCGATTCATTAATAACAGATTATAAAAATAGAAACGAGGTATCAATGTATGGGAAAGAAGTAAAACCTGAAGACGGTTGTGTAATCCACTTTACTTCTGGAACTACAGGTAAAATTTGACCACGTTTTTTGTTTTGTTTTGTAGGCGACAACGTGGTCTCAGATGGTAAACATGCTAAACCTGGAATGCGACTGGCTCTCAGATGCAGCTGTTGGAACACACCAGGGTGTTTGTGCAGGGTGCTGGTGCTTGGTGACAGATTTCAACTAACTAGGTGGATATAGCTAACCAGGTGGACTTAGCTAACCAGGCGGACTTAGAAAAAGCCCTACTACCAAGTTATGGCCTCATCACGATATATTCTTTCACCGGAAGCTCCGACTCAGTTACTAGGATTAGAACCAACGTTCAACGAACAAGCTATAATTGCTTCATAAATTTAGAAAACTACTTTTTTCTTGTCAAATTACAGATATCTAGTTACTCTGTGTTGGGCTTTTGCACTCTGCGTACATAGAATTTGATTTCAATACTATATAACTGAATACTGAACTGAAATATATAACTGAACTTTTCATGAAGCCAACATCATCATCTTCTTACCCTTATTCCACATAAGTAAGGTCAAAATTTGTTTTCCTTTTCCTCTCTCCCCTATCAGATGTCATCTCAGTATTCACACCTTTTATACACATCATTTTTTACATAATCCATCTCATTTTCGATCTTCCTATCTACTCCTCTATATCCGTCCATTATCACAATCAAAACTTACTTAGTTACATGGCTTTCATCTCTGCTCATGATATACCCATACCATGCTAACCTATTACTACTCAAATTCTTTGTCACTGATGCTATTTTCAAATTTCTTGGTAGGTGCACTCAGATGCATACAGCGTGACTAGTCTTATAATAGTTTTATACATCTTCCCCTTGAGTTTTAAGGGCATACGTGGGTCACAAGCTACGCCAGGTAATACTCACCATTTCATTCACCTATCATTCATCTATTCATTAAGTCCCTGTCTATGCCGCTGTCGTTTTGCAACAATGAAACAAATCAATTGATGAAGCAAACGTTGTAAGGAATATTGGGAATATAAGGACAGATAGTCTGCTTGTCTCGGCTTTGCACGATGTCCTAACGGAGAAAATGAGAGAGTTAAGATAAGACCATATAATGCCATAAAACAGCACTGAACTAGTATCTAAATATTTTTGAAGATCTCCCTACTCTCACTCTGTGTAAGTTACTCACTCATTTTTACATGGAAAATTTTTATCCAAAATTTCCAGATTTGGTACTATTCTTCAAAGTTCTCTTTCATACGAACCTCGTTCAGCCAATTCCAAAAGAATTATACAAGATTTATAAGAGAAAATTCGATTTTTATTAATATACTAGCTGTTACCCGCGGCTCCGCACGCGTTTTTTGAATGTATTAAATAAATGTAAAATTGTTATTAGATGTGTAAATAACAATAATACTCTTTCAAAAATATTTGTAAGTATGACACGCACATCATCTACAGTAGTAGGTAAATGGGATGGAATTTATCATAAGCCACATAGTTGGAACTTTAAACTACTATCTATGTATCAGCCTCATTGCTCACTTACACTATATAAGAAAGTAATGAAAATATTAAGCTATACATTATCGAACAATATGTGTTCAATCTTTTATTGTATAGATATAATATCGGGTATCGTCTGCTGAACTCGCTAGCTTCGCTCGCTAAAACAGCTAATTAGTTGGTTATTTGCCCGTAAAATTTCTGTTAAAATATTACTTGTAGTCCGTTGAAGCTGTTAGGACCTTGCTAGGTCAATAGCGTAATCATTTCTAAGAAAACAAAACCGTTCATATAGGTCCAGCTGTTTCGGAGATTACCCGGAACAAATAAACAAACAGATATATCGACAGAATAAAAAAAAAATGTTGATATTTGTAGCACCGCAGATATATGTATTCATCAAAAAGTATTTATTTGAATATTATATACACACGCTTTATTCTTATAATACGTAATACGCAATATATCACAAACCAAAAATTGGAAACAAAACTAACGTAGAATAAACTTTTTGAGGAGTTTTTGACAGGATTTCAGTCAGTGTTATGTAGGGATTTTATATTTTATTCATAATTTTGTATTATTTTACTCTATGTTGTGTTAAATTGGCGGCGTTTTATGTAATATGGTTTGTTTATTATGCATGACTGAAATAAATGAAAAATAATGCCATGGAGCATGTATTCTGTAAGCTTGAAATTAAGAAGATAAAAATTTACGAAATATTATATAGAAGATTTGGCGCTTATGTATAGAGAATACATAAGAACTACCTATACTGACAATTTCAGAATTGGCAGTATGGATTAATTCCTTCGCCTGTATTGTGATGGACGAATATTATTACTACTAACCTTTTAGAATATCAGCACAAAATAAAATTTACAAATGTTTCCGACACAAACGTACCACGTATAATTAAAAATTGAAAACAAAACTAACGTAGAACAAACCTTTTGAGTAGGAACACAAAATAAACCATGAAAATATTTCCGATAGAATGTTATCGCGTTACCATGGCAACGCATATAATACTGACATTAACACGCAGCGGAAGCTTAAAAAATAGCCCGTTTTTTTGACATTCTTAATTAGTGCTCAACTCCTGTTGGTTTTAACGTGATGATATGTAGCCTATAGCCATCCTCGATAAATGAGCTATCTAACACTAAAAGAAACTTTTAAATTGGATCTGTAGTTCTTGAGATCATAGCGTTCAACCAAACAAACAAACAAACAAACAAACAAACTCTTCAGCTTTATATATTAGTATAGATATTAGCCAATTAAATTACCAACAGCTATTTTCATGAATGATTACATGCCTCTTTTCAGTAAGTTTAGCTTTATAGGTTACATTTTACGAAAGGCTGCTTATGAACGTCGGGGCTTTTATAATCTGGGGGTTCAGTATTATTAATATGGCGAATGTGGCGAAAGTCACGCCCCTACTTCTTATTTGAAATGCACAGTACTTTAGTGATTGATGTTTGGCTAAAGAGAACGTGTAGTGATTTCACAATGTTATTTCGTGGCGGGACGCGGATATTTACTAAAAACGGTAATTAAACATTTTTCTTTTGACTTTAGGTGAACCGAAAGCCGCCCTAGACTCACACTATGGAGTTGTCAATAATACCTACTTCACTGGCAAAAGGAATGAACTCCATGAAGGACATCAAAATATATGTGTACAGGTAAATCCACAGTAACACGAGCGAAGCCGATGGTAAAAGGTACTTTTGATATAATTTAAAATAATGTAGACATTTGCATCAGGTACCCTTATTCCATGCCCTTGGGTCAGTGATCACAGTATTGGCAGGGTTACAACATGGTTCATCCCTTGTATTAGCCGCGCCTTCTTACAACGTATCTGCTAATATAAATACCTTGTTCGGAGAAAAGTAAGTGGTAATTATATAAGATTTTCTTTTGAACTGACTACGGTTTTGACCTGGTAAGGTCTTTATATCTTTACTGGACTACTATAGTAAGGTCTATTATGAGTAATTACATTTTGATGTGAAAATCTAATGACATGTTTGGAAAAAGGGGCGAAATCTGCACTCCTCTTCTAACATTAATGCTTATGCCGTATATATAGGGAGTTCCACGCCAAATCGGAGTTTGATTTTTTTTTTTTTTCGATTTCCTCAGTTTTGTGGTATGTTGTGTCAAAAAAACCTTAAACCGCTTTATGATTTCAAATTTTAAAAATTCGAAAAGAAATAGTAATTACAGAAACTACATTACCACATTGGGCTTAAAAGTTAAGGAATGGATAGAAGGTTAAAATATTTTTTAAGTCGAAGGATATATTTGCAGTAGTCCAGTGAAGCTGTTAAGACCTTGCTGGGTCAATAGCGTAGTGATTACGAAAAAAAAAAATTCTTTAACTCTATCTAAGGCTTAAGATTTAAAATTCTTTATAAAAAAATAACGAATACTTTATATGTTTTTATTTTTATAAAACCTGTGCAATAACAAAAAATTATCAAAAAAATCAAACTGGACCATTTTTTTAAAAGTTATGTCCATAAAACTAAAAAGAACTATCTTTTGAACGAGTAAAAAAATATAAACCTTTACCGGGCGGGATATTTTGAAGCGTACTAAAACATATCACAAAATTGAGAAAATGGAAACATAACTTTTTACACAATTCCATTTCGTGTAGGATGCCTCTTATACAAATGGAAGAATTTGTTGTTTCTTGTATTTAATATACAAAATAGCTGTGACCGATTTTAATTAAAGTTTTATTATCAGATAGAGTAACTTCTAGGTATATATTTTGGAGTGATAATAGCTTAATCTATACATATAATAAAAGGCTAACAGGACGACATATATACATTGAATATGTCGTTTGTACGGAATTCACGCAAAAACTACTGGAGGGATTTTGACGAAATTTGGTATGGTAATATAGTAGTTTATCTACCTGTATAACTTATAGAATATGTTTTGCATATAAAAACATTCGTATTTGTGTATATCATACTCATAAGAATCTACAAAAGAGAAGGCTTATCATAGAGTGTTGCCTGATGATAAGTGATCACTACCCACCATAGACACTTGCAACACCTGGGGAGTCGCAAGTGCGTTGCCAGTCTGTGTTGAGAGAGGGGAGGCAGGAAGGGACGAGGAGAGGAGGAAGGGAAGAGCAGAGGAGGAAGGCGAGGAGAGGTGGGCCTGCGGCGCCCTCACTGACCGATTGAAATGCAATAATACAAGCACTGTTACTTTACGTCGATGTTTCTGTGGGTCGGGTGGTACTACACCGAGCGAGCCGACGCATTCACGATGAAGCCAGTAATAGCTTCAGCGTGGCTCTACCACCTACAGAGTTCAATATGTGAACAATTTTGATGTCTGGAACATAATACCTGTCACTGTGTATCCGACAAAAATGAACGTAGCTATAATGTTTTTCAAATATATTATAGCATGTATATATACAAGCTGTAGTGCCACGCAGCATCTCGGAGAACAAAATCCTTCACAAAGTCTGAGATCAATGAAATCACCGATGTCGAGTTTTAATACACTATGAAATACTAAGCATAACAAGTATAAGTACAGTATAGTATAAGTACAATAAGTATTAACAAAGTTGTTAATAACTGTGATTTTAATTGAAATTTCATGCGGGGCTTAGTCGTGGGCACATCTGGTGTCAACAATATGTCGATTAGCGTAGGTTCGAATGCGGCATATGGCGTAAACTTTATAAATCCTTGTAGATGTTCAGTTATCACTGGAACTCCAACGATGTTTGTAGACATACTATCGGAAATAAGAAAGCTGGGTAAAGACATACCTAATAATTTACGTGTGGCGTTAGCTGCCGGTGCGCCCTGCAGTCCACAGCTCATAAGAGATATACAGAAGTATTTAAAAGCAGACTCAGTTAAGGTAAACGATATATTTTCATACTTAATATAAGACCTCTCCTTGGACGTGCTTATATTATCTGGGATCCCTACTAAAACATCTTGAAAATGTACAAAGAAGGGCCATTGAGATGGTGTATGCAATTCGTAATTTACCTTATGAACAGCGCCTCAAAAACCTTGGCCTTGCCATACTAGAACAGCGTAGACGAAGGGGCAGGTTAATCGAAACATATAAAATCCTCACTGATTATTACGATGTGCCCACCCTTCAAGATATTTACAAGCGGAAAGAGAATAAACACCTAGTAGGTCATCCCTTAATACTTTGTAAGCCTTAGCGTAAAAAAACCAAGTGAAGCACTTCTAGCCTATTAGAGTGTGATCACAGCATAGAATAACGTCCCAGAGAAAGTTGTGCTGGCTCCAACCATAAACTCTTTTAAGAATAGTTTGGGCAAGGAAGATATTTCCGAGCTATTTGTTACACACATTTTAGCATATTAGCTGCTAGTGTGTTATACAAAATAATAATAAATCAAATCAAAAATATCTTATTAAATTTAGAACTTAATACGATTACTGGTTTTACAAAGTCTGAAACATAGGGCGACCATTTTGTTATAGTTTCTAATATTTAGACCATGCCGGTCGTTTACAAAGTCCAGCTTTTCAAAGTTATCGACTGACGGTGAAGGAAACATCGTGAAAACCTGAACCTGAGAAGTGTTCTTGTAGAGTACCATTTTATGTGGGAAAAATATAGAATTGTGGATTTCTAGGAGTTTAAAATCGCTAATACGTCGTGGGCTGGCGTGGTGAATATGGTCATGATTTTCTTCAGGAAGAAGCCTATGGCTCTGAAGTGGATTTCTTACATACTATTGATGATGACTAATATCGCTAAATATCGTATTATAACTATTCATAATTTATATATAAAGAGACGAAGTCAGCAGTCCACTACCATTTCCTTACTGTATGTGAACCCTATTTTTTTTATAGTTTATTAGTTTTCTCACATCATGAACGAGACGAAATATCAATTTATATTTCTCAATTCGTCATATTTCGCGCTTATTGCGTCTACGATCCACAATATTTATACAATATTCAATACAATTTTACCATTTAGAAAAGAAACTTAAAAGTAAATTCAGATAATATCTCTCTATACACATAGAGAAAAGGTTTTGTATACATTATAAAACAAAGTTCTCTACCACTTCTAATGCCGTTTTCACTAATATATAAAGAGATTCATGAGGAACGTTTAGGTATATAATTTGTCGAGGTTTTTTTATCATTAGGACGGTAT
Organism: Antheraea mylitta; assembly: GCA_014332785.1. Lineage (NCBI taxonomy): Eukaryota > Metazoa > Arthropoda > Insecta > Lepidoptera > Saturniidae > Antheraea > Antheraea mylitta. The sequence continues at coordinate 4,037,592 of JACEII010000041.1, forward strand.
AACGTCCCCCGGGTCCTCTAGTTGTAACCAAATTTCGACGAACAAGTGTTAGAGTTGCTGGAAAATTTTAAAAAGTCCACTATCTCTTTATACCTATTCGGACAAGATTCCAAGACAACTTCGGTTCTTAGATTATGAGTTTATTAATTCACTATATACACACCTTAAAATACTTGATGTTATTGTTTTACAGGGTCTTTATGGAATGACAGAAACCACTGCGTGTGTTTTTCAATCTATCTCTACCGACAGTATTGATGTCGTGGCGGAAACTGTTGGCTACTTACAAGATCACGTCGAAGTTAAGGTAAATTTGAAGTGGTTAATTACAATATCTTATTTATAATCTAAGCGTAAAGAATTAAGGGTGTAAAACAACGCCTTGAAAATCCTTTATGTATCTTCTGATGGTCGTTCGTGGTTACAAATTTGGGTCTGTATTCTATACTATAATAAAACTGTAACAAGTCGAAATCTGTACATTAAATATTTTTTGAAAATTTTAATCAGGGTAGACTATGTTATCGATATAGAAGCCAAAAATAATCTTTTTACAATTTTTGTCTGTCTGTCTGTCTGTCCCTATCCACACGCATCACTCTGAAAGTACTGAACCTATCTTGACTAAACTTGACATAGTGATAACTAATATTACGAGATTACATCAAATATACTTTTTGTCCCATAAAACGCAAAGGGTTCTCCAGGATAAAGGATTAAAGTCTAGAATCTAAACCCGTATTACTCTGAAAGTACTGAACCAATTTTAACGAAATTTAACACAGTGATAACTGATATTACAAGGCTACATCCTGGATACTTTTTGTCCCATAAAACGCAAGAGGTTCTCCAGGATAACGGAGTAAAGTCAAAAATTTGTAGTTAACGTAACTAGAATTTTTTGCGACACTTTAGTACAAGAGCCGGCAACGTTAAAAGAACACGAATTTTACAATACCTGGTTCTTTAATATATCAATATATATATTTTTTTGTATCATAAGAGGCAAACTAACAGGTGGGTCACGTGATGTTTAGTGACCACCACCGTCTATAGATACTAGCAACACCAGGGGATTTGCAAGTGCGTTTCCAACCTGTATATGGGGGAGGGTAAGGGAAGGGAAAGGAGGAAAGGGCAAGAGAGGTGGGCCTTCAGCACTCTCACTGACCGAACGAAACACTACAATGCAAGCACTGTTATTTCTCGTCGGTTTTCTGTGAGAGGGCAGTATTAGCCCTAACGAGCAGACCCATTCATGCTGAAGCCAGTAATAGCTTCAGCGTGGCTCTACCACCTACAGAAATTATCAATATATCTATAGACAGAATTTAGGACACTTGGTAGCGGGTTAACGTTGTATTTTTAATAGGCATTTTGATTTATGATTAATCAATAATAAGTTTAGGAAATTTTTTTTTAGTAACTTTTAAACGCAATTAAAGATTCAGACACATTTTTTATAAATAATCATATATATACCCGCTGATATATTTTATAAATAAAAAAAAGAATGTGGTGTCGTGGGACACCAGGTAGGAACGAAGTTCTTTCGGCTAATGTAGATTTGGAAAAAAAAATCGTGCTCAATTTTATGTAATCGTAAATCAAATTATCAATTAAAATAACAAAATATGTCTCTTTATTTTTGTTTGACAACATAAAATTACATAGAAATAGAAATAATTACAAAAAAGGAGAAAGAGAAAGGTATTATACACTACTCGCTTGTGTATACGACTGTCGCGCCTGCGCACGTTTCATTAAACTGTTATTCCATGCACTTTTCGTTACTGTTTTACTATCACATTTTTTTCAATTCGGACGCGCAGCATTTCCCTATCTCCTCCAAGCTTGCCGTAAGGAACTTCGTTCCGATAATAAATTTCAAACCAATTATTTTTTTTCATAGCAAAGAACAAATTTCATTTTATTAAACATTATTGACCACCATATACAACGATAAACGTAAACGTATGACTTGGGATTGACGCTATCTCAAATATATGCGTCGTCGACCATCAGGCTATACAAAACCGAAATACCTTGTGCCGGCGAGGTGAAATATCTTGGTGTTACTTTAGATAAACACTTAAATTTCGATTCACACACAGAAAGAGTGCGAAACAAAGCAAGGTCTTGGGTCATTTCTATCATTTGCTTTGTCATAAGAGTAAAATAAACATAAACTCACTTTATATAAAACTTGTATCCGTTCGATTATGACGTACAGTTGTTCGGTCTTTGCACATGCGCAAAATCGTATTCAAAAGTTGCAGGTTCTTCGGAACCGAGCCCTACGTAAAATCACCGATGCCCTGGAGAGGACAGGACCTGGAGATGCCTTCTGTCTGAGCGTATATAAAATTACTTACACGTAGTTATTTCGAAAAAGCCGCGAATCATCCCAACCCGTTAGTGGTATCCGCCGCGAACGATGAACCCGTACCCAACGCTGCGCAGTATAGAAGACGACCGCGACATATTTTCATCGACCCTCCTGATTCAATCACGTCAGCGAACGATCAATACCAGCCTGTCTCTTCAAACAGAGCGTGTTCTCACGCACGCCCGCATAACCGCAGATCACGCCGCCGTGGTCTGGGAGTAAATTTCGCTCCCACACACCAAATTAGGCCCTTCTCGGCAACGGCTCAAACCTAGATAGATCTGTTCCCTGGGCGTGGAGCCCTTGAGTACGCTGCTCACGCGATACAGTGACACAAAAGTTCTACCCTTACTTTTCGTTATCCTATCCTATCCTATATAGTTTAGAGGAATTTTTCCTACACAAAATACATATAGGAGTTATTGAGGCACACATGCTTGGTACACAAGCATGTTTCAATAACTTATATACGTATATAAGTTACCGGACTACTAAGGCGAGCGCTTAAGGCACTCAGCCGATTTTATTTTGGCAACCAGCTCAAGGGTGCACGGCACACCTCGGCTTGGCTGTTGCCTGTTGCATGCAAAATCGCGACCTATCTTAACTAACCTAGCTAACTATTCATATATGTATGAGTTGTTGAAACGTATTTGTGTACCAAGCATACACGCCTCAACAACTCCTGCATATATTTATTATCGGAAAATTGAGAGTTTATCAGTTCGATAAGGGAAAAAAGTAAACACTTCCACTTTCCTGTGTAAGCATGTAGTCGTGTAATGTTGTAGCAGTGATGTATACGCACTCAAGGGATCCCTACCGAGGGATTGAACCTGATGTATAAAACTGGCTTGGTTTGAAGGTGATAGGTACTATGTTGTGAGTGGTACAGAGATTATTTATAAAAATATATTGGAAATATATTTCAAATACGTTTTCGAAACAGTTTATAACTCTTAGACAATAATTTCAAGCAAGTGACATTTGACGCTTTCGGCGCGATGTTTGACGCTTCGATACGGTGTTCATATATTTTTCTTTAATACAATGGAGTATAAAAAGGTTTTAATACAAGTCGAAGATAGTTATGATAAAGTAAGTGGTAGAGATGTTTATTCAGTTTTATGTAGGATAGTTTTTATTTTAATTGATCCTGGTAGATGAGGCTACGAATGGGTACTAGGCTTATTTAAAAAAAAAAAAAACATGTAATCTGGGTATATGTTTGAGTGAATCCGTGGATAGTTTGGATTCACAATTGGAAACGGTAGTTGTGGCTGCAATCGGGTATCAGTTTTATTTGCGGGGTGGTAGGGCTTTACAGCCTGACTGGGTTACAACCACCATGTACATGGCGAAAAAATCCATAATAGTGACTCGCTTCTGCGCGTCGCGTTTCGGGATCAGCCTGTGCATATCCAGCTTTCTGTAGGCCGGCATGATAGTGGTGACCAGCGATGGATAGTGTGTCACTCGGTGGTCGCTATTGTTTTTGGATTGTACTGTGCTTACCGTCAGACATAGTGCAGGCATTTTGCCGTACTACGAGAGAAAAAGAAACCAATTTTTTCGCGTGATAACCAATTTGGTGCAAACGAAGTTGCACGGGTCAGCTAGTTATCTTATAAAATAGTTAACTACGCGTGGAGTTCTTTTGGTGTTCAGTAGCTACATTAGCCTAAAACTATTTGTGGTCAGAGTTAGGTTACTAAGGAGGTGGAATCTCAAATTTGCCAATGAGTATAGTCAGACACCCACATACTTCGCTTTAATGCTGAAACATGGCAGCGTAAACAGTAGAAGAAATTTTTAATATAAGTTGATTAGTCGTAAAAATAGTAGGTAAGATACACTTTGCACAGATTTCACCACTCTCTAAATCATCTATTTGTTCAAAGATATAAATAAACAATGTCGTTATTTATTTATTTACTAGCGAACCTAGTGGACGTTGCCCTACCCTGACAACAAAAAAAAAAAAAACCTAAACCTTCCTCATAATTACTTTATCTATTGATGAAAATCGCATGTAAATCCGTTCAGTAGTTTTTGAGTTTATCGCGGACAGACAGACAGAACGACGTGACAGAGCACTCTATCTTATAATATGTAATGATAAACGTTTCAATTCAGGTGGTAAACGAAGAAGGTGGTATAGTGCCGTTCGGAAATCCTGGAGAGCTCGTAGTCCGTGGTTACAATAACATGATCTGCTATTGGAATGACCCTGAGAAAACGAAACAGACCATTGATAAAGACGGTTGGCTTCGAACTGGGTTCGTATATGTACGACACTTATTAATCTTGGTGTTTACTTGCATTTAGATTATGTATTCGCTCTCCCCATCCCTACCCCATACACAGGCTGGCAACGCATTTGCGACTATCCTGGTGTTGCTAGTATCTATGGATGGTTGTGATTACTTAACATTAGGGGATCCACCTGTTCGTTTGCTTCCCTTAGTATTTAAAAAAAATGTAACTCTGCAGTTGAGGATACAAAAGGCTAATCTTATTATACTCATCTGTATCATGCAAATATTATGTAGCATCAAAGGGATATTGGGTTGCGGTAAATGTTTTACTTATTCTTGGTAGCATTCGGGACGTGTTATATTTTAAGGGCTATTACCTAAGCAACATTTATTATTTTAGTTTTCGTATTTTTTATTTCTAAAAATGTTTGCGAGAGATTTAGTAAAGATTATGCAAATATTCACGTATATATAAGGGAAGGGGGGAGTAGGAGTTTTACCTGCTTTTGCAAATAAGAAAGGAGGATCTGGACAAGATTTTGTTTATGAAACACTTGAAACATTGGTACAGAAGTCGTAATGGTCAACTGATTTGAATATCAATTCGATGTTCACAGGGTCGAACAATCTTTCTGAAATCCGTGTAAATTATTTACTAATTGAAATTGGTAACACTATTGGCTAACAGTGAAGGGGAATATCGTGAGGAAACTTCAAATTAGGGAATGTTCTGGTAGTATAACTGTACACGAAAAATATAGAACTGTAGATTCCGCGGAGGTTGAAATCGTCAATATGCCGTAGACTGGCGTAGTGATTATTTTCGTACCTTCCTTAGGAATTAGTATTTAGCCCTGTAGTAGCAGCTTTTAAAGTCTCTGATATGACGATAATGAATACTTCAAGGGCAACTGATCATTCAAGTTGAGTCAGTGATAGTTCATGGGATATATCAATGCGTAGAGATACTTATTCAGTCCAGTTACATATTGAGGTTTGTTTTCCTAAAATTGATTATGGTAAATGGCATTATAATATAGAATCTCAACATTTTTACAGCGATAAATTCACAATAAACGAAGACGGTTATGGTCGTATTGTAGGAAGAATAAAAGACATCATTGTTCGAGGCGGAGAAAATATTGCACCTAAAGAAATAGAAGACTTACTAAACACTCACCCAGATGTTGTAGAGAGTCAGGTAAAGTTATATAAATATATAACATTTGAATAAAAATATCTAATATCGGTTTAATTTTGTGTATTAAGTCTGCTGAATTAGTTACCTAAGTGCGCAGTAGAAGGGTATTGATATTCAGGCCTACGCATATAAGAATGAAGTTTTTGACAAATTAAAGTGATGTTTCATTAATATGTATCCGTGCAGAATGCTAAGAATTGGGTGATTGCATTTAGTCTGATAAGAAATTCAAAATAAATTAGTGTAATAATTTGATATATTATTAATTAATAATTCGGAAGATCCTAACTGTCCTTTGTGTTTATAGTATTGAGTAGTGAAGAGTTTTTAAGTATTGAGAAAATAATGCTTTTTTGATTCTATAATAACCTTGAGCTTTTAGTGTATGAGCATCATTTTGATGAAGATATATGGCCAGTTACAGGAAACTTCCATTAAGTCTTAATGCTGGCATTATAATTTTAATCCTCTATTAAACACTGCACATAACATTGCAAGAATGTCCATTTGGCAGGATTAGTTTAATGACCCATTAAATTTAATTTATTATCTGTCAAAGTTGTCATTAGCTCGGTTTTTCGTTGCAAGAAACTTTAAACGCACTTTATTTTGACAGTTCATTAGTTAAATTTTAATGGCGGATAACTGGTTCACTAGCGGTCCATTACGAAAGCGTAAGGCATTTTTCGTTTTGTTTAGTGTATATTAAACTTTTGTGATATGTCTTTTTTTTATATCATAGGAGGCAAACGAACAGATGGGTCACCTGATGTTAAGTGATCACCACCGTCCATAGACACTTGCAACACCAGGGGAGTCGGAAGTGCGTTGCCAGCCTGTGTTTGGGAGAAGGGCGGGGGGGGGGGGCAGGAATGGAAGGAGGATGGGGAAGGTAGGTGGGTCTCCGGCTCTCTCACTGACCGAACGAAACGCAACAATGCAAGCACTGTTACTTCACGTCGGTTTTCTGTGATAGGGTGGTGCTTACCCGGACGAGTCGACCCATTAGTGCTGAAACAATAATAGCTTCAGCTTGGCTCTACCACTACTAAAACATCTCTCTTCCACATCACTTCATCGTCAGATGAAGAAGTTTTATATCCTAACGTTCCAAATACAATTGATATATGGAACAAATGTGATGATACAGAAATGCTATCTAGATTCAGATTTCCTAAGGAAACTTTTCAACAAATTCTGAATAATTTCTTTTAAATTGCATTGTAGTATATACTTTTTTACAGTGTAATTGGATTGAATTTATTGTAAGATTTCGTATCTCGGTATTTAAAGTATTCAAACAACGCGACATGATATTAATCACGTGATGAATACTGAACTGACACCTTGAAATAAAATAAGTTTTATTTGAATAGAACATCAACACACACTTGCAAAATGTACAGAATAAAACGCAATCCATTCATTCATTTTAAAATCATTCACTCTTTATCTTTAATGATTTCATTAGTTAATGAGAACTTAATGTTTTTTTTCTCGAACTGACTACGCTATTGACCTAGCAAGGTCTTAACAGTTTCACCGGACTACGAGAACTTAATGGGATTATAGAAAACCATACGCAATAGTCATTAAATTAATGACAGCATTAACAAACGGGAACCTAATGACTGCTTTCTTGCAACTGACCAATAGTATCCCATCCCATTTAAGTAAATGCTTAAACTATGCACTGTTTATAAATAAATAAAATGTAGTATATACTGCAGACTGACTATAATACAATAATATAATACAATAACTTTTGTTACCTCTCTGCAGGTTGTCGGAGTGTCGGATGAGAGGCTCGGTGAAGAGATTTGCGTGGCTCTCAGACTTAGAGAAGGCGCGAAATTCACTCTAGATGACGTCTCTCGTCACTTAACCGGCAGATTAGCTAAATTTAAAATCCCAAGACTTGTAAAAATCGTAGACGAATTCCCCAAGACAGCGTCAGGGAAAATACAGAAGTATAAACTGAAAGAAATTATTGAGTCGGGAAAAATTTAAATTAGGTTATTGAAGGTTGAAGTTGAAATATAAATAAAGCTATTGATATGTTTATAATTAATTAATTATGATTAATAATTGTATAATACTTTTATGTTTATTGAGGTTATGTAAATAAATAAGTGAAATTATTATTAACTAATCAAGGTTTTATTGCAATAGCAACTTTTTCTAGTTCACAATTGTGTACCGTCCACTTTCCTTCTAAGCAACCTCATAAGGAATCTTTCCTGAAATATAGCCAACTTCACAATGAGTGTCATGAAACTGTCCTACAAATTGATTTTAGTTTCCAAGACTAATTTGTAAACTGTAAACAGAAGTTAGTTATTGGCTTCTGTTTAGCAAACAATAGGCTACATTATAGCCTAGTGTATACTTAGCTACTCCGACGGCCTACAATAATAATGATATAGAATCAAATGGCACAAAATTATGATTAAAATATAAAAGCCACTACATGTCAGACTAACATCCCGCCAAAAACTCCAAAATACGAATACTCCTGTCACAAGCGTATCAACTAGTGACATCTATTGGGTCATTCAATAACCGGTAAGTATTATAAAACATACTAGGAATCCTGCAAATCTATAAATTATTACGTGAATCTGTGTACCCCTTTTTAAGGTAATTCTGTGAACGTATGAACTTGAAATTTGGCACAGTTAAAGTTTATATGGCGGAGAAGTGCAGAAAGCTATTTATTTTATAAGGATATTTTAGTACATTAAAAGTACGTTAAATTAATTAAAATATGCACTACTCACACTACTGCTTGAATTTTACACAACATATACACACATATAAAAAAAAGACATTTTGACAGCCGTCAATAACGAACCTCAAAAAGGTTGCGAAGGAGGTTGCTATGCTCAACTGTATGTATATTTATACTCTTACGTTCCGATTACCATTTATCATCCTAGATTCAACAATGATATTATAAAACATAACAATTATTATGATATTTATAACACGACTTACGTTCCACACCTTACATGCTCTTTAAATGTAACTGGTCAAATTACAGGTTAATTTTACAATAATATCATGATTTTAACATGAATGACGTTGCATGCCTTATATGCCCTTTGAAATCAATTGGTCAAATTGTAGATTAATTTTATAATAATATTATATGTAAATTCATAATATATAATAAATAATTAATTGATAAATGATTTATATATAGTACATTTATGGAACCACTGAAATAATTATTAATTAATTATCCTTGATTTTATTGGATGTCAACATTTTTCGGTGATTGGAGTGCTTTTACTTGTGTCATGGGTTGCGATAAATTTCTTTATGTTTACTTAGAATTTGAGAGCTTTACCACCTGTTTTTTGTTTCTAAGTCATAATTAGGTATTTGTAGGTAGTAGAGCCCCGCTGAAGCTATTTTTGGTTTCAGCATGAATGGGTCGGCTCCTCCGGGGTAGTACCACCCCTCTCACAGATAACCGACGTGAAATAACAGTGCTTGCATTGTTGTGTTTCGTTCGGTCAGTGAGAGAGCCGGAGGCCCTCGTCCCTTCCTCTTTCCTTCCCCTCCCCCTGCTCCCATATACAGGCTGGCAACGCACTTGCGACGTCCCTGATGTCGCTAGTGTCTATGGACGGTGGTGATCACTTATCATCACGTGACCCACCAGTTCGTTTGCCTCCTATGATATAAAAAAAAAAAAATTCAATCAATAAAATCAATTCAAATTTACACATAGATTTTTTTAAAGCCTTATATAATTAAAGATCATGAAAAATGGCAAATAACTGAGTAGCCACGATGAAAACCTTTGATTATAGAACTTATACCCTTTGAAAAAAGTACCCTAATAAAGTTCAAACTTTAAAAAATCAATGAACTATGGTCGAATGTCGACCACTGGGCGCCCACTAGTTTAATTAAAATCACAGGCAATCGTAAACGTGAACGTAATTATAGGGAGACTTAACAAATTGGTTAATAATAATTCTAATCTGACTTAATACTATTGTAATTATTTCTATTTTTGTAATTAATTTTAATGATTTAATATGGCCTTTATAATATTTTTACGATCTAAAATGATATTCAAATGATTTTTTTTAACTTTATTTTTGGCAACCAATTTTTCAGATTATTACTGCCATTGTCGTGTAGTCAATAATATTACAAGCGTCGTATGATTATTTAATATTCTAACAAGATGGTGGTTCCCTTGTTAGAACCTTCCAGGGAGTTTTTGTGGCATCTCAGAGTTTCATGCTTCGTGGTATTATTTTCCATTCATTCCAGTTATGCACAATAAACTAACTATATTACGTAAAACTCCACCAAATTTACAAAATATAGACTCAAATAACACAAGATCATGAATAAAATATAAAATCCATTACTTGACAGACTAAAATCCTGTTAAAAACTCCATTCAAATGATCTAAATAGACTTATCATCTACTTCCGGTTCCGCTACAGCACATCCGAGACGCGACCGGAACATTAACACTGCACACAATTTTTTTTATCAAAATCGGTCAACCGTTTTGGACGAGTTTAGTCACATACACACGGACAGAAGAATTATTTATATAAGAAAAGAATGTGTATGAAATGCTTAATGTCGCTAACGTATTTAAGTTGACAAGTATTGATATTTTATTTGTCTAAATAACGTCTAAATTGTACGTTACCACTTTTAATAGGAGATATTGGTATAGTGGGCTATCCTTAAAAGATAAATATATTATGTCGTCACAGACTTCTTTGTAGTTCTATGAAAGAGGAATAATCGCACCATGAATTGTTTTGCTATATCTCAAAGGCATTATGCAACTTTTTCAATGAAAACTCTCAAGTGGTTTATCTTTTTCCGACATTTCTAGCAATTATCGTTATCATCACCATCATTACTCTTATCCCACCTAAGTAGGGTCGGTACAACATGTTTTCTTTTTCCATTCTCTCCTGTCCCATGTCATCTCAGTATTCACACCTTTTACGGATATATCATCTTTCACACAGTACATCCATACCTTTTTCGGTCTTCCTCTACTCATATATCCGTCCACTATCATTCTCAACACTTTTCTAATTACATGGTTTTCATCTCTCTTCATGACATGCCCATACCATACTAACCTATTACTCCTCAACTTCTCTGTCACTGGTGCTATTTTAAAACTGCCTCTGATATACTCATTCTTAATCTTATCCATTCTAGTCACACCACACATCCACCTTTTTTTTTTCGAAATGTCTACGCTATTGACCCAGTAAGGTCTTAACAGCTTCACCGGACTACTAAGGCGAGCGCTTAAGGCACTCAGCCGATTCCATTATGGCAACCAGCTCAAGGGTGCACGGCACACCTCGGCCTGGCTGTTGCCTGTTGCATGCAAAATCGCGACCTATCTTAGCTAACCTAGCTAACTATTCATATATGTATGAGTTGTTGAAACGTATATGTGTACCAAGCATACACGCCTCAACAACTCCTCCGTATATTTATTATCGGAAAGACATCCACCTTAACATTCGCATCTCTGCCACAAGTAATTTTCTCTCATCCGTTTCTTTCGTAGACAAGCACTCAGATGCATACAGCATAATATAACAATTATCTTTATATTTCAACCAGTTTGAACCAAACCTTGACAAATTATTTACCTAACCCTTTCTCATGAATCATACATCTACTAGTGAAAACCGCATGAGAACGCGTTCAGTAGTTTTTGAGTTTATCGCGTACGTACAGGCAGATGTGGCAGAGAACTTTGCTTTATAGTATGTTGATAATTGAGATATCTATTAGTAAACAATAATGTATAACACATAAATTTTAAGGATATGCCAAGTACAAAGGATATAAATATCAACGCGAAGTTTAGTGAACTCAATGTTTTATCTCTTACATTCCTTTGTCGCAATATGTGTTATTATATCTATACTAATATCATAAAGATGTAAAGTTTGTGAGTTTGTTACGTTGTGAAGTTGTAGGGGGTAATTTCAGAAGCTACTGGTCCGATTTGAATAATTCTTTCAGTGTTATATAGCTCATTCATCGAGAATGGTTATAGGCTATATATCATCACGCTAAGACCAATAGGAGCGGAGCACAGATGAAACATGTTTTAAAATCGGGATGTTTTTT
>JACEII010000041.1:4049990-4100959 GCA_014332785.1 Antheraea mylitta
AAAAGACCGGCACAATCTAAGTACTAGAAACTGTAACAAACTGGTCGTCCCATAATTCAGACATAGAAAAACCAGCAATAGTTTTTTAGGTAATAGTGTTTTTTTTCCTAATTATTTTGTTCTGCAGACTCTTGGTCCGCACCTTTTTTGCTTTCGCTTTGTTTTTTTATTGTCTGCGTGAAAAATCGTACAGGTAATAGTGTTAGATTTTACAATAGAGTCCCAAAGCATGTTACCGCTTTGCCGGTCTGTAAGTTCAAGCGCTACATCAAACGGGTTTTGGTGTCTAAAGTATATTATACAGTGGATCAAAACATGAACGGTGGTGATGTCTGGAATTGACTCCTCTGTGTGCATTCACTAAAAACGATTGTATGATGTATTGGAAATATATATATGTTAAAAAAATGTACCCGATCGAGTTTCTTGCCAGTTCTTCTCGATGACTGTGTTGTTTTCCGAACTGGTGATGTTTATGACGTTCATAAGTAAGTGTCTTATTTGAGCCTAAACTGAATAAAGTATTTTTAGTTTTGATTTTTTAGTAATAATTACACTAAAATATATACTTATAGTGGTATAAAACTATATGTGGTAGAGATGCGAATGTTATGTCGAATGTGTGGTGTAACTAGAATCGATAAGATTAAGAATGTGTCTATCAGAGGAAGTTTGAAAATACCACCAATGACAGAGAAGTTGAGGAGTAATAGGTTATTGTAGATGGTAGAGCCACAATGAAGCTACTACTGTAGCTGTGTGTATAAATAACCCTACATATCATGACGCAAAGTTAGAAATTATCACTCAACACGCCTAAAGAAGTTTTCACTTCAAAATTACTACATAATATATACTAAATTATGTACGGAATTCATTTTTTTCAATTAATATTTGAAGAGGTTATTAGTATGTAATTAGTAGATGGCACAATATCTCTTCGTAAATAATAGACCTCGGGCACAGTTTAAATATGGGAGACAGTACGGAAACTACGTACAAGCGCTCGAAAATGGTACTCTCACACAGCATGCGCATTGACGAGAGGTTTTGAAAGGTATTCTATGGACAGCACTGCGAAAACCGCTTAGGGGTCTCGTTAATGCGTAAGTTTATGTCAGTATGCCGCGCCGGTGCGAGCATTTATATGTAGTTTCCTTACTGTCTGTGATATGTTTACTGTGCCTCGGGTCTCATTAGGTTACCTTGAGCTATTAAGAGCCCTATTTTTTCTGCGATAAAATTAAAATTACTCTTTATAACATTATCTGCCGGTGAAACTCCCAACAAAATCGGCGCAACAGTATCGAAGAATAGTCGACAAAATAAGACGGTCAGACATAACCGTTAAAAGTTCTGTTTTTTTTAAATAACGTATCTATACTAATATTATAAAGTTGAAGAGTTTGTTTGTTTGTTTGTTGAACGCGCTAATCTCAAGAACTACCGGTCCGATTTGAAAATTTCTTTTAGTGTTAGATAACTTATTCATCGAGGATGGCTATAGGCTACATATCATCACGTTAAAACCATTAGAAGCTCAGCACTAATGAATAATGTCTCAAAATCGGGCTATTTTGGAAGCCTCCGCTGCGTGTTAATGTCAGTATTATATGCGTTGCCATGGTAACTCGATAACATGCTGTCGTAAATATTTTCATGGTTTATATTGTGTTCCTATTCAAAAAGTTTATTCTACGTTGCTTTTGTTTCAAATTTTTAATTATACGTGGTACTTTTACATCGGAAACATTTCTAAAGTTTATTTTGTGTTGCTATTCAAAAAGTTTAGTAGTAATAATATTCGACCAATAAGATAGTCAAAGGAATTAATCCATACTGCCAATTCTGAAGTTGTCAATATAGGTAGTTTTCTTCTATGTCCAAGATAATGTAAAGGTATAAGAGTCAAATACTCTATATAATATTTCGTAAATTTCATCTTCTGAATTTTCAAGACCACAGAATTCATGCTCCGTGGTATTATTTTTCTTTCATTTCACTTATGCACAATAAATTAACTATATTACATAAAACGTCACCAATTTAACACAATATAGAGATAAGTAACATAAGATTATGAATCTATACTAATATTATAAAGCTGAAGAGTTTGTTTGTTTGTTTGGTTGAACGCGCTAATCTCAAAAACTACCGGTCCGATTTGAAAGTTTCTTTCAGTGTTAGGTAGCTCATTTATCGACGATGGCTATAGGCTACATATCATCACGTTAAAACCAATAGGAGCGGAGCACTAATGAAGAATGTCTCAAAATCGGGCTATTTTTAGAGCATCCGCTGCGTGTCAGTGTCAGTATTATATGCGTTGCCATGGTAACATGATAACATTCTATCGGAAATATTAATAAGGTTTATTTTGTGTTCCTGTTCAAAATTTATTCTACGTTATTTTTAATTCCAATATTTGATTATAAGTAGTACGTTGCTATCGCAAACATTTTTAAAGTCTATTTTGTGCTGCTATTCTAAAAGGTTAGTAGTAATAATAATGGTCCATCAATACAGGCGAAGGAATTAATCCATACTGCCAATTCTGAAGTTGTCAATATAGGTAGTTCTTATGTATTTTCTACCCAGTTTTCTTCTATGTCTAAGTTAATGTAAAGTTATAAGCGCCAAATCTTCTATATCGTAAATTTTTATCTTCTTAATTTTCTAGACCCCGAAATACATGCTCCGTGGTATTATTTATCATTCATTTCACTTATGCATAAACAAACCATATTACATAAAACGCCACCAATTTAACAGAATATAGAGTCAAATAACACAAGATTATGAATAAAATATAAAATCCCTTACATGACAGACTGAAATCCCGCCAAAAACTCCTCAAAAAGTTTATTCTACCTTAGTTTTGTTCCCAATTTTTTGTTTATGATATATTACGTATTATAAGAGTAAAGAGTGTGTATATAATATTAAAATAAATACTTTTTGATGAATACATATATCTGTGTTGCTACAAATATCAACATTTTTTTTTTTATTCTGTTGATATGTCTGTTTGTTCATTTATTCCGGGTAATCTCCGAAACGGCTGGACCTATTTAAACGGTTTTTTTTTCTCAGAAATGACTATGCTATTGACCTAGCAACGGACTACAAGTAATATTTGAACGGTAATTTTACGGGCCAATAACTAACTTATCAGCTTTTTTATTTTAAGCTAGCGGGCTTAGCAGACGATATCCGCCCTGATAATAAGACAAACTATACCTAAACTTTGTCCAAGAGTAATTTTATATATCGGTAAAAACGGCATGAAGATGCGTTTTTGATCTTATCGCGAATAGATATATAGACAGATGTGGAACAGGACTTTGTAGACACTATGTTGTGATGAACTGTTATCCGTGTATTATTCGTATGTGTAAAATTAAACAAAAATATGTTGTTCATTGTAAACATACGCGTGTGACGTACATTGTTCTGGACTCCAAGAATAAATTGAAAGTCATATGTTTATGTGTGATTTAAATTATAGCAAGATATATTAATAACTTAATTATATCAACAATGTGGACATATTATATGTATATAATAAAAGATTTAACACATATTGTTCAGTAATGTATAGCTTAAAATTTTCAATACTTTCTTATATAGTGTAAGTGAGCACTGATATATAAATAGTAGTTTAAAGTTCCAGCTGTGGCTGATGATAAATCACATCCCATTCGATACACTATTAGTATTCACATATATAATGTACATGTTACCTGTTACTGTAGATGATGTACGTGTCATACTTACAAATATTTTTGAAAGAGTATTATTGTTATGTACACATCTAATAACAATGTTCAATTTATGTAATATATTCAAAAAGCGCGTGCGAAGCCGCGGGTAACAGCTAGTATTATAATATATATACGTATATTATTTTATACTTTTATAGTCGTCTAGTAAAAATCTGTTATTTTGACATTACAAACAGAATCTGCTTCACAATTTTTCTGCCCGATGAAGTATAATTTTATAATAGTTACCTGAATAACTTATATAAAAATCAAGCATTTAATTATAAGTGAAGTACATTAATCTTTCTCTGCGCTTTTGTGTCTGGCGATACTGGGTACTACTTTAAAGTAATAGTACCTGGGCGACCGAGCGAAATTCGGTTGTTTACAAAACATTATTAAGTTTAAAATGTTAAACTGTCAGGTTTGCCTCACAAAATTAGCGTTTCTTCACAAAAAAATAAATAAAAAATGACGTTATACAGATTTTCGAGGCGGCCGATTTCCATCTGAGCTATTTTTGTTTTGACAGCGCCGGCGAAATTTACCTTTGTATTCTAGCTATATTTTTTCATTGTCTGAAAACTCAGTTAAAAAGAGTTTTCTATGAATAAAATCTAGCTATCGTTCTCGAGTTACAGTTCTCGAAACTATCTACACACTAAGTTTCACGGAAATCGATGACGCCGTTTCCGAGATCCTGAATATATGGAGATAAAAAAATATACAAGTATTGCTCGTTTAAAGGTATTAGATTTTACAAAACGTTTATAAAAATCAGCTATACAATGTACATAGATATATTTAGAAATAATGTGTATCTAATCGCTCTAGGACCTTGGACTATAATGATATATATTATGGTATACAATGTCTTTATATACCTTCCAATTATTCATTACTTTATTGCAGAAAACCTGTTTAAATATCTAAGAGGGAACTACAGAATTTATAAAGGTATATTTAAGCAGTACGCATTCCATGTACGTTATGTCCATATTTATGATCCAGATGATATTGAGGTAAGATTTTTGAAGTTATAAGTAATTTTTTTGGTGTTTTTGAGAGAAATAATGAGAGTGAAACTTTTCAATGCACACGCACACCAACACATAAAAACGACACCATGAAGTTGGTTGGTTAATCATTAGATAGATAAAGTGATTAATGAGGAACGAGTAGATATATATAATAAGTAAGTAGGTGGTAGAGCAACGCTGAAGCTATTATTTGTTACAATATGAATGGGTCGGCTCGCCCGGGGTAGCACCACCCTCTCACAAATAACCGACGTGAAGTAACAGTGCTTGCATTGTTGAGTTTCGTTCGGTCAGTGAGACTACCGGACACCCATCTCCTCTCCCCTCTCCTCTCCTTTCCCCTATCCCTCTTTCTCTATTCTATATCTTCTATATCTATAAAAACTATTGCCAAACAACTTTTGCTAGGGTTACATATATTGATAATATAACATTTTTTTTTTTCTAAGTGTGTTATAAATTATACATTGATCTCTTCACTAGGTTCGAGGCCTGTCTTGTAGTTATCTACTTCAGGATGATTTGTCTATCCGGTTTACAGCGTTTTAACCGCGCTCGTGTGTGTGTCCGATTGTGTATGGTGCGTGAATACCTGTTTTATCAAGGTTTTTTTTAAATATCAGGGCGGAACAAAGTCCGCCGGGCCCGCCAGTAGTTTCATAAGTAATGATTTATTTGTATAAGGAATTATTTTGCTTTTCAGAAAATTCTGTCAACAACACGATTTAATGACAAATATTTACCCTACAATTTTTTTTATCCTTGGCTTGGCAGTGGTCTTTTGGTTAGTAATGGTATGTCTCATTCGTTACTATAGAATGTTAGATAGATTGTATATCTATACGAAACGTAACTTAACCACGATCAATACACCAAACTTCAGACAAAGTACTTGAAATTAGCACCGGATTTACGATTTCTTCGAACCGAAACAAACTTGAGATCCTCTCTCCAGCGTTTGAAATAAATTACTTAGCGGAAACTTACATATGTACATACATGATACATACGATAACTTGTTAAACAGCAGCAATATTTTCATTTGTTACTGAGTAGTCGTTCTAGTTCTAGATCAATTAAAAAATATGGAGTTTAATATTTGAACTAATTATCTTGAGATAAACAAAACTGATATACACTAAACATCAGGTGATTGACACAAAAATGAACTGGTGTGATAATAAGGAAAGTAATGAATCACACCATGGCACGCAGTCCGGGCCACGTCCCGCACCTTAACCCACGATCCGCTTTTCTTTACGAGGTGTTCTAACAATAAGCAGTAATGATTAACCTTGAAAGTCGCAGGTTTAATGTTATTCATTGAACCTAGATGTAATTTTTTTCGTTTAAAATATCGTTCCTATACCTTTAAAATTTATAGAACAAATTTTTATGTAGTCGTAGAGCCAAGCTGAAGCTATTATTGTTTTCAGCACGAATGGGTCGGCTCGTCCGGGGAAGCACCACCCTCTCACAGAAAACCGACGTGAAGTAACAGTGCTTGCATTGTTGCGTTTCGTTCGGTCAGTGAGAGAGCCGGAGACCCACGAACCCTTCCCCTTCCTCCTTCCCTTCCTTTCCCCCCGCCCTCCTCTCAAACACAGGCTGGCAACGCACTTGTAACTCTCCTGGTTGTTGTAAGTGTCTATGGACGGTGGTGATCACCTAACATCAGGTGACCCATCTGTTCGTTTGCCTCCTATGATATAAAAAAAAACTTTAACTAAAGTTTTCTTTGTTGTTTATTAGTATTTATTTTGATATTATTATTTTATATATTAAACGTGACCATGAACTACCAAAGGATTGAAAGGTGTAAAACTTTAAACAGTCAACTGGTATACAAACGCGATCAAATTTGCGAATAAAAATTAGTTATGTATTAAAAAAATATACAAAGACTCGAACGGCGACTACTATTTTTTAAATGTCACTATTGGTATAACTTTTCAGGTGTAAAATGGCATGAAAGGAGAAAAATGTTGACTCCAGCTTTCCATTTCAATATATTAGAGAAATTCTTGTTGACCATCAACGAGCAGACATTGATGTTTTTGGATAAGGTCGAAAAGGAGGTCGGGAAAGAGAGAACAAATATTCAACCTTTGATACACAATGCCACGCTACGAATCATTTGCGGTAAGTTAGTATGTCATGTTGCGACTGCGTTCCAATTCTAGATAAGCAAAATGAGTGCAATGCGTTTGATCTACTTCATAAATAATACAATAATATTATCAAAATACCAGTGCCCGCAAGTTAGTCCTCGTGAAACTTAATATACAACAGTAATAAACTAACATGAATTTAGAATTTTAGGTGGTAGAGCCACGCTGAAGCTATTACTGGTTTCAGCATGAATGGGTCGGCTCACCCTGGGTAGTACCCAACCCACAGAAACGCCGACGTGAAGTAACAGTGCTTACATTACAACCACCTCCTCTCCCTGCCCCTCTCCTCTCCCCTACCTCCTTCCCACCATTCCCCCCAAACACAGGTTGGCTACGCACTTGCGACTCCCCTGGCGTTGCTAGTGTCTATGGATGGCGGTGATCACTTAACATCAGGTGACCCGCCCCGTTCGTTTGCATAAAAAATAGTACCTCTAATTACTATAATTCTATTTTTCTCTCGTACCTAAGTCGCGTCGACATGAAAACTACAATATCTTTTGATAGACAGAACCTATTTAATAAAATAAATAAATTAGGTTACTCGAAGATATGTTTTATAATTTTCTTAAAAAGATTTTATCCTAAGAACTTAGAAATGATGCTTGTTCAAACAGTCAGACAGACATTTCCAAAAATAATTGAAATTTATTTTATTACTTATAGAAATTACTTATAAATAAAGATATAGATATCTGCAACAATTTTTTTTTTTATAATAAAGGAGGCAAACGAACTGGTGGATCACGTGATGTTAAGTGATCACCACCGTCCATAGACACTAGCGACATCGGGGACGTCGCAAGTGCGTTGCCAGCCTGTATATGGGAGAAGGGGAGGGGAAAGAATGGGAAAGAAGGAAAGAGGAAGGGACGTGAGCCTCCGGCTCTCTCACTGACCGAACGAAACACAACAATGCAAGCACTGTTATTTCACGTCGGTTATCTGTGAGAGGGGTGGTACTACCGCGGAGGAGCCGACCCATTAATGCTGATACCAAAAATAGCTTCAGCGGGGCTCTACCACCTACAAATAACATAAATCTAAAAGTACAGACATGTTTGATATACATTCTTACGTAAAGATGATGTGCGTTATGAATTTTAAAGACAATATCACAAGTTATGTTGTGGATTTCCTTTATATTCGGAGTTAAACTCATATGGAAACATGTGTCCTATTATTAAGTTGTTTTTAGTCATTTGCGAAATTAATGATAACAATGTGATTAGTATCAGGGGTCATCCAGTTTAAGATGTTATCTATTATTGCAATTAACGCTCAATTATAAGATAAGCTATTGCTCTTAAAAACGCTCTCATCATGTACGCCGTTATTCCTTATTACGATAATAGTTTTCTTATTTCGTAGTATCTGTTTAAGAATAATAATAAGTCAGCATCGTCACTACTATGTTAATTAAGTATTCATTTTTGGTTCAACAAATCTTTTAAAAATAAAATACTATAGATATTTTCTTATCTAATCTATATAATAAATTAATACCTTTGAACGAGCAATTCTTGTATATTTTTATATGTTCAGGATGTATATATTCAAGATCTCGGAAACAATGTCATCTATTTCCGTGAAACTTAGTACGTAGGTAGTTTCGGGAACGATAAATAGATCTAGCTGAATTTTATTCATAGAAAACTTTTTTGTCTGCGGTTTCAGGCAATGAGAAAATTTAGATAGAATACAAAGGTAAATTTCGCTGGCGCTGTCAAAACAAAAATAGCTTAGAAGGAAATCGGCTGATTGATTGATTTGATTTTTGAATCCGAGTGACAGCAACAGAGATATCTTTTTTAATTTTTTTTTTTCTTTAAGAAAAGGTTGCAATTTTTTGAGGCAAACCTAACAGTTTATTTTAATATAAAATTGTTATTTAAAGAACGTAGCTAGCCTCGGTCACCCTGGTATTAAGACATTAATAGGAATATACTATTAATCAACAAATGAAACTTTAGGAGCTCTTTATGTCTTAATAATATACATAATTCAACTTTAGTAGCTGACTTTAACCGGTGGTAGTTTTTACATTCATAGGTGCCTTCTCAGGGCTTAAATTGAATAAAGAGATTTTTTGATTTTGTAATAGTTGTATTATTTTAGATATTAAATTTCTAAAAATGGTTCACTTATTAAATGCTTATCTCTCTCTACACTGTGAATCGTAAAATACTGTAGCGAGCAGATGGCTAATCTACTATCCGTACTAATGGGATAATGGGCTAGTCCGTCTAAATGCATCACGACAGATAAGAAGTTATTCTTACCTCGTCATAAAAGTAATAGAACTAAGATCAGCTTTGTTTAAAACGTCCAGCCAGGGTGATCTACCACAGTGTTCCTTGTGTTTATATCGCAATTGAGGGTGTAGTGACTGTCTGCTAAGACTTTGCCGACCGACCTTACAAAGGCGGTAAAGTCTTATGAGAAATAGCTGATGGTCCATACTCTCTCATCAGTGGCTCCTAGTAGCTGTTCTGTACACAGCGGCCACTCCCCGATAACTATGTCGGTCCGTGAGCCAAACCTGATCGAGGGGTCTCGAGCATCTCGGTGTAGCAGTAGTGCAGGTCTATCTCGGCAGCAATTTAATCTAGTTTCGGTGACGAGACAGCCAGGCATCTGTGAACAGCCTTAAGGTGACGGTAGGAGTTAATATACCGCTCACCAGATACTGCGTCCAGCACTCCTTTGATCGTAGCAAGGAGGGTTGGACGAGGGAACGCATTCATGTATTGCGCACACATCTATGCACTATAAAATGTCCTGCGTAACAGGCCAAGATGGTCGTTGTAGTCGAAATCGGCTAGGAACATTATTATTATCACAATTCAACTCTTGCGCTAATAATTATAGAATCCAATTCGCTAGGGTTATTCTGTACAGTTTAAGTTTATCAAGCTTTGAGGTGTCTTCCATCTTGAATCCTCAGACCGTAGTCGGGGCCCCTTAGAGGAGCAGATGTAGTGCCGATTAGGCAGTCCACGCTCCCCCGGCTAAAAGGTGTAATAAGGTATCGTGGAGTTTTAGTTCGTGCTACTCGAGCATATCCATACTATATATAGGCAATTTTTTATCAATGATGCCTAGCTTTATTGTTGGGGACGCAACATCGTTTCTTAATGTATCAATGCTTAAGAAAAAAAATCGAAGATAAATATGATGAAAACTACTATTTGCTCACAGCTTCACTCGTGTTAGTGTAGATTTGATATATCCTTCAGGACCTGAATATTATTTCGATATAAAAGATAAGCTTAATAGAATAAGGGGATAAGGGTAATGACGATGATGGTAAAAGATAAGCTTAGTTCTTTCCTGTACCCTTCACAACGTATATGCAAAGTTTCATTACACGTAGATGAAAGCGCAGCGCATAGAAAACAAACATTGATTTTTATATATTAACTGTTTAAGAGAGTATAATGTGTCGTAGGAGTACAAATTTTTCTGCGAAAAAAATCGTCGTATTCGTCGTTTGTTTTGTTTCCATGCCCTCAAATTAAAAATAGAGGCTAACCAAAACAATGATTGGGGTGTAGAATATTTAAAAACCAATTTAATCACTAACATGCAATAAACCGTATTAAATAATTTTCCAGAAACATCTATGGGTACATCAATGCGTGAAGACATAAATTCTGTCTCAACAAAATATTTAAACGCCTTACAACTATTGGGTGAGTGTATATTATACCGCGTCATAAGAGTGTGGCTGTATGAAAACTTTGTATTTAGATTTACAAAGACAGCAGAAATACAAAAACAAGCTCTAAAAGACCTGCACAGGTTCACAAGAAATATTATTCAACAAAGAAGAGAATTTATAAATGACAATGGAATTGGATGTGGCAACGATCGTGATTGTGGTAAAAAAAATAGAATGGCCATGTTGGACTTACTATTAGAGCAAGAAAAAAAAGGAAAAATTGATGAAGATGGTATTAGAGAAGAAGTAGATACATTCATGTTCGAAGTAAGTCATCTAATTATGCCTATAGATTTTTTAAATTGAATATTCCTAGGTTATATTCTATTTATTAGCCAAATATCAGCTGGCTAATCTTGACACCATTAAACGTTGTGCTCGTCTGCTTGTCGATGATGAAGCGTTGTAGTCTCCTAAGAATGCTCAATTTAGAGAATCTACGGAAAGTGACTTCTGTTACAGTTTGTTATATGTTATACTTTGGAGAGTGTCCACGGGAATTACGTGATATAAATCCACCGTCCTCATTTTATCAGAAAACGATTAGACGCCGCGAGGGTTTCCGCCCTTATGTGGTTGATATTCCTGTAATTCATATGAAACTTTTTATTTCCACATTTATTATACGTGCTGCCAAAGTAGTAGAATTCACTCCCGGCGTCTATCTTCTCGTCATTCTATAACTTAGAAGTGATAAAGAGAACAGTGATTAGACATTTAGCGGGTAAGCGCTATCCATCATCTGCCTTATCTTTATTTACTGTTAGATGAGATCGAAACCAAACGCATACTTGTAACATATAAAAAATCTTAATGTAATCCAATTATTTTTATGCAGTTTTAGTTTTTGTAATGCTGTATGTGAGCAAGACATATATTTCTACCGGTGTCTTCCCTCTAGAACAGGCCTTTGTTAAAGCAGTAACAGTCTTACTGATTAGTATTATCGTAGTTTTATGGTTAGATTTTATCTAGACAAATTACTTATATTAATACTAAATAAACCTTAAATTAAATACTTATTAATGCCAATACGGTAAGCCATTTTTGAGTCCACCTGGTTAGCTACTTCAAGTTCAAAGTTTGTCGCCTAGCATGACGTGTTAGTGTGTTACGGCAATACAATCTGTCACCATGCACTTGATGCACATGCGTGTTTATCATCTTAGGCTATATGATCATTTATGAGATTACAATCTACAGTCAACAACTAAAACCCATAAAGTATTTTAAAAAATAATAGAGTACCTAATTCGATGCCCAATCACGACAAAACTACTCAACGTATATGAGTAGGACTACGACGGATGAACGATTCAATATGTATTTTTTGAAGATGGTTCTTTTTTGGATTTTATTAATCCTTTTAAATTTTTTAATGTGTGCCCAAAGTGGGCGGGAATCTTCAGTTAACTTGTGTTACTTAACTTTATAAATGTGAGTGTAAGTTTGGTTGTTACACTCGGCTTAACTAATAAAAATTGGTGTTATATATCATTATAAGGTGCAATTTATACGTTTGCATAGAATATTTATACATTGATGTGTTGATGAGTATTACTTAATTATAAATCTTTATATTATTGCAGGGTCACGACACAACCGCTAGTGCACTTTGTTTTATGGTAATGAGAATTGCTAATGAACCAGAAATACAGGTAAAATTTACACAACCATAACAATATAGAAATGTATGTGATATTGGATAGTTATAATCAAGTGTTCATAGTTTTCCTCCTAGTATCTTTTATATATAAGACTAGTTGTGCCCGCGACTTCATCCGTATGTAACCTTATTTAAAAAACAGTAATTAATAAACTCATCTGACTTTATTAAGCCCATTTACTTATCTACTTTTCTCTCGTACTTACGCCGCGTCGTCATTAAAATTACAATAACTCTTGATAGAGTACACCGATTTTAATGAATAAGAAATCAAGTTATTTTAGAAGACATGCTTTATGATTTCCTTGATGTGGTTTTATTGTCAACCCAGTACTTTAGCAGTGATTCGTATTCAAACTGACAAATAGATATTTCTAAAAATTAAGGAAATATATTTTTTTAACTTTATTTTTGGCAATCAATCTTTCAGATTATTACTGCTATTATCACGTAGTCACTAATATTACAAGTGTCGTGCGATCATTTCAATATTAAGCATCATGTGAATCAATATTCTAACAAAATGGTGGATCCCTTGCTAGAACCTTCCAGGGAGTTTTTGGGGCATCTCAGAATTTCATGCTCCGTGGTATTATTTTCCATTCACTTCACTTATGCACAACAAACTAACTATATTACGTAAAACACCACCAAATTTACACAATATAGAGTCAAATAACACAAGATTATGAATAAAATATAAAATCCATTACATGACAGACTAAAATCCCGCCGAAAACTCAAAATGTATATTTTTACTTGTTCCCCGAAACCAGCAACAATTTTTTTCTCGAAAATCGAAAAAGTACAGACACTTTGGATTTCCATTCTTATTATATGTATACATACTGTATTATTGTAATATGGTAAATAATAATTGCAGAATAAAATATATGAAGAACTTGAGAGTATATTTGGTGACTCAGAGCGGAATCCTACAATGGCAGATCTGAGAGAGATGAAATACTTAGAATGTTGTATTAAAGAATCGTTAAGAATTTACCCTAGCGTACCTTTCATATCTAGGCGTCTGAAGGATGAAGTCGTTTTGAGTAAGTTTAATACTACTGAAATTAAATCATCGTCATTAGCATGTAAGAGACGTAAGCCAGGGTTTATAAGCCTCTTCCGGAACCAAGGTATGGGCGTAATCATCACGCTAGCCCACGACGTATTGGCGATTTCAAACTCTGAAAACCCACATTTCTATGTTTTCCTACATACAGTAGTACTACAAGAACATTTCTTATGTTTAGTATTCCTTCCGTCAGCCGATAGTGTTACAAATTTAAATTAGTAAATGTTCACAACACAAGCCGAGTTGTGCCGTGCACCCTTGAGCTAGTTGTCAAATAAAATCGACTGAGTGTCGTAAGCGCTCGCCTTAGTAGTCCGGTGAAGCTGTTAAGACCTTGCCGGGTCAATAGCGTAATCATTTCGAGAAAAAAATGTAAAAAAAAAAGAAAAAAGTTGATTGCTCATACCGGGGTTCGAACCTGCGGACATCGGATTGATATTATATTCCACCGGTCAAAACGTCTGGACAGATCACCACGACTTGAAATTAAATAGATTAATAATTTTACTATTTTAAATTGCAAAGGTACAGATTAATTACTGTTTTATTTTACATAGTTACCAAGAGGACTAGACCGATTTTGAAGAGCATTTATAGCAACGTATTAGCATAAAAAAAACTAAAGGATAATAATAAAATTTAAATCAGCTACTTTCTTCAGAGTTGTTATTTTCATACCTTTTGTTAATTTGACGATTTGGCTTGGGCATTTGATCAAATCGTGATCTCTATCCATTACCTTGCGACATATTTATCTAATACCTTTAAACGAGCAATTCTTGTATATTTTTATATTGTTATATATTCAGGGTTTCGGAAACGGCGAGAGCGATTTCCGTGACACTTAGTATGTAGGTGGTTCAGGGGATCATAAATCGATCTGGCTAGATTTAATTCATAGAAAACTACTTTTATCTCAGTTTTCAGGAAATGGAAAAAATATAGCTTTTCACCACTAAATAAAGTGATTTATGAGGAAAGTTTAGATACATAATTTGTCAAGGTTTTTTGATGTGAAACATCTATAGGCGAAGGTAAACCGGATTGTTGGCCTGGCGAGTGTGTGAGACGTGGCGTCGCGATGCCATGCGTAAGCAACTGTGCGCAATCTCTCTTGCCATACTGGGCTCGCATACCTATAGTGTATAGTGTTGTTTACTACGTTACACAAGTGTTTCACATCTGCCAGACGTCCCATGACGGCTCATTTTTTTAAATTATCAGAGCAGGACAACGTCCGTCGTGCCCGGTAGTTTAATATAAAGTACAAACATTTGTTTGATACAGGTGGCTACACCGTTCCAAAGTTAACGATTTGCAGCATCCATATTTATGATTTACATCACCGCGAGGATATATATCCGGAACCAGAGAGATTTATTCCAGAAAGATTCTTACCTGATAATGCCGCGAAGCGACACCCCTATGCCCACATACCATTTAGTGCTGGACCACGGAATTGTATCGGTCTGTATCGTATACCTACATATATAAATCTATTTTAAACTACTTGATGGGTTTTGGGGAAAATAAAGCACGGTTGTAGCAAAATAGATTTCATAAGAGCACAATGACACAGTGTGAAATAGTGAACAGAGAGGTGACATCTATACGTGATCTCTTCCCTATTCCCCCCTCCCCAACAAAAGCTGGCAATGCACTTGCAACTCTCATAGCATTGCAAGTGTTTATGAACGGTGGTGATCACTTAATGTCATGGGACTCACCTGTTCGCTTGCCTGTAAAAGAATTCTATGTTGTATGTTCTCGTCGATGCGCATGTTTGTGTGAGTGTGCCGGTACGAGTGTTTATAGGTAGTTTCTGTACTGTCTGTTTTATCTGTAGTGTACCACGCCATAGGTATGCGAGCGGCGAGGCGGGGAACCAATGAACTATCTCGGTCAGACGCACATGAGATAAAGTACCTAAAGATAGGTTGTGCGTTATGTATATAGTTAAATTTTTTTTTATTTATATTGCTTCTTTATTTATATTTTAATAAAAATCATATTGGACAAAAACAGGGATTGGATATGATTATACTCGTAAACTCGTAACAGCTTTAAACAAGTGTGCATAACAGTGTGCAAAACAGTGTTTGCATTGTTGCGTTTCGTTCGGTTAGTAAGAGTGCCGGAGGACCACCTCCCCTTCCCTACACTCCCTTCTCCCCTTCCCTTCTCCGAAACACAGACTAACGCATTTGCGACTCCCCTGGTGTTGCAAGTGTCTATGGACGGCGGTGATCACTTAACATCAGGTGGCCCGTCAGTTCGCTTGCCGCCTATGACATAAAAAACAAGACACATATATTAAAAAAAAAAAAAATAACAAAATATGTTGATAAATACAAACCTTGAAGACGGCGGGTCCGATTTGAGTTTTTTTTTTATTTCTTGAACTCTGAGGAAGGTTTATATGACATGAATTCGATATTATAATTGACATTTAACGCGGACGTAGCACGTTGCGGGTACAGCTAGTTTTAAATAAAATAGGTTAGGGCAGTGGTCTGCAAACTGGTCAACCAAAAGAGCTAAATCAGAACAAACAAAACTAAAATTTATTCAAAGTCCTTTTTTTAATGTAAACTCACTATAGTAGGTACATATTCTTATCGAAACGATTACTAAGTACATTCTTTGCTTAAAGTCTATTTTGCGAACGACTATCCGTGCTATTGTTGGTTACTGTAGGCTTGTGTTTCAAAAATATTTGTTCGTCCTTTACAAAGCAAGTTAATAAAATAATATTCTCTATTTGCATTAAATACTTTGTGGGAGAGTTGCATACGACCCGCGGGCCGCGGTTTGCCGTCTATGGGGTTAGGGAATACATTTTTTTTAAATGAAAAGTACGCTATGTGCTTCTCTGTACCCCTGATTGCGTTGAGTAGGTATTCAAAGCGTAGAAAGCGTAACAAGCAAACTCAAACTACTAGATTTTTTTTTTCAGGTCAAAAATTCGCGATGCTAGAAATGAAGTCGGCAATGTCAGGACTCATACGCAGATTTAAACTGGAGCCAGTCACCCATCCGGAAGAAATTATATATTTCTGTGACCTAGTATTACGACCTAATAAGCCTATATATGTCCGTTTCCTTAACAGGAAGGGATTGCATTAAAGAAACGTAGTGTACTTATGTACGCATGTAAAATGTGTTCTTTGGTAATGTTCTAATTAAAAATCTATTTAACTGTGTTAATTTATTATCTGTGTTAATTTATAATCTGTGCTATAATTTCGCTTGACTCAGAAATTACTAGGATTGAACGCTCTATAATAATGCCTTTTGCAACTAGTAACTGTAAATTACACCGGTGAGGCAGTACAGGTGACTAAAGACAATTTTTTTTTTCTTAATGACTGGTTCTACAGAAAAAATTTTGAGGAGACTAACTTGTTCATTTCATTTAATTATTATAATTGAATTACTAAAATAACTAGTTTAATTAATATATTCTTTAGATAATAATTCAGTAAAAAATCATCTGCGTTCTTCATATTAGTGCTATCTATCTCTATATGTGTAAATTTGTAATTTTCCTGATGTTCTTTATTTGTGTTATAGAATGTTTATTCAAGAAAGTATATTCTTATGATACACTTAATCATTTATCTTATCTTAACCATGCCCTCCCGGCTGCCCAATTTTACAAATATCTTTACAAATATCCAACCTACGCACAAGTGTCGTATATCGGTGTGTTCGTCTCGACACGGGCTACACTATTAGATAGATAGGATATATAAATTAAACACGCAACACAGGTGAAAACTCGGAAAACTGTATTTTTCAAAATTTTCCATAGAAACACTTCATTTTTCACAAGGTTTTATGTAAATTTCACATTTTTTGGACAGCATCAGATTCGGAGCGTGACCCCTCGCTCGCCGCACCCGTCGGAAAAGCCGAGAGACGCCCCCGCGATCTGAAACATAAAATTTTTATTAGAAACATAAAATTCAAAATTTTCCGCAAACTTACCAAGTTTTTCATCCAGATTCCGTAGTAGTGGAGTGGTAGTTCCACCCCTCACACGCCGCACCCACCGGCACCGTCCAGGGAATACTCCGGGATCTGGAAAATTCAAAAGATTATTAAAATTTTAAACATTAAAATTCCGTCAAAATTTTCAAAATTTTCCGGACTTTTTCACACTCAGGGATAGTCTTTGACGTCCTGAGGGTGAAACCGAAGGAAAAACTGCGAAAATCCAACTAAAAATCCCTTTTTTCGACCGCCCGCCACACCCATTTTTCTTCACTGGGTAGGTGGATTTTGCTATTCGGATAAAACTTTTTTCGTATATTCGGTGATTTTTGAGGCGCAACGTGTAGTACACGATAAAAACAAAAGAAAAAATAGGGGGACTATCAGCTAAAAGCTAAATTGACAGAACTGGGCAGCTATCTAGTTTTAAGACGAACATAGTTCATAAATTATTTTAAAATATTTTATTTTACACTTTATGTAGACTATTATGGGCAGCTTAGTGTATTAGTGACTCAATTAGACTACCTACGCCCTTCTGGGATTAGTAGGAACAAAATACAGACGACCAAAAACGGAAAATCTACTAGAATTATAAAGACAAAATTTTGTTCCAAAGTGTATACAAAATTGACAATTAGGGATAATAGACAAGCTTATATAGATATACACGAATTTAGTGCATAAAAAATATATCGTAGAGACAATTAATCAGTTAAGATGGTCATTAAATTTACAACTTATACAACTATAAAACGCTATACAAAGTTACAATCAGATATTTACAAAATATTTACAACTCTTCTATACTATAATAAAACTGTAACAAGTCGAAATCTGTACATTAAATATTTTTTGAAAATTTTAATCAGGGTAGACTATGTTATCGATATAGAAGCCAAAAATAATCTTTTTACAATTTTTGTCTGTCTGTCTGTCTGTCCCTATGCACACGCATCACTCTGAAAGTATTAAATCAATCTTGACGAAACTTGACATAGTGATACCTAATATAACGAAATTACATCAAATGTACTTTTTATCCCATAAAACGCAAAGACTTCTCCAGGATTTAGGATTAAAGTCTAGAATCTAAGCCCGTATTACTCTGAAAGTACTGAGCCATTTTTAACGAAATTTAACACAGTGATAACTGATAATACAAGGCTACATCCAGGATACTCTTTGTCCCATAAAGCGCAAAGAATTCTCCAGGATAACGAAAATCAAAAATTTGTAGAACGTAACTAGACTTTTTTGCGACACCTTAGTACAAGAGCCGGCAACGTTGGAAGAACAAGAATTTTAGAGTACCTGATTCTTTAATATATGAATATATATTTTTTGTATCATAAGAGGCAAACGACAGGTGGGTCACGTGATGTTTAGTGACCACCACCGTCTATAGAGGCTAGCAACACCAGGGGATTTGAAAGTGCGTTTCCAACCTGTATATGGGGGAGGGTAAGGGAAGGGAAAGAAGGAAAGGGCAAGAGAGGTGGGCCTCCGGCACTCTCACTGATCGAACGAAACACTACAATGCAAGCACTGTTATTTCACGTCGGTTTTCTGTGAGAGGGCAGTATTAGCCCGAACGAGCCGACCCTTTCATGCTGAAATCAGTAATAGCTTCAGCGTGGCTCTACCACCTACAGAAATTATCAATATATCAATAGAGAGAATTTAGGACACTCTGTAGCCGGTTAACGTTGTATCTTTAATAGGCATTTTGATTTAATTAATTCTGATTTATGATTAATCAATAATAAGTTTAGGAACATTTTTTTCAGTAACTTTTAAACGCAATTAAACAGTCAGACACATTTTTTACAAACAATCATATATATACCCGCTGATATATTTTATAAATAAAAAAAAGAATGTGGTGTCGTGGGACACCAGGTAGGAACGAAGTTCTTTCGGCTAATGTAGAATCGACACTATTTGGAAAAAAAAATCGTGCTCAATTTTATGTAATCGTAATTCAAATTATCAATTAAAATAACAAAATATGTCTTTTTTTTTGTTTGACAACATAGAATTACATAGAAATAGAAATAATTACAAAAAAGGAGAAAGAGAAAGGTATTATACACTACTCGCTTGTGTATACGAGTGTCGCGCCTGCGCACGTCTCATTTAACTGTTTTATTCCATGCACTTTTTGTTACGGTTTTACTATCACATTTTTTTCAGTTCAGTCGCGCAGCGAAATCTCTATCTCCTCCAAGCCTGCCGTAAGGAACTTCGTTCCAATAATAAATTTCAAACCAATTATTTTTTTCCATAGCAAAGAACAAATTTCATTTTATTAAACATTATTGATCACCATATACAACGATAAACGTAAACGTATGACTTGGTATTGACGCCATCTTAAATATATGCGTCGTCGACCATCAGGCTATAGGAAACCGAAATACCTTGGGCCGGCGAGATGAAATATCTCTGTGTCACTTTAGATAAACACTTAAATTTCGATTCACACACAGAAAGAGTGCGAAACAAAGCCGTATGGTCTTGGGTCGTTTCTATCATTTGCTTTGTCATAAGAGTAAAATGTCCCCCAGACATAAACTCACTTTATATAAAACTTGCATCCGTCCGATTATGACGTAAAGTTGTTCGGTCTTTGCACATGCGCAAAATCGTATTCAAAAGTTGCAGGTTCTCCAGAACCGAACCCTACGTAAAATCACCGGTGCCCCATGATACGTCCGGAATAAGGATCACCACAGGAGCTGGAGATGCCTTCTGTCTGGGCGTATATAAAATCACTCACACGTAGTTATTTCGAAAAAGCCGCGAATCATCCTAGACCGTTAGTGGTATCCGCCGCGAACGATGAACCCGTACCCAACGCTGCGCAGTATAGAAGACGACCGCGACACATTTTTACCGACCCTCTTGATTCAATCACGTCAGCGAACGATCAATACCAGCCTGTCTCTTCAAACAGAGCGTGTTCTCGCCCACGCCCGCATAACTGCAGATCACGCCGTCGTGGTCTGGGAGTAAATTTCGCTTCCGCACACTAAATTAGGCCCTCCTCGGCAACGGCTCAAGCCTAGATCTGTTCCCTCGGTGTGAAGCCCTTGAGTACGCTGCTCACGCGATACAGTGACACAAGAGTTCTACCCTTATTTTTCGTTATCCTATCCTATATAGTTTAGAGGAATTTTTCCTACACAAAATACATATAGAAGTTGTTGAGGCACGCATGCTTGGTACACATGCATGTTTCAATAACTTATATACACCCACCTCCCCTTCCCTCTACCTCTCCCCTCCCCGCGTCACAGAAACACCAACGTGAAGTAGCAGTGCTGCATTGTTGCATTTCGTTCAGGTAGTGAGAGCGCCGGAAACCCACCTCCCCTACTCTCCCTTCCCCTTTCCCCTATTCCCCCTACCCAAACACAGGCTGGCAATGCACTTGCAACTCCTGCATATATTTATTATCAGAAAATTGAGAGTTTTTTAGTTCGATAAGGGAAAAAAGTAAACTCTTCCACTTTCATGTGTAAGCGTGTAGGCGTGCACGTGTGTGGGGGTGATCGTGTAGTGTTGTAGCAGTGATGTATATTTGTGTGTCATCGTATCGCGCAAGCAACGCACTCAAGGGATACCTACCGAGGGATTGAACGTGATGTATAAAACTGGTTTGGTTTGAAGGTGATAGGTACTATGTTGTGAGTGGTACAGAGATTATTTATAAAAATATATTGGAAATATATTTCAAATACGTTTTCAAAACAGTTTATAACTCTTAGACAATAGTTTCAAGCAAGTGACATTTGACGCTTTTGGCGCGATGTTTGACACTTCGATACGGTGTTCATATATTTTTCTTTAATACAATGGAGTATAAAAAGGTTTAATACAAGTTGAAGATAGTTATGATAAAGTAAGCGGTAGAGATGTTTATTCAGTTTTATGTAGGTTAGTTTTTATTTTAATTGATCCTGGTAGATGACGCTACGAACGGGTACTAGACTTATTAAAAAAAACATGTAATCTGGGTATATGTTTGAGTGAATCCGTGGATAGTTTGGATTCACAATTGGAAACTGTAGTTGTGGCTGCAATTGGGTATCAGTTTTATTTGCGGGGTGGTAGGGCTTTACAGCCTGACTGGGTCACAACCACCATGTACATGGCGAAAAAATCCGTAATAGTGACTCGCTTCTGCGCGTCGCGTTTCGGGATCAACCTGTACATATCCAGCTTTCTGTAGGCCGGCATGATAGTGGCGACCAGCGATGGATAGTATGTCACTCGGTGGTCGCTATTGTTTTTGGATTGTACTGTGCTTACCATCAGGCCAAGTGCAGGCATTTTGCCGTGCTACGATAAAAAAAAAAACAATTTTTTCGCGTGATAACCAATTTGGTGCAAACGAAGTTGCACGGGTCAGCTAGTTTAAAATAAAATTTTATTAAATACATATAATAGTATTCGACAAACGTACATAGTACTAACTGACAGAAAATGAGCTCAACAAGCGAGCAAAGGACAGGACGCCCCGAGGAAAGAAAAAGAGTTCCTTTAGTAAGAGAAAAAACGGACCCACCCCCATCCCCATCAAAACTGAAAACGTCTACAACAAAATTATTTCAGGATGCCAAAACCCAACTTGAAAATTCTGGTAACCTAAAAAACAAACATCAAAGAGACTGTAACAAACCACTTAAGTCAATTGTATGAAATAGTGCTAAATATGAGAGAGATGATTGGAAAAAGGGATACGGAAGTGATAAATATGAAAGCTAGACACAACGAGGAATTACTCAGGATGGAAAAGGAGTATGCGGACAAATTGACAGAGATTTTGAAGGGAGGTGGGCATGGAGGGATAACGAGAGCGGAAATGAAAGAGGTTTTAAAAGAAACTATCTTGGAAGGACAAAGTATAGATATAGGAACAGAAACTGTAGGAGAGGGAATAAATAAAAATGAAATAAAGGAACTAATAGAAATTGTTAGGGAAATAAAAGAGAAGATAGAAGATAAAAGTGGGACAGAGTATCAGAGAGAAGTAAGAGCTGGAAACACGCCACTGACAATACGGGAGAAAAGGTTGCCACCACCAATACACACGATCATAGTTAAGTCCAACAAGGAGGAAGATACTAGCGGGGATGTTCTGGACAGGATCAGGACAGCTGTAAACGCTAGAAGTACAGGAATAAAAATTGAGAAGATACGGAAAGCCAAAGAGCAAAAGGTAATAGTAAGCGGAACGGAAGAAATGATCAAGGAAGTAACTAAAAGAATTGGGAAAGAAGCACCGTCGCTGCACGTCGAACAAGCGAAAAACAAATATCCACTAGTCATACTGAAGGACGTGATGGAATACCACAGCGACGAGGATATACTAGGGATGTTAAAAAGTCAAAACGGACATCTGTTAAAGGACATAACGGAGAAGGACTTTAGGACAGAAATCAAATATAAACGGAGAGCAAGGAATGTACTGACTAATCATATTGTGCTGCAAGTGTCCTCCCAGGTATGGGCTGCGCTGACCACCGCGGGGAAGGTGTATATAGACTTACAGAGGATTATAGTTCTAGACCAATCCCCGGTGGTCCAGTGCACGAAATGCCTGGAATTCGGACATGGTCGAAGAAGGTGCACCCAGTCCGACGACAGTTGCAGCCACTGCGGAGGCAAGTATTTAAGGAAAGAGTGTCCAGCATGGAAGAAAGGCGACCTCCCAATATGCAGCAATTGCCATAAAAACAAGATGGGAAGGTCAGACCACAACGCTTTCGATGAAGGTTGCCCTATCAGGATCAAGTGGGACACATTGGCGAGGCAGAGTGTGGCCTATTGTTGAGGGTACTTGTTGTCCAAGGCACCATAACATATCTGCAGCCAAATAAAGACGCAACTAATGTCTCCCTAAGATGTGTCCAAGCAAACCTTCAGAGAAAGCAGGTGGCCTTGGAAGAATTGGTGACCGAAGCCAGAAAACAAAACTTTGCGATCGCGCTCCTACAAGAACCATATACCGGATCCACAGGAATGGTAAAGAACTTCACAGGAGTGAGGACGGTACAAACACAAGGTACCAGAGAAAAACCCGTCAAGGCTGCCATCGCGATTTTCGACGAACGTATAAAGTTGATCATAGACTCAATTCAAACAACTGAAAATATAGCTGTGGCAACATTAATAATGGGAAACACCGTTTTAGGAATAATTTTGGTTTATTTCGAGGACACGGTCCCCCTAACACCATATCTGGACAGAGTAAAAGAGGAGATCGCAAAGCTCAAGACGGACAACATTTTGGTGGGAGGCGATGTAAACGCATGGAGTACCTGGTGGGGTAGCGCAAAGGATAACGAAAGAGGAGAGGAAATAGTGGGAACCCTGAACGAGGAGGGACTATACATCCTGAATCAAGGAAGGGCCCCTACCTTCTTCACAATAAGGGGAAACAAAATATTCCAAAGCTCCGTAGACATAACGGTCTGCAGTGACGCACTCCTGGATCGAGTAAAAGGATGGGAAGTCGACGAAACAGTCGCCAGCTCCGACCACAATACTATTAGATTTAATATTAACATAGGCAAAATAGAAGAGCAAAATGTAAGAGAAAATACAAGGATATATAAAACTAAAAAGGGTAATTGGGATAAATTCAAAATTGAGATACATAAAAAATTTAAAGAGCATAAAATTAATATAAATGAAATCAACAAGATTGTAAACACGGAAGAACTTAAAAATAAAATAGATAAATACATACAAAGCATTACAAAAGCATGCGAAATAAGTATCCTTCGCTATACAGATAATAATAAAAGAAAAGTAAACTTACCTTGGTGGTCCGAAGAAATAGGAAGACTGAAGAAACTCGTAGGAAGGAAGAAGCGAAGAATCCGTTGCGCAGCGCCGTCGAGAAGAAGGAGAACAATAGAAGAGTACCTGAAAGAAAAAGAGAATTATGAGCAAATGATTAAAAACGCTAAAATAACTAGTTGGAAGGAGTTCTGCACCAGGCAGGAGAAGGAGTCCTTCTGGGATAGCATATATAGGGTGATAAGGAAAACTGCCCCGAAGCACGAAGAC
Organism: Antheraea mylitta; assembly: GCA_014332785.1. Classification (NCBI taxonomy): domain Eukaryota; kingdom Metazoa; phylum Arthropoda; class Insecta; order Lepidoptera; family Saturniidae; genus Antheraea; species Antheraea mylitta. Next base: position 4,074,516 of record JACEII010000041.1, read on the forward strand.
CAGCTGCTAATAAGAGAGGGAAAAACCCTAACCCCGGAGGAATCAGTAAGACTGCTGGCGGAGACATTCTTCCCAGAAGACAACCCTGACCAGGATACACCAGCCCAGAAAGACATAAGGGAAAAAGCAGAGCAGGTGAATGAAATAATACAAGAGGATGAGATCGACCCTCCATTCACCGAATCAGAGCTAACACACACGATCAGTACACTTAAAACGAAAAAAGCTCCCGGGCCAGATGGGTTCACGGCGGATATTTGCGTAGAAGCCATTAAAGCAGACAGCAAATCATTCTTGGCCATAATAAATAGATGTTTGGAGGTGGCATACTTCCCCATACAGTGGAAGATAGCGACAATCATCACCCTGAGGAAACCTGGGAAAGCCGATTATAACAACCCTAGAGCGTACAGACCCATAGGGCTACTATCCATCCTGGGGAAAATACTGGAAAAGATCATGATAAGGCGAATCAGATATCATATAGCCCCGAAGATCAGCCCAAGGCAGTATGGTTTCACGCCGCAGAGAAATACGGAGGACTCCCTCTATGATATAGTGACGCACATAAAGACCAACTTGAAAAATAAAAAGATCAACCTAGTCATATCACTAGTCATAGAGGGGGCCTTTGATAGCGCATCGTGGCCCGCAATCAAAAACCAATTGCTGGAATACAATTGCCCAGTAAACCTTAGCAGGCTGGTGAGGAGCTATTTGGAGGATAGGGAGGTAGAGGTCCAGTACGCAGTCTCGTCTGCTTTTGTGCTTGCACAAAAAACACAAGCAAAGGGTGTGTGCAAGGCTCTATCATAGGTCCCCTGTTCTGGAACCTCATACTAGACCCGCTCCTGAAAGGCCTATCTGGAAGAAGTATATACAACCAGGCTTTCGCGGACGATATAGTTCTGGTGATCTCCGGAGAAGAAATCGCAAAAATACAGGATGACGCTAACAAAATATTAGACTACATACATGAATGGGGTAAAATTAACAAACTAAAATTCGCACCGAATAAAACAAACGCTATGGTCATCACTAAAAAACTTAAATGGGATATTCCAAGAATTCAGATGGGGGGGATCCAAATTAACATCGTCAATGATATAAAATTATTAGGAGTCACGATCGACAATAAACTTACCTTTAACAAGCACATAGCAAATACCTGTATCAAAGCGACTAATATTTATAAACAGCTAATAAAAGCAGCGAAACTCTCCTAGGGTTTAAGCCCGGAGGTCACTAGAACGATTTACACGGCCGTTGTCGAACCAACAGTCCTGTACGCTGCGGGGGTTTGGAATACAGAAATCGAGAAACAGAAGGCGAAAAAGCAGCTGGCAACAGTGCAGAGGGGTTTTTGCCAGAAAATTGCTAGAACCTACAAAACTGTCTCCCTGAACGCGGCAACACTCCTAGCGGGAGTAATACCTCTTGACCTAAGGGTCAAAGAGGCAGCTACGCTGTACGAAGTCAAGAGGGGGAAACCGCTGGGAGAGGAACTGCGTGACAGGGAAATAGAACGCAAAACTTGTTACCTAAAAGCACTCCACCCTGCTCAAGACTCCGTAATTACATATCAACATTTGGAAGAACACCTCGACCTACTGGAAACACCACTAGACAGTGAGATACTAATATATACGGACGGCAGTAAAATAAATGGGAAAGTTGGGGCTGCGCTAACAGTGTGGAAGGGAAACAAGGAAATCAATTTCAAAAAACTGAAACTCGAACCATACTGTACAATCTACCAGGCTGAACTCCTGGCAATAAATAGAGCAGCAAAACTAGTTGAAAAATACCAAAATATCAAAATTTTGAGTGACTCCAAAGCTGCTTTGGAAGCACTCAAAAACAACCAGGATTTTCAACCAATAGTATTTGAAACCCCAAGATACATAAACCAGCAGCAGCAAAATGGGAATAAAATCGAGCTGTTTTGGGTCAAAGCACATATGGGAACACCAGGCAACGAAAGAGCAGACGAGCTGGCGAAAGAAGCGGCGCTGCGTTCAAAAGTGAAGCCACATTACGACAAATGTCCGATCTCGTTCCTACGGAACAAGGCGAGACATCAGTCTGTAACGGAATGGAATCAAAGATTCACGGAAGAAAGAGTAGCAGAAACCACCAAGACCTTTTTCCCGGACGCAGCGCTCGCATATAAGACCTTAAAAGGGAAAGCACTCACTCCTGAGTGCTCACAAATCCTTACAGGACATGGGGCCTTCGCTCAATACTTGCACCGTTTTAAGAGGAAAACTCACCCGGGCTGTATGTGTGATGACACAATTGAACAAACGGTCCACCATCTGCTGCTGGACTGTCCAATTTTCGCCAAAAAAAGGATCGAGTTTGAGCAGGAAACCGATAAATCACTTAATATACATAATCTAAAGGAAATAGTGAAAGATAAAAGTAACCTTTATAAATTTGAAAAACTTTGTAAAACTATAGTAACAGTGTGCAAAAGATTTAATAAGGATTAATTATACAAAATAGCAAATTCAAAAATCAGAATAAATGTAAATACAGAACAAATCGCAAATAGAAAATAAAGTCGCAAATAATAAAAAATAGAACAGAAATAAAACCCCAAGAAAGCAGAACAAAACGATGCCAAAAATGAAACCTAAATAAGGACTCTGACCACCATGTTAGAGGTGAAAAGCTGACTCCCGACAGACGGGCGACCCACAAAAAAAAAAAAAAAAACCATGGCCTCCCTATATATGATAATGTATATCTATATAGTATAATAGAACTGTAATAAGTCGAAATCTGTACATTAAATATTTTTTGGAAATTTTAACCAGGGTAGACTATGTCATCGATATAGAAGCCAAAAATATTTTTTTTACAATTTTTTATCTGTCTGTCTGTCCCTATGAACACGCATCACTCTGAAAGCACTGAACCAGTCTTGACGAAACTTGACATAGCGATAACTAATATTACGAGATTACATTTAAAATACTTTTTGTCTTATAAAACGCAAGAGGTTCTCCAGGATAAATGATTAAAGGCTAGAATCTAAACATATATTACTCTGAAAGTACTGAACCAATTTTGACGAAACTTGACACAGTGATAAATAATATTACAAGGTTACATGTAGGATACTTTTATCTCATGATACACAAGGGTTCTCCAGGATAACGGACTAAAGTCAAAAATTTGGAGTACATACGAGTATAATATGACAAATCTATATATTAATACGTGAAAAAAATTTTTTGTATCCCTTTTTAACCTATTTCCCGTCAACGGGTGAACTTGAAATTTGGCATAGTTAAAGTTTATATGGCGGAGAAGTGCAGAAAGCTGTTTATTTTATATAAGATGCATTAGAAGTACATTAAATTAATTAAAATATGCACTACTCACACTACTACTCGAATTTACAGTACAATACACCCGTCAACCGTCAACAAGACAGCCGTCAATAATTACGAACATCAAAAAGGTTGTGAAGGAGATTGCTATGCTCGACTATATGTATTTTTTAACTCTTACGTTCTAATTACCAGTTTTCATCCTACATTTAACAATGATATTATAAAATGTAACTATTATTGTAATGTTTATTATTTTTTATGGTGAACTCCTTCAAATGATGAATTAATAAAAAACAAATAATACTTTGTATAATCAAAATAAGAGTTTTGATCATAAAAGTAATCCATGACTTAGACCTCCGCGGTTATTATGTTGCAATTCAACCTCATGTACAACAAAAAAGAATTAACTTTCAAATTTAATGGTAGTATTAAAAACGTTTTTGTCTGGGATTCACCATTTAATTGTATTGTGCATCTATTACTTTTCCAAACGATGATACTGGGTATATCACTATTTCTCATAATGAACAGACTACATTTAATTCCGTATCACCCAGAAATACCACCCCATGGTGTCGTGTAAAATTAATTGAAAATTGTGTCATGGTTTGCGATAAATTTCTTTATCTTCGTAAATGTTCGTATGTTTGGTTAACATTTGAGCTTTACCACGTGGTGTTTGTTTCCAATTTATAATTAATTTTCATTTACACATAGATTTTTTTTAATGATTATATATGGCATATAACTGAAAAAAATAACTGAGTAGCCATGATGAAAACCTTGGATTATAGAAGTATATCCTTTGACAAAAGAACTCCAATAAAGTTCAAACTTCAAAAAATCAATAAACTATGGTCGAATGTCGACCACTGGGCGCCCACTAGTATATGTAAATGAAACTGTCAGATGTTGTTACATTTATTTTGTTGTATAAAAATTATTAGACAAAGGTGACAAGATTTTTTCCTAAAACATAAACCTGTAGGTGGTAGGCCACGCTAAACGTACTGGTTTCAGCATAGATCAATCGACTCGGCCGGGGTTGTAACACCCTCTCACAAAAAACCGACCTCAATTAACAGTACTTGCATTGTTGTGTTTAGTTCGGTCAGTGAGAGCGCTGGGGATCCACCGCGCTTTCCCTCTCGATTTTAAAATATTCTGCATTAGTGCTCCGCTCCTATTGGTTTTAGCGTGATGATATATAGTCTAAAACCATTCTCGATAAATGAGCTATATAACATTGAAAGAATTTTTCAAATCGGACCACTAGTTCCTGAGATTACTCCCTACAACGTCGCAAACTCAGAAACCCACAACCTTTACCTCTTTATAATATTAGTATAGATATTGTAAAGTCTTCTGAGCAGATGACGATTGCCATTTATACACAAATTATTCTTTATCTTCTTTGCAGGCTTTATGAATAACAAATTCATTTATGCCTTTGAACAGTGATGATAAAAAATATACGAGTATCTGATCTGTAACGAATTCATAATTATACCGCGTTGTGACTGTATAGACGTGTTTTTAAACATGTTTCTATATTTACTTTTAATTCTTTGCTTAGTTATATTATTATTTAGTTTTTATTGCCGTTATAATCGAGATGGCCGTTTACTGTCTAAGATACCCAGTCCTAGAGGGGTGCCAATATTTTCAAATTTATTTGACCTTATTTTATCTCCCGGTATGTATTTTAGAAGACTTATTTTTGATATATTTGTGAAGGTGTTGGATAATTCTTGTTTATAACTACAATAGATCACACTACAATAAAGTTCTAAGTTTGGAAGAAATTTGACTATTTTTGTGTGGCTTTTTCCCTCTTGGCTTTTCACAATTCGCGAGTGTGTGTGAATTACATCTGCTTTGAAAGCAGTTAAAACGAATCTCTTTTGTGTATGATAGCAAAACATTATCAAACGTTAGATGTATCTTTTGATAACTTATATCTCCAATGCCATATATCAAATCCTAAGTAATGTCCGATCCTAACTAATATTATAAATGATTTTTTTTTGTGTAGGGGGAAGTCCTTCCCTTAGTTATGTTCTTAGGTGCTCGTTTATAGAAATAAAGTTGCTTATTACATCACAATTAATTAATGTAATCTGTGACAATGATATTGTTATGTAACCTGAGTGCTTTAACACCTGTATTAGTGAAAAACCATAAAGATTTAAGCGCCATACAAACGAAAATAGACCTTATGATGCAAAGGTTAGCAAACAGTTTGGCAGTATAAGGTTTAAAAAAATACTGGATTTATTACAAGATTTGAATAATTATAAATGATGTAATGTGAAATTCCAATTATTATGTAAAATGTATTATTACATTATTATTTAATTTTTAAGAACTATTTTTTGTACTACACCACGAAATGTCCAACTTAGCTATTGTATTTATACTTCTAGGTAAGAAAAAATATTTTACATTAAATACTGAACTAAATATACATTAAACTACAACAATATGAATATATCAAATTAAATATTGAATAATTTAGACAAATGAATATGATAACAATAGTTTTCAGCCAATTAACTTTACTATTATTCTTTCTCCTTATTTCATATAAAACTTATTTCAAGAAAATATACAATATTTTATCGATCATAAGAAAAAAAAAACGAAATATATTTTAAATTAGATATAATTTTTATGAAAATAATATCAAATACATGATAATATAAAAATCATATATAATCTGAATATAATTATATATATTATTGTGACCATAGATTTATAGACTCATATGGTACATGTACTAAATGTCTTTGCCGATGGCGGGAAATTTAAATTTTTTTAAAAAGCGCGCTGGGACCAATCTGTCCCAAAGCTAGTATCCGTACAATTTGTTTGTTACGCTTCCACACCATAACTATTCAACCAACCGTCATGAAATAAACAATTGTTAGGTATAAAAAAGGACAGAGAAAGTTTCATCCAAGTTTCAGGCTATTGTTCTCGAGGATAGGTCAAAGCTATATTAATGCGAGCGAAGCTGCGAACAGAAGCCAGTAATAAATAAAAAAAACCTGAAAAAGGAGTTGGTTCGTGGTTATTTTATTGAAGTGAAATTTTATGGAATGGTAGGGCAAAAATTCCTTGTGCTGTAAACGTAAGATAGGTATTTAGTAGCATGTAGTAGGTGTATGTCTGGGTCTGGTAGTATATTAAAGAGAAAAAATGTATTATTAAGTGTTTATTTACTTCGTATAGTATATGGTTTATAAACATTTTCATATCTACATATATATTAATATGTGAAGCAAAAACTTTGTACCTCTTTTTAAGGTAATTCTGTGAACGTATTCATTTGAAATTTGGCATAGTTAAAGTTTATATGGCGGAGAAGTGCAGAAAACTATTTATTTTATATAAAATGCATTGGAAGTACATTAATAATAATATGCCTTACTCCCACTATTGCTTGAATTTTACACAACATATACACATATGTAAATAAAAAAAACATTTTGACAGCCATCAATAACGAACCTCAAAAAAGGTTGCGAAGGAGGTTGCTATGCTCGACTGCATGTATTTTTTTTACTCTTACGTTCCAATTATCCTTTTTCATCCTACATTCAACAGTGATATCATAACATATAACTATTATTATAATATTTATAACACGACTTACATTCCATACCTACATGTTTTTTGAATTTAAAGGGTCGAATTGCAGTTTAATTTTACAATAATATAATAATTTTAACCTGAATGACGTTGCATGCTTTATATGCCCTTTGAAATATCAAATATTATAATTAATTCTCCTTGGTTTTATTGGATGTCAAAAATTTTAGGTGAAGGTTCAACCTGATGTAGCTACAGAAATGAATTTATTTTCAAAAGTTAATAGTAGTATTAAAAACATCTTTGTTTTGGATTCGTCATTTGATTGTACTGTTTATGCATTACTTTTCCAAAAGATGATACTGGGCATATCACTATTTCTCATAATGAACAAATTATATCACAGAGAAATGCCACCCACCCATGGTCTCGTGTAAAATTAATTGAAAATTGTGTCTTGAGTTGCGATAAATTTCTTTATTTTCGTAAAGTTATGTTTACTTAGAATTTGAGGGCATTACCACCTATTTTTTGGTCCAAAGTTATAATTAATTTCAATTTTCATTTACACATAGATTTTTTTATGTTTATATGATTAAAGATCTTGGTAAATGGCAAATAACTGAGTAGCCATGATGAAAATCTTTGATTATAGAAGTACACCCTTTGACAAAGGAACCCTAATAAAGTTCAAACTTTAAAAAATTAATTAACTATGGTCGAATGTCGACCACTGGGAGCTCACTAATATTAGTACAATATAACTCATGTAATTCAAAGAATTTTCACTTTATCCGTGTGTACACATTTTAATAAATAAAAAATTAAAACAATTAGGTTATGGTACATTTTTCATTTACCTATATGTATAAACTAGCCTCTGTCCGCGACTTCGTCCGCGTGGAATAAAGATATACTTTGTTTATAACACGCAGCGGAAGCTCTCAAGTGGAAAAAAATCCGATTTTGAAACATTCTTCATTGGTACTCCGCTTCTATTGGTCTTAGCGTGATGATATATAGTCTATAACCATTCTTGATGAATGAGCTATATAACATTGAAAGAATTATTGAAATCGGACGAGTAGTTCCTGAGATTACCCGCTACAACGCCACAACATCACAACGTCACAAACTCACAAACTTTACCTCTTTATAATATTAGTATAAACTAGTATAGATAGGCAGACACGAAACAGTTAAGATAATCTTCCTACTCTGTTTCTCAAGTGCTTTTGTTTTGTTTAGTAATTACTGATGAGCTTTATCAATAAAATAATTAGAAGAGAATTGTTTTTTTCACAGAATATTGAAACATAAAAAATTTAAGAATTTTGACCATCAACCATATACTAGTAAAACTAATAAATCTGTAATTCTGTCTGTATAATAATTTTATTCTAAATTTTTTGATGGATATTTATTTAACAAGGACATTTATCATGATGACTATCTGTATACTTGTTTGTATGACCGAGTTTAACACAAAACTTGCTTAACCGATTTTCATGAAGTTATGTATGTAAGCTTACCTATGGCATACATCGATTCTATAACAAATCTCTAGATTGAGTAGAAACAACAATATCTTGTTAAGTCCCAGCCGATTTCAATCTAATACCTTTAAACGAGCAATTCTTGTATATTTTCATATTGTTATATATTCAGGATCTCGGAAGAGACGTCAGCAATTTCCGTGAAACTTAGTGTGTAGGTGGTTTGGGGGATGATAAATCGATCTAGCTAGATTTCATTCATAGAAAACTTTTTTATATAAGTTTTCAGGTAATGAAAAAATAATGACAAAACAAAAATAGTTCAAATGGAAATCTGCTGCTTCGAAAATCTGTTTAACCCCATTTCGAAGACAAGTGATAGCAAAAGAGATATCCTTCTCGTTTTTTTTTTTTTTTGTAAAAAAATACTTATTTTGTGAGACAAACCTAACAGTTTATTTTAATTTTAAAAAAGTTGTTTCAAAGAATCAAGCTAGGCTCGGTCGTCCATTCATCAATATTCAGTAGGTACCTGATAAAAAATTAAAGCAATTATATACTAGGCATTAAAAACAAGACTAAATATTATTACTTTTTAGTTAATTCACAACTGGTATTAATGGATTTTTATACGTCTATACTAATATTACCAAGTAGGAGGATTTGTTTGTTTTTTTGTTTGGTTGAACTCGCTAATCTCAGAAACTACTGGTCCGCTTTGAAAAATTATTTCAGTGTTAGATAACTTATTTATTGAGAAAGGATATATCGTCACGCTAAGACGAATAGAAGCGAGCACCTATGAAAAATGTTTCAAAATCGTTTCTTTCCGTTTGAGAGCTTTCGCTACGTTTTAGCGTTAGCCCGATTTAACTATTGCACGCGGACGAAGTCGCGGAAACAGGTAGTAGGAAATATATGTTATGTTAATAAAGGTAACCGATTAAAGTTACCCGTATTTTTCTTTATGTTTTTTTTTTCAATCATTCGATCAATGAATGGTTTTTTTTTTTCGAAATGACTACGCTATTGACCCAGCAAAGTCTTCACCGGACTACAAAAGCAAATCACGTGAATGGCTTTTATGGCTATAGGTGAAATATGAAATTAAAAATATCAATGAGTAACCGTGCAGAACAGCGGTAGGTTGCTTGTTTTCTTATACGTGTGTATAATTATACATTATAAATAATAAGACAGGAATGGATTTTTGGCGTGATCTTGGAATGTTATAAAGATTTAATATTTTATTCATAATTTTGTCTTATTTTGCTTTATATTTCATAATATTGGTGATATTTTACGTAATACAGTTTGGCTATTATGCATAAGTGAATGGGAAATAATGCCACGGAGCGTGGATTCTGACTTGCGTCAAAAATACCCTGGAAAGTTCTAGCAAGAGAGCCACCATCTATATACATATACATATGTAAATAAATTATCGCTTGTAAAATCATTACATACTCGGCAGTAATAATCTACAAAAAGATTGGTTGCAAAAAATAAAAACTAAAAAACATTGAATTTAAATTAAGCGTCGTAATTAAGTCTTATGTTCATATTACGCAGTCACATGGGAAGTGTATAAAAATTATATGCTTCATTTTTTTTTATCGCAACACCGGTTATAATCTAGTCGACCTTGGGTATGACTAATCGCTCTCGCTAACACTGAAAGAATTATTTAAATCGGACCAGTAGTTCCTGAGATTACCCCCTACAACGTCACAACATCACAACGTCACAAACTTTACCTCTTTATAATATTAGTATGGATTAGTATAGATACACAGCCCGCTATACCAAGCGCCGCTAGTGCGGCGCAAACCGTGCAAGCGCAATACGGCCGGTCATGCTTACGTAGCATATCATGACGCCAAATTATAAATTTATCTCCTGCCAAAAACACAGCTCAACGTGTTTAAAGAAGTTTTTATTTCAAAAATAATTATGTTACTTGGTGACATATAAACATAAATATACAAAAAGCATTAATGAGTTTTAGGCGGGATCTTGGAATGCCATGTAATAGTCTTTATATTATATCCATAATCTTGTGTTATTTGGCTCTGTATTGTGTAATGTTGGTGGTGGTTTATGTAATATAGTTTGGTTATTGTGCCCAAGTGAAGTGGATCGGAAATAATACCACGGAGTATGGATTCTACCTTGCCACAAAAACTCCCAAGAGAGTTCGAACAAGATGGCCACCGTTTTGTTAGTTCATTGAAGTTATATCAATAAACTTGTAGTATTATTACTCACTTGACAATGGCAGTAATGGTCTACTAAATAGAAGACTGGTTGACAAAAATAAAATAGTAGAAGAAAAAGCATTAATACATGTCAACCTTTGCTTTTAACCAGAGACAATTATTTAAGGTTATGGCAACGCACATAATAATAGAAAACGTTGCTGTGTGTATTAAATACATGATTAATCAAGGAGCAGCATCGCTGCCGTATTTCATAAGTAGCTATTTCAGGTTTCAGAATGAATAAGTCGGCTCCCGGTGGTACCATCCTCTCACAGAAAACCGACGTGATGTAACGTTTCGTTTGGTCATTGAGAGAGCCGTAGGTCCACCTCCCCTCCTCCTTTCCTCTCCCTCTCACCATTCCCCCCATTCTCCTCAAATACAGATTGGCAACACACTTGTGACTCCCCTGGTGTTGCTAGTGTCTATGGACGGCGGTGATCATTCGACATCGAGTGATCCACCTGTTCGTTTGCCTCAAATGATACAGAAAAAATATTGGTCAGATGTTATTATTGCACCTATGCTATTTTATTATTTGCTCGCTTATTTTTATCCTTGCACGTGCTTTTTGGTGTCTTTTAAATTTTGATGCCTGCTTCGTTAAATAAAGATGTAGAAGGCCCGTCAGGACACAAGATGGTGGCTCCCTTGCTATAACTTTATATAATGTACTTTGTGGTTAGCAGTATCCATGGATTTTCGTTGCATTTCAGAATACATGCTTCGTAGTATTATGTCCCATCCACTGCACAATAACTGTGCATAATAACCGAACTGTATATTACATAAAACATCAAAACATTACAAAATACAAGTGTCAAAAGACACATGATTATGAACGAATATAAAATCCACTACATGATATTCTAATATCCCGCCAAAAATTGAGAGATCAAGTTTTTACTATACATAGTATATGGACAAAGTAGTTCACTAAAAACTCAACAGATGGCATGTTACGTGGTTAATAGTCATGGAAGAAAGAAAAGAGAAAGAGATTTTGATTTTGTTTTTTTTTTTAACGAGGCCGGTCCTAAACGAAGAATCGTTTTTTTTTTCTCGAACTGATTACGTTATTAATCCAACAAGGCCTTAACAGTTTCACCGGACTATACGAAAAAACGCTTCAAAGCACTTCCATAGTTGGGAAAAATATAGCTTTTATTGTCATTCAACATTTTTTTTTAAATTATACATATAATATATAAGACTCGAGTGTTAATTGTGATTTCGTTGCTCACTTCTCTTATTATAACTATCCACTAGAGGGTTATATATAATTTTCTACATAGTTTTAAATCTATTAAAATTATTGTTTCATTCACAGAACAGTTATTTCAATTCAGCCGAGATATGTGTAGGAAACATGGACATTTTTACAAGTTATCAACTTTTAATATTCGATCGGTCAACGTTTGTAAACCGGAAGATGTCGAAGTAAGTATTAAATTAAATCTATATCGATACTAATATTATAAAGAGGTAAAGTTTGTGAGTTTGTGACGTTGTGATGTTGTGACGTTGTAGGGGGTAATCTCAGGAACTACTGTTCCGATTTGAATAATTCTTTCAATGTTATATAGATCATTCATCAAGAATGGTTATAGGCTATATATTATCACGCTAAGACCAATAGGAGTGGAGCACAGATGAAAAACGTTTCAAAATCGGGATGTTTTTTCCTTTTGAGAACTGCTGCGTGTTAGTGTTAGTGTATCAATTCCACACGAACGAAGTCGCGGGCAGATAGATAGATATATATACCTACAATAAGAAACTAAATCTAATGTGCCTATACTTTGTAGATTTTTGTGAAAAAAAATTGTTGTTTTGCGAGGAAGTCGTCTCGCAGAAGAAGGTGGCGGAGAGGGTCCGTGAGCAGGACCCTCTAAGTAACTATCTCCGTCAACGGAGGACAGGCAGGAGGAGGCGGCAGTCTGTCCACCTTCTCCCACCGTAACCAGACTAGGGAGGATGGGTCGGGGAGTCCATCTTCCCATTGCACAGGTGTCGCGGACGGAGGAGATGGCCGGTGTCTCCTAACAAGACGGGGTCCGATGGCGGTGTTTTTACTGCTGGGCCAATCGCTGTGGCGGCACGATGAAGTCTGTAGAGATCTCGTGTTGCCTCAACTATAACGGCACACGTACACCGTGGGGCTTTAGTCTGTGCGAGTCGAACATAACCCACCCACTCCCCCAAGAGGGTGGCGTATCCATAAGGGATTTCCCCACGTAAAAAAAATTTAGGTCGCGAATTAGGCAACAGCACAAGCCGAGGTATGCCGTGAACTCGCGAGCTAGTTGTCTAAAAATTAACTGTAACAAACAGTAAAAAAATTGTAACTGAATGATTTTTGATACATCTCAAAAACTTCAGCATTCGAACAGGATTATAGGTATTTATTAAGATTCTTAACGGTTCTTAAGTTCAGTTGAATAAAACTCAATTAAAATAATATTGTTACCAGTTACTTGTACTAATAAGTACAGTGTCAACGTGTTATAACGAAAAACTTTCTATAACCTATAAATTAATTGGTTGGTATATCACAAAATCCATACATTAATTCACTCTTTATAACGCATCAGCCATTCTTTATTACTAAATATTCTCATATAATCAAGAAAGCCTGAAAATAGGTAACAGCAGCGACTATACATCATTATTTTCGTCATACGGAACTATATAACAATCAGATTGTAGAAACAGAGTCGTTTTATAGTGAGGACAATATACCACTGAGTAGTTGGTTTAAACAGTTCAGCATAGAATCGAATCATTTTAGCGAAAATTTACAAACATATGAATATATAGATCAGAAGCTGGCCACAACCGTTTCACTTACAGTTGAAGACATTATTGATTCAATTTTAAAAGAGGAACAAAATGAAAATGATGAAGATGATCGAGTCTCTGAATTATATCCAACTGTTCACCAAGCCCTTAATGCCGCCAAAGCTGTAGACAATTTTTTATTGTTTCATGAGACTCGAACACATGAAGACACAACATCTCAAGACAAGCACAGGATACTTAAAAATACAAACCAAATATTGGCATAGCAAAACATGTTCAGGCAAAATTAACAGAATAGATGTGTATAGAATAATTGACCTATCGATAGTAATATGATTAAAAATAATTGTAAACATATAATATTTCAGATAATACTCTCATCGGTGAAATTCATTGAGAAACAAGTACCCTACACTTTTTTAAGACCCTGGTTGGGCAACGGCCTCCTCATTAGTAACGGTCGGTATAATATTGCATTGAAAAAACGTCTTTCTTATTCCTATTAAGGGTATTCCTAAATACTTAAAGCGAATATGTTAGTTTGTCTACCTGTTTGTTGCGATTTCACGCCTCTCCTACTCAACCACTTTATCATAGTATTATAAAATATACTTAGTACTATAACAAATGTGTTTAAGTTCATAGCAGACAAATGAACAGGTGGGTTCCCTGATTTAAAGTTATTACCGCCGTCCATAGATAGACACTAACAACACCGAGGAAGTCGCATATACTTTGCCAGCCTATTTTTGGGGAGAAGGGGAGGGAGAGTAGGTATGTCTCCGGCAATCTCACTGACCGAATGAAACGCAATAATGCTTGCACTGTTACTTTATGTCGGTTTTCTGTGAAAGTGTGACACTGATGAGCCGACCCATTTATGCTGAGACGAGTAACAGCTTCAGCATGGCTGTACCACCTATCAAATTAAAAATGTCTTATATCTTTCAGGTGACTTGTGGCAGGAACGTCGAAAGATGCTTACGCATGCTTTCCATTTCAATATCCTAAAGAAATTTCTTAATATTTTTATAGAAGAAACTGAAGCATTCCTAACAACAGTGCAAAGAGAAGTGACTCAGGAGAGAACTGATATTACACCTTTAATTGTTGATTCTACATTACAGATAATGTGTAGTGAGTATGCAGTCTTATGCAATGGTATATTTAATTTGGTAGATGGTTGCGAAGATCAATTACAAGATTAGTCGACACCATCACAAATCTTATTGGAAAAACCTAGACAAGAACGGTGCAGAGCTAGAGAAAACATCACGAAAGAGAGGAAGCTTATATCTTGCAATGGGATATAGAGAGTTATCCATGACAATGAAAATGTTTGATTTAAAAATTCCTATATTCATTTTAATCCACCTGCATCTTCTATATCAGCTATACTCAACCTGTAGCCCGTGGGCCGCATGCAGACCGCCGGGTCTCTGTAGTTGGCCCACTTGAGTCTACTTTATTTTCAATTATTTTAAATTTCGTGCCCATGTGAAAAACTAGGAGCAATCTGAGTAACTGAGTAACTTACATAGATCTCAGATAACCCGACCGTAATGCGTACCTTATAAAATAAATTAGGTATTTTTTATTTAAAACCTAAATATTTGCAGTTTGTAGCTCACGACAACGAGAGTAAAACGTGTTTGTGACCCTTGAAAAAACGTGGAGTATCGTTGCCTTATATCACTAAGACTTATCTACCTACTCAAAGCAATAATTCACCCAAAATGATACGTTCTAATATTACGTCTAAATGTTAAAAGTACGAAGTTAATCAATTGGGAACAATCGTGCTTACAATAGTGAAAAAAAAAGAAAACATATTCCAGCTAGGTTATGAAAATACATCAAAACGTGTTACAT
This sequence comes from Antheraea mylitta, assembly GCA_014332785.1. Taxonomy (NCBI): domain Eukaryota; kingdom Metazoa; phylum Arthropoda; class Insecta; order Lepidoptera; family Saturniidae; genus Antheraea; species Antheraea mylitta. The sequence goes on from JACEII010000041.1 coordinate 4,089,888, forward strand.
AAATTAATCGATATTAAAGAAATTTTTTTTTACAGAAACAGCAATGGGATCGATGGTTCTAGAAAGTATTCAATCTATTTTTGATAAATATTTAAATGCTTTACATAAAATAGGGGGATGCATTACAAATAGATTAAATAAAACATGGCTCCATGTTGAACCACTTTACAAATTAACCAATGCTCATAGTATTCAACAGATCGCAATCAAAGATTTGCATGCTCTGACAAAAGAGATTGTAAAGGAAAGGAGAAAATACATAAAAGTAAATGGTACAGAAGAAAATTTAGAAGAGGAGTTTTATAAAAGGAAAAATACAATGGTAATGCTAGATTTATTGTTAGAACAAGAGAAATTGGGTAAAATAGACGAAGACAGTATAAGAGAAGAAGTGGATACTTTTATGTTTGAGGTAAAGAACTTGAGCACGCTACTAGTCCACGAGGAAAAAATGCATCATTTTGTATTTGAATTATTTAAAACTATCATTGTTGTTACTTAAATAGATAGGTAAAATAATTCAAGATCTTTAAATTACTCACCTTTAACCAAACAAAAATTTTACAATGCTTTAACATTTATCAATATTTGTTATAGGGACACGATACTACGGCGATGGCTTTGCGATATTTCATTATGAGAATTGCCAACGAATGCGATATACAAGTTAGTATTGATGTTATTTAATGATTAGGCCCTCCTCGGCAGCGACTCAAGCCTAGGTCCGTTCCCTCGGTGTGGAGCCCTTGAGTGCGCTGCTCGCGCGATACAGTGACACAAAAATTTACATCACTGCTACAACACTACACGATCACCCCCACACACGTGCACGCCTACCCCTTACACTGTAATATATGTAGGTAGTTGTATTTATTGTCTTATTTAGCTAAGTGGTTTTTAACTTGTCATCCTTCACTCTCTCCGATTATAGGCGTCTTACAGTATGGTTGCGTTTTATTAAACTCCCTAAAATATAACCCTTTGGACATTTATATCACTGGCGACGAGCTGGATACGGACTTACGTTAGTGCAGTGTTGTGTAAGCGTTTCCTGGAGTAAATATTTACGTGTTTTGTAAATAGTTTCAAAAGAAAATAAAAATGGCCGTTGGTAAAATAGGATATTTCGACCTGGTCAGTGACAACTGGGATTTATATATTGATCGGCTGGAACAGTATTTTCTTATCAACGATATTAAGCAAGGGCTAAAAGTGGCTACATTGATCACGTTAATAGGGAGTGAGTGCTATGAACTTATGGTAAATTTGTGTGCACCCGACAAACCGTCATGTAAGTCTTATGAACAGCTTGTGATAATTATGAAAAATCATTTGCAACCTCAACCTAGTAAGTTGGCAGAACGATTTAAGTTTCGACAACGAATTCAAACCAGTGAAGAAAGTATCGCCAAATTTGTTTCGATTCTAAAAAAGATGTCCAGAAATTGCGGATTCACAGCTGACAGTCTACAAGAAAATTTGCGGGATCAATTTATTTGTGGATTGAGAAACGAATTCATTAGACAACAGCTCTTTACAGAAGATGACATTACATTCGAAAAGTCGTTTAAACTGGCCGTGTCAATGGAAGCAGCTGAGAGGAACGCAGCGACGGTAGATGATTGCACTCGCGGGAGGAGTGGCATTACATCGGCACAGGAGGTACATCAGCTGGCAGTATCGGCAGCGAGAAGGGAGCCAAACGACAGGCGAGCCGGCCGACCGGCAGCGGCGGTGGCGCCGTCGCAAGGTCATCGGCCGAGAGTTGACGGCGGTGCAAGTGGCACAAGCGGAGCGGGTAGAAGTAGAAAAATCGAGAGAAACCGAAAACCAGAAACAGTTAACGGGAACATCAATATTTGTTCAGTATGTGGGGGAAGTGGAAGGGTTTTATGTTTTTCCCTTATCGAACTGAAAAAACTCTAATTTTCCGATAAAAAATATATGGAGGGGTTGTTGAGGCGTGTATGCTTGGTACACATATGCGTCTCAACAACTCAAACATATATGAATAGTTAGCTAGGTTAGCTAAGTTAGGTCGCGAGTTTGCATGTAACAGGTAACAGCCAAGCCAAGGTGTGCCGTGCACCATTGAGCTAGTTGCCCAAATAAAATCGGCTGAGTGCCTTAAGCGCTCGTCTTAGTAGTTCAGTGAAGCTGTTAAGACCTTGCTAGGTCAATAGCGTAGTCAGTTCGAAAAGAAAAAAAAACTGTTATTTAATCTGACATTCAGAATGATATGATTATCCGTACTGAAAGATACTAAATTAGTATAGTCGTGATCACGACCAACCTTTAATATTCTTTGTTTTATTCACACATTATAAATAGTCAACCTATTTTACTGTTAATACTTTTAAATACTACATAGAATAAGTGCAAAATTTTCGTCTAAAACAGTTCATTACTTCCAAATTTCAGATGCTTGGTACATGATTACTTGATTTTTGATATGGATCATTTATAAGCGAGGGTAAACCTGATTGTTGCTTGGCGATACAGACCGTAGCGTGTGTGGGAGACGTGGCGACGCGATGTCATACGCAAGCGATTGTGCGAAATCTCTATGTCGCACTGATCACGCATACTTACAGTGTATACAGTGTTTTTTACTACATTACACATGCGTTTCACATCTGCCAGGTGTCCGGTGATGACTCAATTTTTTAAAGCTTTTCTTCATTTATTTTATGATTGTCATTGTGAGATACTTCTCACAGTTCATTCGGTTAGAATTTATGAAGTCAATTTGAATGCTTTTCGTTGTTATTTTTAGAACAAAATATATGAAGAGCTTTATGAAATATTTGGAGAGTCGCAGCGCAGTCCGACGATGGACGATCTGAATAAAATGAAGTATTTAGAATGCTGTATTAAGGAGTCATTGAGGATTTATCCAAGTGTGCCGTACATAGCACGACAAATCACAGAAGAAGTCATATTGAGTAAAGTATCTTTAGATCTATTATCTATCTACCTGTTTATAATATTATTATCTATTTCTATTATTATTTTAATACCTTTAAACGAGCAATTCTTGTATATTTTTATATTTGTATATATTCAGGATTTCGGAAAAGGCGTCATAATTAGATGACTGTTTCCTTCAAATTTAGTATGTAGATAGTTTCGGGGACGAGAAATCGATCTAGTTATATTTTATTCATAGAAAACTTTTTTAACTGAGTTTTCAGGCAATGAAAAAATATAGTTAGAATATAAAGGTTAATTTCGCTGACGCTGTCAAAATAAAAATAGTTCAGATGGAAATCAGTTGCTTCGAAAATCCATGTAACCGCAGTTCGAATCCGAGTGACATCAAAAGAGATATCTTTTTTTTTTCTGTATAAAAATGATAATTTTGTGGGGCAAGCCTGCTTGCTTATTTTAATTTAAAAATGTTTTTTAAAGAATCGAACTAGCCTCGGTTGCCCAGGTACTAATTATTTATATGAATTATATCTTATGTGCGTCTAAATGTACTACGTCATTTTTTTCTTCATATGCATGTTCAAGCAATTATTGGGTCATTCCTCAGTAATAGATAATGTCACCAAGCCCTTGAATCATGACCTAGATCATGTGAACCACATCATTTAACCAACATTATAATAATACATTATTGTTATAGGTTCTTCACGAGGTAACTTCATTTGGGTTAAAGCTTAGTAACTCGATTTAAATGTTATTACTTTAATTGTTGTATTACTTTAAATGTTATATTTCATATTAGACGTTTTTTGTTAATATGTATGTTATTCCAACTAGCAGACCCGGTGGACGTTATCCTGCCCGGATAATAAAGAAAACCTTGACAAATTATATATTTAAACCTTTCTCGTGCATCACTTTATCTACTGGCGAACTATACTGAGTAACTATTCCACGCGAACGAAGTCGCGGGCACAGGCTAGCCCTTAATATTTTCCGATCTAGTGACACCGTATCCATCTTAAGAGACCAATTTATGCATGTTATCGACACTAAATATAATAACAATATAATTGTACATTTTCCAGGTGGTTACAGAGTACCCGCCAATACGATATGTAGCATCCACATATATGATATACATAGAAATGAAGATATTTATCCCGATCCTGAGAGATTTATTCCAGAAAGGTTTCTACTCGAAAACTGTATTAAGAGGCATCCGTATGCATATATTCCTTTTAGTGCTGGACCTCGAAACTGTATCGGTAATTATAAACTTATCTCATAAAGTACTTCTTTTCATACATCTTTAACTATACATATAATAAGAACTAGTAACAACACATGTACTCGTAACTTTGTCTGCACCAAATCGGTTATTACGAGTTTCAGTTGTATTGTAACGCGAAAAATTTTAATAAACCTAAATAATAAGCCCGATTACAGCGATACCTAGGATTTTCAATTGTGAATCCAATATATCCAGGGACTCACTCAAACATATACTCAGTTGATATATGAAAATCTTGTAAAATAAGCCGAGAACCCGTTCGCAGTATCACCTGTCGGGTCGAATTAAGGTAAAAACGAATCGACATATATTGGCGATAAATGATTTTTTGCCGTTTTCAACTACTTCGGTTATGATTGACTATCGAAAATATATATTTGCCAAAAAAACATTGTCTATAACATTGAGGTATAATATATATTTCTAACATTGAAAAAAAAAATGGATCAGTAGTACCATGGTTTCCCCAAATCAAAACGATAAAAATATGAAATATAAATATAATATATATAAATATAATATGAAACGTCTGTTTGTTTGCTTGTTTGTTGGAATGCTCATCTCTAATAAGTACTATGTTCACTATAAAACCTAACCAAAAAATTATAATGTAAGAGTAGAGAGCTCGAGTAATATTTGGTCTTTAAAACCAGTCCACTCTATCAAAAATTATTGTGCTTTATTAATTCTTTTTTAATTACTGCTAATTGTTTCAGGACAAAAATTTGCACTTCTAGAAATCAAAACTATAATGTCAGGTCTGCTCAGAAGATTTCGGTTGGAGCCAATAACCAGACCCAGTGAAATTACCTTCGTCGCAGATATCGTGTTGCGTACTAAAGAACCTATTTACGTTCGTTTTAAAGAAAGATACTTAAAATAATTATAAGGACGTAATTATTAGGAAATAACAGATGTATATTCATATTGAATGTCGTTGTTGAGTTTTTATAACAATCGTTTTTATAAAATGTCGTCAATTATTTGCTGTTCGATAATCTACTGTTTGGCGTTTTGGAATGTGTGAAATACAAGCACATATCATTAGATATATTTCTCCATAGAGCTTCTAAACAGTAAAAGTACAATTAAATACATTTTATATCCATGATTATGTAAACAACATTCCGTAAATTATACTTCAATATTCTTGATTATATTTGCAATCTTGTTATCGTTTCTGTACGATAATAATTCTAGTTTTTGTAAACAAATTCATTCATTCAGTCTTTCATCTATTCTTTTTTTTCAATTAAATTTTTGAATATTATAAATTCTGTTAGTAGCATGAATTTGATAAAGTGTTGTAGGTTGTATGTTGGTGTAGGTTATTTTCAGTCTAGTAGGCTCCTTATCATTGTTATAGTGTTATTCATCGGACTACTGACTGTTTGCAATGGATTGTAAGTAAATAAATAAATAGTACGAAGGTAAATTATCCGCCATTTATATCGTAAATTCGATGTGACCAACACGAAGGCCCTCTCTCTCTCTCTCTTTCGCACCTATTATTTCTTGCATAATGTATACTCGTTTGCACTTTATCATAACACTGTATGTGTATTGTCAGTATTATAATAGTTATTAAAAAAGCCAACAGAGGATTCATTAGGTGCATGACTGCGCAATGGATCTAAAAGTATTGTAGACTCAAATAATGCACACATTCGTGTCTATTTTGTATTAAATAATAAATGATAATACATTTATTTAACGATATAATATAACCTGTTCATTAAAACAAACAAATTATTGCTAGATTGCCATTAGCGTATTTATAAACCGATTATATAATGGACCTTTACTGCAAAATCTTCGTGTTATGCATATTTTACGTTGTAGTCCGGTGAAACTGTTGAGACCTTGCTATGTCAATAGCGTAGTCAGTTCGAGAGAAAAAAAAGCATATTTTACGATATATTGGTAATTAGTATACAAATACATAAGAGATATTTTGTGTACTGGTCTTGAGTTTAGTGTTCACCTCCACAGTTGCACAATGTATCCAATAAAAGCAAATATTTAACTAAACACTTTATTATAGATATGATATGCTAACAGACGTCTTATTTCATAATGAAGAACAATAAAATTATATTGTGTATGTCGGAGCAGCTTTTTTTTCTCGAAATGACTACGATATTGTCCTAGCAAGGTCTTAACAACGTCACCGAACTAATGTCGGGGTAGCGATAAAATGACGTCCATCTAGAAGTATTACGTCACAGTATACATATAAGAGACAGTACGGAAACTGCCTATAAACGGTACAGTAACGTACCGTACCTGTCCCATATTTCAGGAGGTAGTAGAGCCATGCTGAAACTAAAAGTAGCTACAGCAGGAATGGGTCGGCTCGCTCGGGGTAGTACCACCCTCTCACAGAAATCCGACGTGAAGTAACAGTGCTTGCATTGTTGCGTTTCGTTCGGTCAGTGCGAGCGCCGGAGGCCCATTTCCCCTCTTCTTTTCCCATCCCCTTTCCCCCATTCCCCCAAAATATAGGCTGGCAACGCACTTGCGACTCCCCTGGTATTGCTAGTGTCTATGGACAGCGGTGATCGCTTAACATAAGGTGACCCAACTGTTCTTTTGCCTACTATGATATAAAAAAACCTATTATTAAGTAAATTTGTGATCTACGCAGCTATAATCTATATTCAGGACAGTCAAAAAGTTTGGCGTGGACCATAATTTCAATTAGTAACTGTATCAGCTGACGGCGAAGGAAACGTCGTGAGGAAAGCTGAACCTGAGCAATATTCTCGTAGTTCGTTAGAAGAGGCCTTGGTTTTCTTACAAATTGAAGATGCTTCGCAACCTATCTATAGTAATAGTACAAAGCTTAAGATAATTGTTGGAACACGTTGTAAGCTATTTCATCTCGCTACAACACTTAGGGAGCTTAGTAATTATTTTACATAGTGATCAGAAAGTACTTTAAGAGAGATCAAACTTGGAGAGTGAGGCACGGTATGCCTAGCAAAACAAGCTAGTTAGAAAAATTACAGACATTTTCGATTTACAATCTTCTTATATGGATAGTAAATAGTAATTCATATTAAACACAATTGTCTAATCTCTATTTATATTGTTATTAGAATTTATATTATTATGAATAATATAGAATACTACTATGAATAATATTATATTATACTATGAATATTATATAAATTATATTATTCATAGGTAATTACCTATGAAATTGCCGTTCTGTAGTACCGGCCATTTCAAATTAAAAATAATTTTTGTTTGGCTAAGAAGTCTAATTGCAAATTAATTTTATTTTAAAAACATGGAATTCTTTTCCAAAAGTAGTCATTTATTTATTGATTAGTGTTACATTTTCATCGCATTTCGATCTTTTTTGTCATCATCAAAAAAACAACCGATTTTGAAATATTCTTCATTGGTGCTCCGCTCCTATGGCTCTTGGCGTGATAATATGGCCTATAGCCTTCTTCGACATTTTAATGACTAAAATCTTATATTAAAATAATCATTCCTTAAAGAATTTTTAAATTACGAGAAGAATTGAACATATTATGAAGGACGTAAGCGTGAAAATATATTATTTTGATCAACAATAGCCGTGACTAAGTAGAATTCCGTCTGTATGGAATTTCTTGTATGAAAACCATTAATATCATAGAAACACGTAGTTATATAGTTCGTATTATTTTATACCATCATAGGAGGCAAACGAACTGACGGGACACTTGATGGTAAGTGATCACCGTCCATAGACACTAGTAGCACCAGGGGAAACGCAAATGCGTTGCCCGTCTGTGTTCGGAGGTGGCAGGAAGGGGAGGTAGATCTCCGGCGCTCTCACTAGCTGAACGAAAGGCAACAATGAAAGCACTGTTAGTTCATATCGGTGTGGGTCGGGTGCTATTACCCCGGGCGAGACGACCCATTTATACTAAAAACAGGAATAGCTTCAGTGTTTTTTTATTAACGTGGAAAAATCCATTATGGATTTTCCACTCTCTCTCTCGAGAGGGTGGTTGTGTTCGACTCACACGGACTAAACTCCTACGGCGTACCGTCCGCCGCACGGTAGGGGTAACCAAGGATCAAAATTGAGAATCATCCCTGCGGCATCCTGGCGAGTAAAGCCAGGCTACATCTTAGAGAGACTACTTGGTACACAACCAGACACCACCCCTCGTCAGCCTTACCTGTGCAATAAGGAGATGGACTTCCCGGCCCATCCTCTCGGGTTCGGCTACGGTAGTGGAAGGAGGTGAGCGTTCGGCCATCCCCTTCTCCCTGCTTTACTTTGGCGACGAGGGCCACTTCGCAGAATTTCCCCGCCTCCTTCTGCAAAATGACTTCTTCGCAGGCCTTCCCGCCGCCTCCTTCTGCGAAAAGACTTTCTCGCATAAAGCTTCAGCGATCCTCTACCATCTATATCGGTGAAACCGATGGTGATGGTTGTTTTCTTGCCGCGAAGAACTGGGGCAAGCAGTGTGTTACTTGTTTTTTTTTTTATTTTACAAATATATTATATTGTTGAAATATTAAACCATACAGCCAGTTTTTAACAACTGACTTTTTAAAAAACAATTAAGAAATATCAAAACAACTAACATTTGTTTTTGCCCGAACGTGTTTCGTTAATTTTACCTTTCTAACGAAATTACGTCGGGTATATCTCTAAGGTATAAGGTTAAAACTGATTCCAAAATTTATATATCACACTAGTTTCTGCTGACAGTTTCGTCCGCGTGGAATTGTTACTTTGGGCTAACGTTCAAAAAACTCCCATTTTGAAACATTTTTCATTGGTACTCCGCCTCTATTGGTCTTAACGTGATTGAGCTATCTAACAAAGAAATAATTTTTCAAATCAGAGTAGTTCCTGAGATTAGCGCGTTCAAGCAAATAAACTCTTCAGCTATATAATATAAGTAGTGATATGTATTTTGCATTGATAAAAAAATTGTACGGAACACAAAAACAAAAACGAGTTGCCAAAACGAGTATCATGTTTAAAATAAAAACAACATTTCATAGAAACTACTCTGCTCAGTAGTTTGGCAACTTCCTCGATCGTTCCATGACGTTATAATGGCACTGCAAATTATATTTCTTATCATAACATGTTTTATTTGTATAGTTTTTTTAGTTGCTTTATATTATCGCTTTAGTTATAGTGGGAGGTTGATCGCTAAAATCCCTGGACCGAAAGGATTTCCTATATTTGGTAACATCGACGGCTTATCATCAGACCGAGGTATGTTCTTAACTGTATATCGGAAAAGAGAAATATCATTGTTTATGTAACAACTGGATAAAATAAAATAGTCTAAGTAAGCGTCTAAGAAGAAGCAGATATACCACCGACTAAGGTGTTCAGTTATTGCAAGGAATCCTGAACAATCTTAGCCTTATTAGTTTATACTTTGTGGGTCATATAGTGTGATCACAAGCTTGTCTGGTATTAAATGATGTCAGAGTCTAAGATGGTAATATGCTAACCCCAAAGAATTGGCACTAAAGTTCGCAAGTGCCAGAACAGGAGTCATACTTAGTAGTAGTAATAATATTCGGAGAAGCGAAAGAAATAATTCATACTAACAATTCTGAGGTTGTCAATATAGGTAGTTCGTATGTATTCTTTAGCCAGTTTTCTTCTATGTCCACGTTAATGTAAAGGCATAAGCGCCAAACTTTCTATATAATATTTCAGACATAGTTTAACTTCTTAATTTTCGAGTAATCATAAAACAAAATTGTTCAAATATCTCCAAGCGTGGAGTTGGTAAAGTCACAGATAGGTTTAAAATTGATAGGACAAGTTAGGAGGAGATCGATATTCAGGTAAAATGTCGTGCAATTATTTCAATGTTCCAACAATATCATGGCTCCTTGTTAGAACTTTCCTGGGATTTTTTGTGGCTGTCATACTTATCACTGTACTAAGAGTGATTATTTTAGAGAGATTATTATACTCAGGATTATTATCGACGATTATCAAGTCGCATTAGTAATCGATCACCAATACCAAATACAGTCACCATCAAGACCCTAAAATAGGCTCTCTGCAGGGTCGTCGGCCTTTATCTGAAGGAAGGTATGGGCATATCAACACGCCAGCCCATGACATATTGGCATTTTCAAACTCTAAGAAATCCACTGTTCTATAATGTTTCCATATAAAGTGGAACTACAAGAATATTTATCAACTTCAGGTTTCCTCACAATGTTTTCCTTTACCGTCAGCCGATAGTGTTCCCAATTTAAATTAGTGAATGTATGCGAATTTCGAATAATTCGCTTGTACATGCCTGGGTTAGGACCTCGGAATGATGTACTAACATTTTTTGTTTTTTTTTTTTTTTGTTAATACACGCTGATAAGTAAACTTCTTCAACGAATATTTTCCCAGTTATTAAAAAATTCAGAAATTAATTTTTACGAAAAGTTATCTTAGCATTGATATACAGCGCGAATAATGAAGAATAGGAGCTTGTAGGGTCCGGCGCTGTAGAAGCAATGATGACTCAATACGCCAAATCTCTCAATTAAAAATACAACATCGGAATTACTCCATAGTATTGTGATAGAGCTTTTTCTTAGCTACCATCTTCAGGTTTCAAAATATGTAGCCAAACATTTAGGTATGTTCTAGCAACTGCGTTTGAGAAACAGTCGTCTTCTACGTTAAACATTTTTGCATCTTAGACCATATCACAATTTTACATTAAGTGAGATTGTGATTTTTTTTATATCACAGGAGGCAAACTAACAGGCGAGTCACCTGATGTTAAGTGACCATCACCATCCATAGACCCTAGCAACTCTCAAGTGCGTTACCAGCCTTTATATAGCATGGGGA